>CM076572.1:1218032732-1218373715 GCA_034641835.2 Pinus albicaulis | reverse complement strand
GTTTGGTCAATTTAGTGTGTCCTAAATTGCTGCATTTAATTTGTCAATCCGGGAATCGTAAGTTGATGAAGTGCGGCGCACTATATGTGCAAGATAACCTATTTCTTAACTTTTTGTCGTTTTTGGTTTTCTAAGGTGAAATGGAAATTCTAAATTGAAAACAAGCTTGGTTATATTTGTTCAAGGAAGCGATATCCCCTATAATGATTTACCAATCTTGAAACTTTAAAAGCAAATTGAAATTACAATGACAAGACTTGAAAGAAAGTAAAAGTGTACTGCTGAAATGAAAAGGTGCTGCTAATCTAATGAATCAAAACAAGAAACTAGTGAACATGAAAACTAAACTATTCTTGCTGCCAAATGAACACAAAAGAAACTACGCTTATGGAAATTCAAAATTGCAATGAAATAAATCTAAATCAGATTACATCAATTCATTTTCTGACCCTTCATCATTAGACCAGCTATGACTTGCGTAAGTAATCATAAACAACTTGTGTAACTGATTATTTAATTTGCAGAAAGTAAACTAATACTAAACCATACACACATGATTCAATCCCTCGCCATCAGTCCAGCTGTGGCTTTCGGAGGCAACTGAAGATGTCATACATGATTTAATATATCTAAATTTGCAGGAAAGAAACTAATACTAAACTACACATTTCATAATGCAGTCCCTCACCATCAGTCCAGCTGTGGCTTTCGGAGGCAACTGAAGACGCTATGAGCAGCTTAATATATCTAAGTTTGCAGAAAAGAAACTAATACTAAACTACACATTTCATAATGCAGTCCCTCACCATCAGTCCAGCTGTGGCTTTCGGAGGCAACTGAAGACGCTATGAGCAGCTTAACATATCTAGATTTAACTACTGAATCAGATAAGCAAAACTGAAATGTACAAAGCAAGACTAAAGTTAAACAAAAGCTATGAAAAGCAAACTAGCAGCAGAACAATGTTAGTTTCATGTCATTAGTCAAAATACTATGAAAATGCCCGGGCTGTCTACCTAAAACCTGCACAAGAAAACTGATCAGTGATTAACAATCATAAACATGGTAAGATGTAATGAAATGAAAAAATGTAAATGTATGCTCGTAACCTTACAAATTGCTACAAAGTATGAACATACATGGAAAACATACATGGATTATGACACAATGACTTTTTAAAAGAAATTGAAATGAGAAATGTACACTAATACACAAACTCCACCACAGGCCCTCACACGCCTTTGGTAAATTTATCCTCAAACACGAATTAAGTTGAAAAATGTAGTCTTCTCATATTAACAAGCAAATTATTACGTAATGGTAGTGTTACTGCTCAAGGGTAGCGTAATCACTACAAAAAAAAAAAAAAAAAAAAAAAGCAAACTAACAGATAACAGAGTTTATTCACGAACAATCATAAAACATGTAAGACATAAATGAAATGGAAATTATGGAAATGTATAAACAGAAATGAAACAACTACAAAGTATGAACATATGGATGGATTATGATACAATGACTTTTAAAAGAAATGAAATGAGAAATGTACACTAATACAAAAAACCTTAGCTGAGCAGGGGCCCTCTACACAGCCTTGGTAACGATCCTCAAACACGAATTAAGTTGAAAAACAGAGTCTTCTCATATTAACAAGCAGTTCATTACAGAATGGTAGTGTTACGGCTCAAGGGCAGCGTAATCACTACAAAGCAAACTAACAGATAACAAAGTTTATTCACGAACATCAACTATCAACTAACTACTCACAACCTAACAACTAACTTTATGTGCGTATGCAAACGCTCTATATATAACAACAAACTGTAACTGTCTCCTAAAGTTCATGATGGCAGAGAGCACGTAGACCACTACGCCCACGGATATAGAAGTATGGCCGTGTTGGAAAGCGAATCTATGGAAGGTGGATGCTTGAATTCAACTTCAGAGCTCTGCACAGATGTCGATTTAACCTCCGCAAGCTTAGAAACGGCCGTATGGATGTTTATTTGCCACGAAACAGAGTCCGGCCGACATGAAACTCCATAGTTGACTTCCACGTGGACGGCTTTGACCGCGGCTTCTTTGGACGAATTTGCTTGAACCAGTAGGACACGAACCATGTCCACGTCATTCCTAGCTTGCCCATGTGGCTCGTTTCCCTTGTAGACACCTGTAGCATATAGTTCCACAAAATAGCTGCGGAAAGTGGCAAGTTTCCGCAACTGTATGAACAAAATCTAGATCAAATAGAAAACACAAAAACATAATTAAAAACCATGTTAGATACCCTTTTGCACATGATATTGACAATTTTGGAGGTTTAGGTGAGTGAAAAAGATATGGAAAAGTGTATGGAAAAGAGGCAAATTCGGGACTCAACATACCCCCATTGTGAAGGTGTTGCATGTCCTCATGCAACCAAAATTTTGATACTCTTTGTTCAATTCATGTGCCTTGATACTTCAGCCAGCACATCTAACCCCCTTCTCTTCTTCTTTGGTACTGCCATCATTCTGGGTTTCTTCATTAAGCACCTAAATTTGATATTCACAAGTGCTCTGCTCAATTTTTGGCATTTCCTTTTTAATTTCTTATTCTTCTTTTGCCAAATTCCCAAATGTAACATAGTATTATCATGGATGATCTTGTCCAGTTTGCCTTGTTCTTTCAATGTTTCATTTTCATTTGTGATGTGCCGATTTAAAAGCTCCAGCTCAAAAATTTCCTGTTTTAATGACTGAACTAAATCATCCTGCAATGTATGAGGCTGAATGGAAGAGGTACTTGGACCTGTGGCTGCCTTTTCCAGGGATTCTATATAGTCATATACCTCCTGCTGCTTGGGATCTACTTCCGGTGTCTTTTTCATTGGGCTGTCCCCAAAATGCTGCAAAGGAAAATTATGTTCAAAATCTGGACGAGGAGGGCTTACATCAATATTTTGCTGAGAATAAGATGGAGTATGCTCATTGTCTGATTGGGAGTGAAAGGAGTCAGGTTCACTAACTGACTGAAATGGACTATGGTCAGTTGGAGACTGTTCAGATGTCTCCTCACCCAAATCAATGAAATGAGGACCCTTAATTTGTGTTTTTCTCAATTTTCCCTTAAGCTTGCTGCTTCTCCTCACATGCTGTGGTACACTACCCTTTTGTTCTTGTTTTCCTGTCTCTGCCTTCTTGGATATAGATGACCGTTTTTGAAGAAAAACTAATCTTTCAGATAGTATTTGGTGATCTTCTTCTTCTTCAGAAGGAGTTTTATGGACAACCTCAATAATTTCTTTCCCTTTTGGTATTATTGGCTTCCTAGCTTTGATTTCCTTCTTCTTCCTTTTTACCAATCTCTCTTCCCTATCAGTTTTTTTCATAGTAGTAGTAGAAGTACTTTGGATTTCATCTATTGTTCTTTTCCTTCTACTTCTTTTTGCTGTGCTAGCTGCGGGAATTTCCTGTGTAGGAGCAATTTGGGTTTCAACATTCATTCTCTTTCTTCTACTCCTTCTAATTGAACTACCTTCAGGAATTTTCTGAGGTTCTTCAAAGAAGTTTCTAACTAGGAATTGTTCCCATGTATCTTTTCTTTCCTTTAGCTACTTTTCAATGAGAATTTTTATAAGGCCGTGGTGATAAAGATGAGGCTCTACATCTCCCAAGTGTTTTTGAACAGTCACAGCCATTTTCTTTAAGCTATTGAATAGAAAATAAGGGAGATTGAGAGTTTGGTTTTCAAGAAAATTCATCAATAGCCTAGTATGGTACATGTACATAGACCCAAAACAGCCCTCACATGTAATAAATTTCTGAACAATTAGTAGTAAAGTGGCCCATTCATATTTTATTGCATGCACAGGGATTCCTCTTTTAAAAACAGTGATATCCATACCTTGATTTCGTAGAATTGTTCTCCATGCCTCATCACTGATACTTTTATTTTTGAACCAACGTTCTCCTTCCTGAAGAAGCTCTGTGGCTATTGCTATTGATGCTTCATTGACCAAAAACTTGAGGTCTCCAACTTCTGCTTCCGAGCCATCAAATGATCTTGCAAACGCTTTTGTAACTTCTCTGTGGTAACCCCTGAATTTCTGAATTAAACGCAGCCATTTAGCTTTCCTCAACATCTCTTTTGCTTGCGGATATCCCTCTATAAACTTCGGTCCTTCCGGCTCTGCCCTTAATAATTTTCCCATTTCACTTCTCTGTGCTTCACAAGTTTGTCTCTGTGAGGGTTTAAGTGGAAATGAAACGACTGAATACACAGGATCGAGCACAATACTGTGGGGATGTTATCATAAAATGGAAATGAGCACCATAAATGGAATGGAGTAAGACTGTGGGTAGATATACGGGAGTGAGAATGAGCAAAAGGAATGAAATGGAGTGAAACAGGGAGTGAGAATGAGTAGAGCGGGGTTTTGTAAACACGACAGAGACACGACAAAGAGGTTAACAAAGTATAATGCATTCAGCCGCGTTTTGAATTTTGGTGGTTGTGTAATAAATATGAACACGTTTCAATCAATGATTATGAAGTTATGCGGCTTGTAAGAGTCCTTTGTCAACTCAAATACGTCTCATTATCTACGGTGGGATATTGGAACATGAGTGAGAATCGGAATTTTAATGATGAAAACCGTTTGTGAATAAATGCAAGAGGATAACATGGAGATCGTGGAAGGTTACGGGATTGTCAATATAATCATTGCGCGTTATGGGTAGAGCTCATAGTTTAAAATTATATAAAAATGTGTTTTTCAATACTATTTGAAATAAACTTTATTCATACCTTTGGAATCCTTGCTTTTGCCCTTGGTCTTCAATTGATTGATCTTCATTAGTGTCTTGAATGTTCCATTGATCCTCTCTCCTGCATTTTATTTCATAATTATAGAAATAACAACTGACTGTACATTCTCTTTGAAAACAGAGTAGTAGCTGCGGAATCTGCTTCTGGCTGCGGAAACTGGAGTCAGCTGCGGAAACAGATGTCAGCTGCGGAAACTGACACAGATATTACTTGGTTGAATAGAAATGAACAAATGACAGATGACCAGGTGGAAATGGTCATAAAAAAGATTTTTATTGATGGAATGGATGAAATGAAGTGGAGTGAAGTGAAATGAAATGAAATGAAATGAAATGAAGTGGAATGAAATGGAGTGGGTGGTGAAATGAAATGAAATGAAAGACAAAATTTTTTTGGAAAATATAGAGTGTCAGGTGTCCCTAATTTTCACCCCATATTTTCTGTATAAGACTGCCAATCAATGATTGGTTTTCAGGCTTATACCATTTTTTTTTTTTTTCTTTTTTTTCTTTTTTTTTCTTTTTTTAACTTGAAAAACAAAAGCTAGGCTGGTGGAGAAGAAGAATTCTTCTGTACCAGCCTGATTGCAGAAATTTCTTGAAACAACTTGACAAAATCCTCTTTAGAGAGTGGCTTATGATAAACTTTCAATCTATGGCCATTCACTATAAGAGGAGTTTGAAACTCATCTATGGTCTTGATTCTTACAGCTCCATTGTTAAAGATCTTGTCAATCTCATATGGCCCAAGCCAATGAGTCTGAAATTTCCCTTGAAAATATTTAAACTTGGAGTCAAATAACAATGCCCAATCTCCTTCTTGAAACTTCTTTTCTTTGATATATTTGTCATGCCATTTAGTTCTTTGATATTGAACTAGATCAGTTCTTAGAATTGCTTCTTGTCCGATCTCATCTAGCTCATTCAACTGCTCCATTCTATGCTTTTGGGCTTCTGATAAGTCCATCCCCAACTGAACTGCTATCTTGAAGGTCTTGACTTGGAACTCAATGGGGAGCAAGACTTCTTTCCCATAAACAAGTTCACAGGGAGAATGTCCTGTTGTATTCCTCCATGTAGTTCTGTAGGCCCACAAGGCTTCTGGAAGCCTTTCTGCCCAATCTCTTCTATGTAGATGAACATTTTTGGTGATGATACTTTCAAGAACTTTGTTTGTGGACTCCACTTGACCATTTGCTTGTGGATGGTAAGGAGTAGATCTTCTATGCTTGATTTTGTATTCTTCCATCAACTTCTCCACCAGATTGGATGTGAATTGGCTCCCCTGATCTGTTACAATTTCTCTTGGAACACCAAAGCGAGTAAAAATATCCTCATAAAGAAAATGAACAACTGAATTTTCAGTAGCAGATACTAATGCTTTAGCTTCTACCCATTTAGTAACATAATCGGTGCAAACCAATATATACTTCTTTTGCTTAGATGGTGGATTAATAGGTCCAATGAAATCTAAAGCCCATTTTTCAAAGGGTTCAATGAGTACCTGTGTTTGCAATGGTATTTCATTTGAAAGGGTAGGTTTCCCTACTCTTTGGCAGCTATCACACCTTTTGACATATTGTTTTGCATCTTTGAAGAGAGAAGGCCAATAATATCCCAAGGAAAGGATTTTATAGGCCGTCCTTTTGTCCGCAAAGTGTCCGCCGCATGGTTCATCATGAAATGCCTTAAGAATATCAGGCATTTCATCTTCCCTGACACATCTTCTGATCACAAGATCTGGCCCTGTTTTAAACAATTCGTTAGAAATCCATGAATATCTTGAACTCTCTTGAATAATCTTTCGTTTTTCTCTTGGAAATAAATGTGAAGGTAGTTTCCCTGTAACCAAATAGTTAGCAATATCTGCATACCAAGGGGTCTTAATAGTTACTGCAAACAAGTATTCATCAGGAAACTTATCCTCTACAGGAGAATCTTCTTTAATATTCTGAATCCTAGACAAGAAATCAGCTACTGTATTCTGTTTTCCTGGTCTATCCAACACAGTAATATTGAATTCTTGCAAAAGTAAAAACCATCTTGTCACTCTGCCATTAGTAACAGGTTTGTTCATTAAATATCTAATTGCAGAATGGTCAGTATGAATAAAAGTTTCATAGCCTGTTATGTAATGTCTAAACTTATTAATTGCATTAACAACAGCTAAGAACTCTTTTTCAGTCACAGTATAATTCAACTCTGTGGGAGTCAAATTTTTACTGGTGTAATAAATGGCATAAGGAATTAAATCTTTTTACCCAACACAGCTCCAAGAGCTGTATCTGAAGCATCTGTAGAAATATGGAAAGGAAGTTTCCAATTTGGTCCTCTCAAGATAGGTGCTTCGGATATTCTTGTTTTCAAAGTTTCAAAAGCGGATTGACAATCAGGATCCCATTTAAATTCACAGTCTTTTGTAAGCAACTTGAAGAGTGGAGATGCTATTTTAGTGAAGTTTTCTTTAAATCTTCTATAGTAACCAGTAAATCCTAGAAAACTTCTAACATCTCTTTGACAATTTGGAATAGGCAACTTGGAGATGACTTCAACTTTCGATCTATCAACCTTAATCCCATCTCCTGAAATATGATGTCCTAAAACAATCCCCTCAGTAAACATCATAAAGCATTTTTCATGGCTTAATGAAAGGTTTGTTTCTTTACATCTTATGAGAACTTTTTCCAAATTTTCTAATGCCTCTTCAAATGAATTACCATAAACTGTAAAATCATCCATATAAACCTCTACACAATCATAGATTAGATCAGAAAAAATTCCTAGTACTGCTCTTTGGAATGTTGCGGGTGCATTACATAACCCAAAAGGAAGCACTCGGTAGGCAAAAGTTCCCCATGGACAAGTAAATGTGGTCTTATCTTGATCTTCAGGTGCTACCTGAATTTGATTATAGCCACTAAAACCATCCAAAAATGAAAAGTACTTTTTACCTGCTAATGTATCTAATACCTGATCAATAAAAGGCAAAGGAAAGTGATCCTTTAAAGTTGCTTTGTTCAATTCTATGTAATCAATGCATACCCTCCATTTACCATTATTTTTAGGTACTATAACCAAAGGAGAAACCCATCGGCTATCTGAAATTGGATAAATGAAGTTTACATTGAGTAGTTTTTGGAGCTCTTCTTTCACTATCTCTCTAAGATTTGGATTCATCCTTCTTTGAGGTTGTCTGATTGGTCTACTGTTTTCCTCAATATAGATATGATGGATGCAAGTCTTAGGATCAATACCCTTCATGTCAGTATACTCCCATGCAAATGCAGTAGAATGTTTTTGCAAGATTCTGGTTAGTTCTTCTTGTTGTGACTTCTCCGGATGTTTGTTGATATTCAATGTCTTTTCTGGAAAAATCTCAATAGCAGAATTACCAAACTCTTCCATAGAGTAAAGAGACATTTGTCTTGATGATAAATATTCTATGTCATATTCCAACTGAAATTGTGTGGAGTCATATTCTGAAGATGTCTCAAAATTTTCTAATGTGTTCAGAATTTGACTATCCTCACTAATTTCAGAAATGGTAAAGACAGGTTGTATAGTGTTCTCATCATCGACCCATTCATTGTCTCCTATTTATGTGATTGCTCTTGCTGGAGGATACAAATTGAATTTCTTTGTCGAATTACCATTTGAAATGTACATGTCTCCAGATCTACAACTAATAAAAGCATCAGCTGTGGCTAGCCAAGGTCTTCCTAAGATAATTGGATGTCCTCCTAGATTATTTTTGGGAGTCAAAATCATAAAGTCTACTGGATATTCCCAAGAATCTAAGGAGACTGAAATATCTTCTAATACACCATCTGGTTTAATAACCGATCGATCTTCAAGTTGCAATAAAGTAGGTGTAAAAAGAAGGTTAGGAAGTTTTAACTGTTCCATAGTCTATCTACTCATAATGTTGATAGCAGCCCCTAAGTCAATCAATGTGTTTGGAATTTCTATCCCATTTATATGTGTCTTAACAATTGGACTTCCTGTATCTACATACTTCTGCATGGTAATTTTTCCCATCATAATGTCTGCAATCTTTCCTACCAGGTGGATTCTTCTTGTGTCCTTTAGCTTCCTTCTTGGTCTTTTGAAACTCAACTCCTTTATGGTTTTTGCTAGAATAGGAATTTCTCGAATGGCTTGTAGCAATGGAATCTTGATACAAACATTCTTCAATTCATCTAGAAAGTCATAGTTAGGCAACAAGATTTGTTTTTCCACCCCCTTATCAATTTGTAGTCTTTGCGGAAAAGGAGGTGTAGATGAAGATACAGGTTGCTCAACTATAGGAGTTGTGGATGTTAGCTTTTCTTTTTCTTTTTGAATTTTTGAATTTTGAAGAGATTCTTCCTTAGAACCCTTATTGACTTGAAGAGAGTCCTCTTCAGAGGTATCTTTCTCTTGAATGTCTATAGAAGGTTTTTCTAAAACTCTACCAGATCTGAGTTGTACATCGTTGAGAGGAACAATCATATAGGTATGAAATTGTTGTCCTTCTACCATATAAGTAGTTTGAGGATTCTTATTGTTAGGATTTGGCAATGGCTGAGCTGGAAGTTGATTTGTCTTCTGTTGGTATGGAAGCATGAGTTGAGGATTTGTATTTTTTTGAGAAGGTTGTTGTTGTGGAAATGGAAATGAAAGTTGTTGTGGATTTTGGCTTGGAAATTGTGGAGCTTGTTGATTTTGAAAAGATGGAGGATATTGATAAAATTGAGCAAATCTCCCATAAGGATTTTGCATCCCTTGTACCCATGACTGATATGAATTTTGATGTTGGGGCCAAGATTGTTGCCAAGGAGTCCAATTTGGTGGGGTTTGAAGATTCATAGGGTTATTAAACCCTTGATATTGTTGTCCCTGCCAAGGTCTCCTTGCGACAAAACAGAGAGATTATACTGAATTTGGATCTTCTTGAAAAACAGCTTTGAGTCCAGGGATTGAAGGACAATCCTTGATCTCATGATTTTCTGAGCAAATCATACATGTTTCTACAACTTTTGCATCCAAGGGACATTCCCTTAAAGCATGTTTCTTTCTACATTTCGGACAAAAGATGGCTAAAGTATCTGTTTCTGCTTTCTGCTTGTTTTGGATTTTAAGGGTGTCTAGTTGTTCACTAAGGCTCCCTAAGATATCAGTTTTGAACTCATCAAGCATATTACCAATCTCTGCCCTACTTACCGATCCAGTTGCAGATTTGTTAGCCCTAATAAGAGAAGAATCCCTAGGCCCTTTTCCAGTTTTAGATTTTCCTCTTGAGATATGGATACATAGTTCTGTTATATCACGAAATGGAAGTTGAGAAATGTCTCC
Organism: Pinus albicaulis; assembly: GCA_034641835.2. Lineage (NCBI taxonomy): Eukaryota > Viridiplantae > Streptophyta > Pinopsida > Pinales > Pinaceae > Pinus > Pinus albicaulis. The sequence goes on along the minus strand of CM076572.1, from coordinate 1,218,363,573 downwards.
TTTCCCCATCATGTTTAAAATGTCTATCCATTCATCTCTAATGGATTTTAATAGGAGGGCTTTCAAGGTTTCATTATCTAAGTTGCTCATCTTTGCTCTTTTCAAGTTGTATTGAAATCTTTCAATTAAGTCTTCCAAATTTTCATCTTCTTTTTGCATCATTTGGAATACCTCATCCTTGTGATTGGTGGGCATACAATAGTCCAAGTATCTATCCAAAAATGTTTGTTTCATATCATTCCAAGTCCTAATAGATTGAGTGGCTAATCCCATGAACCATTTCAAAGCAGATCCCTTCAATGTTGAAGGAAACAGTTTGATTTTTTGAGAATCTTCCATATAGTCATAAGTTCGGCACACTACTTCAAACTCAAACAGAAATGTTTCAGGATCTTCACTTCGCAATCCATAAAAGTTAGGGAGAACAGATGGTGAGATATTTTTCATTGTTGCATGAGTTTCCTCATCAACTACAGGGAATCCAAGCAAATTGTCCCTATTTCTACCATCATTTCCTTCACCATTGTTATCTCCATTATCTCCTCCTCTTCTACCTCCACCTCTATTTATTACTTCCTCTGCCATGATAGTTTCTTTAGAGTCCTTATAGTCCTCTAGTTCTTCTACCAAGGAAGGATGAGAGAAAGTCTCTTTGTTTTCTAAGTGGGTTTTAGTAGGTGGTATAGGAGAATCCTCTAATTCAGCTGTTCCTTGACTTTCAAAAATCTTAAGGCTAGGGGTAGATGGTGGTGAATCTGGTCTATGCCTTGAAGAAGATGGAGTTGTGAAAATCGAACTCTTGGCTTTAGCTATAAACCTTCCCCTAGAATCTCTTGCTCTATGCATGTCATTTTTTATTTTATTTTTTAAAAAGTTGGGCTAATAATTATCTTTCTGATCTTCCAGATCACGCTAGGTGCAAGAAGAGAGCATACTTAAGAAATTACTAAACCAATAACTCTCTTTTCTGATCCTCCAGATCACACTAGGTGCAAGAGGAGAGCATACTTCAAGAAGTTATCAAGTTTTCCCTTCTTTTATGATTTTATGTTTTTTTTTTTTAGAAATTGGCTACCTAGTTACACTTCCCCGGCAACGGCGCCAAAATGTTTGGTCAATTTAGTGTGTCCTAAATTGCTGCATTTAATTTGTCAATCAGGGAATCGTAAGCTGATGAAGTGCGGCGCACTATATGTGCAAGATAACCTATTTCTTAACTTTTTGTCGTTTTTGGTTTTTCTAAGGTGAAATGGAAATTCTAAAATGAAAACAAGTTTGGTTATATTTGTTCAAGGAAGTGATATTCCCTATAATGATTTACCAACTTGAAACTTTAAAAGAAAATTGAAAATTACAATGACAAGACTTGAAAGAAAGTAAAAGTGTACTGCTGAAATGAAAAGGTGCTGCTAATCTAATGAATCAAAACAGTAAACTAGTGAACATGAAAACCAAACTATTCTTGCTGCCAACTAAACACAAAGAAACTATGCTTAAGGAAATTCAAAATTGCAACAAAAGAAATCTAAACCAGATTACATCAATTCATTTTCTGACCCTTCATCATTAGACCAGCTATGACTTGTGGAAGTAATCATAAACAACTTGTGTAGCTGATATTTAATTTGCAGAAAGTAAACTAATACTAAACCATACACACATGATTCAATCCCTCGCCATCAGTCCAGCTGTGGCTTTCGGAGGCAATTGAAGATGTCATACATGATTTAATATATCTAAGTTTGCGGAAAAAAAACTAATACTAAACTACACACTTCATCATGCAGCCCCTCACCATCAGTCCAGCTGTGGCTTTCGGAGGAAACTGAAGACGCTATGAGCAGCTTAATATATCTAATTTTGCAGAAAGGAAACTAATACTAAACTACACATTTCGTGCGGTCCCTCACCATCGGTCAAGCTGTGGCTTTGGAGAACAAACTGAAGACAGTATGAGCAGCTTAATATCTAAATTTAACTACGAATCGGATAAACCAGCTAGCAAAAATGTAAAGCAAGGCGAAGTTAAACAAAAGCTAAGAAAAGCAAACTACTTAGAAATGAGAACAATGTTGATTTCATGTCATTAGTCAAATATAAAAATGCCATTTTGTCTACTAAACCACTGCACAAGAAAAGCTGATCGGTGATTAACAATCATAAAACATGTAAGACGAGAAATGAAATGGAAATTATGGAAATGTATAAACAGAAATGAAACAACTGCAAAGTATGAACATATGGATGGATTATGATACAATGACTTTTAAAAGAAATGAAATGAGAAATGTACACTAATACACAAAACCTTAGCTGAGCAGGGGCCCTCTACACAACTTTGGTAACGATCCTCAAGCACGAATTAAGTTGAAAAACAAAGTCTTCTCATATTAACAAGTAGTTCATTACAGAATGGTAGTGTTACGGCTCAAGGGCAGCGTAATCACTACAAAGCAAACTAACAGATAACAGAGTTTATTCACGAACATCAACTATCAACTAACTACTCACAACCTAACAACTAACTTTATGTGCGTATGCAAACGCTCTATATATAACAACAAACTGTAACTGTCTCCTAAAGTTCATGATGGCAGAGAGCACGTAGACCACTACGCCCACGGATATAGAAGTATGGCCATGTTGGAAAGCGAATCTACGGAAGGTGGATGCTTGAATTCAACTCCAGAGCTCTGCACAGATGTCGATTTAACCTCCGCAAGCTTAGAAACGGCCGTATGGATGTTTATGTGCCACGAAACAGAGTCCGGCCGACATGAAACTCCATAGTTGACTTCCGTGTGGACGCCTTTGACCGCGGCTTCTTTGGACGAGTTTGCTTGAACCAATAGGACACGAACCATGTCCACGTCATTCCTAGCCTGCCCATGTGGCTCGTTTCCCTTGTAGACACCTGTAGCATATAGTTCCACAAAATAGCTGCGGAAAGTTGCAGCAGCTGCGGAAAGTGGCAAGTTTCCGTAGCTGTATGAACAAAATCTAGATCAAATAGAAAACACAAAAACATAATTAAAAACCATGTTAGATACCCTTTTGCACATGATATTGACAATTTTGGAGGTTTAGGTGAGTGAAAAAGGTATGGAAAAGTGTATGGAAAAGATGCAAATTCGGGACTCAACAGGCTTGAATTCAACTCCAGAGCTCTGCACAGATGTCGATTTAACCTCCGCAAGCTTAGAAACGGCCGTATGGATGTTTATATGCCACGAAACAGAGTCCAGCCGACATGAAACTCCATAGTTGACTTCCACGTGGATGGCTTTGACCGCGGCTTCCTTTGATGAATTTACTTGAACCAATAGGACACGAACCATGTCCTCGTCATTCCTAGCCTGCCCATGTGGCTCGTTTCCTTTGTAGACACCTGTAGCATATAGTTCCACAAAATAGCTGCGGAAAGTTGCAGCAGCTGCGGGAAGTGGCAAGTTTCCGCAGCTGTATGAAAAAAATCTAGATCAAATGTAAAACACAAAAACATAATTAAAAACCATGTTAGATACCCTTTTGCACATGATATTGACAATTTTGGAGGTTTAGGTGAGTGAAAAAGGTATGGAAAAGTGTATGGAAAAGATGCAAATTCGGGACTCAACAGGTCTTTTAGCGCATGGTTGTGGCGCTAGGTCGTATGAGGAGGAAAGGTGCTAAGGTTTACGTCAAGAGTGCTTAAGGCCTTATTTTAAAAAATGGAGCAAAATAGACCTAAAAGAGGGGTTTTTAAAGCCTTTTTAAGGTTCTGATAGGTAAAAAGGGTGTTTTTAAGCCAAACCAAAGGATTTTCATGGTTATAAAAGGGTATTTCAAGGAGAAATGGGGAAAAATAAAGGGAAAAGGGGCCTTTTTAGATGACAATAAAGTGTATTTAGGATAGGTGAGATAATGTGTGAAATGGAGGGATTCAGAGGAAGTTTGTGAAGAGGAAATGATGTGGAAGAAGCTTGATAACAGTCTTGCTTGGATATCAATAGAACTTTTTTGAGGAAATCTGAATTAATATTATCAATGGAATGGATTTCTTGAGGATAAAGATCTCAGAGAGGCTTCAAGAAGTCACAGATTTTGCATGAAATTTGTTTCTTGAAGGCTAACAACCTTTTTTAGCCATCTTTGAATATGTCAAAATTATGGATGACTAACAGATAGCAGCCCACTTTAAAACATTCGAAATCATCCACCTGGCAACTCCACAACTCCTAAGATACCAAAAGACTCCACTGGTGATCAGTAGGCCTGTTTATTACCCCTGGTTTCACAAAGACTCCACTCGGACAGCTCACACTACCATTGAAACATCGTGCACACCCATGATTAGGAAGCTTCAAGGATTAAGTTTTCTTTGTCTAAGTTTATTTTTCCCCTAAATATTTTCATATTGGGCTAAATTTCTCTTCTGTGGGTCTAAATATTAACATACTGGCTTAAAAAAGAATTCATACCAGAGCCTATCCTGACCCAAATCCTCCTGAAATAGTTGATAATCGAGAAATAATTCTTAGGAAGTCTCCTATAATTAGGGATCCAACTATTTTAAGACCCATTCATAGAGCTAACTCCGTGCCTGAAGTCCTTAGAGCTCTATCAGATACCTAAGTCTAATTACCCTTTTCAAGAAGTCTACCAAGAAACAAGTCACTTAGTGGTATAGATCAGACAAACTTTGAGCCTCCAAGTTCACCACAACATAGTGGCCAACATATTAGCAGTAGAGAAACCCCTCCATCCACACCTCCTGATACTCATTTCATTCACAATTTCAGTTTATCTCATCCAAAATTTGCTCAACAAGTCTTGGCTAGTCCTAGCACTTCTTCCATCCATACATCTACTATGCAAACCACTCAATTCCATCCTCTCCCTCCTATCACAAAACCTTCACATGTAAACCCCCAATTTTTCCCTCCCATCTACATCATGGCTGCATGGTATGCTCCTCTAGTCCTTCCTTTACCTTTAGCTACCTTACCACAAGGTTATTCGACCATTATTCCTCTATATGATGCCATTAGTTCCATTTATGCTCCACAACATGTCGACAAAATGAATGATTACTTTGATAGGAATGAAATAGGTGATGAGACTGTTAAACTTAGATTGTTTTCTCAAAGTTTAGGGGGAGAAGTAAGAAAATGGTTCAAAAGCTTAACCCCACAAAGCATCAATGATCTTCCTACCTTTCATCAACTATTTCTGAACAAGTGGGAAGTCAGGAAAAACCCTCTCCAAATTCTGTCAAAATATGAGAATATTAAAAGGAATGCAGGGGAAAGTGTACAAGAATATTATGCTAGATACAATAGGGCATACAAATGCCATGCTAGATCATGTGAAACCTCCATAGGGCCTAGCTTTAATGAAATTCCCTGATGGATTTAATCCTGAAATGGCCTACCAAATGAGGGAAATGAATACCTCACATTAGAAGATATGCAGCAAGGGGCAGTGAGCATTGAGGAAAATTTGATTTCCAAAAGAGCTAGGATGAGGAACGAAAAGAAAGTAACATATAGAGATGACACTGTACCTTCCACATCTGATTCGAATTCAAACCATCTAGCCAAGAACATGGATAGGCTAGAAACAATGATAGAGAGGATGGTTGTCCAAATAAATGCTCAGAATAGGAACCACCCTCAAAATAAAAACCATAAATTTAGGAGAAAACCCCCCTCAGATTAGACAAAGAGATACTGATCAACAAATCAGACCTCCATTTCAAGAAAATTATGTTGATGAAGATGAGGGCATGATAGAAGAGGCAGAGGGAACTGATATAAAAATGCTGGGAGTAAGTAATGAAGACCCTGACTTTTTCACAAAGGATGACCAGGCCACATATACATATTATGATGATGAAGGCTTAGAATCTGAAGACTATAGGCAAGGCTTTGAGAATTCCATCATGGAGGTCCATAAACAATATGACCTCAGGAGAAAAAAGAACCAAGAAAATCGCCAAACAAAGACCTTTGAAACTGCTGTTAAAAACATATCTGAAAGGGTGGTTAGAAGGGATGCTAAAAACAACAAAACAATAGCTGAAAGTTCTGGTAAAAACAAGGGGAAAGGCACTCAAACCACTGATAAAAAGGGTGGTGACCCTAACAACACTAGCACTTTAGCTAGTGCCCCTGTAAAAACAATTTTAACTGATGTACATAGTAAAAACCAGCAAGCTGATTTTGCTGATAAGTTAGTGACTAACAAGACAGATTTGAGCCTTTCAAAGAATCAGTTCCCTTTCAATTTGGAAAGTGAAATTGATAAAATCAAAATCTTTGTCCCCCTCACTGAGTTACTCACTCAAGATGTATACAAATGTTAGGTGTTAAAATATTTGAACATAGAAGAAAATAATGACTCTGTCAACCTAAATGATGATCAACCAACCCTTTTATTTGGTCCTAAAATTGATGGAAAGTTTCAAGGAGTCGTCCCTCCTTTCTATGTCAGTTTGAATATCCATGATAAGATTTTACACAATGCTATGCATGATTCAGGGGCTTCACATAACCTCATGCCCAAAGAAATCAAGGAGAAATTAGGCCTTGAGATAACCAAACCATATAAAGATTTGTATTCTTTTGACTCCAATAGAGTAAAATGCTTAGGCTTGATCAAAGATATTTGTGTAAACTTGACCCAAATCCCATCCAAATGCATAGTGATGGATGTGGTAGTGGCTGATGTGCCCCCCAAATATGGCATGCTTCTTTCAAGATCATGGGATGCTAAGCTTCAAGGTAACATGCAAATGGACATGACATATGCCACCATCCCTGTTTTCAGCCAACTTAGAAGACTTTATAGGAAATCACACATGAAATTTATGGTGAGTAGTCAAGAAAAATCAGAAAATTCTGCTCTTTACTCTGTCCATACAGACCTAGACTCATTCATTCTTTACAATGATGAAAGCTTCAATAAGCTATATTTGGAAAGTGAAAAATCACCCAACATAACATAAAACATAGGAGGAGAGGATAGGAAGGGAGAGGCTCTCAAATAGTTTTCCAAATCTGAAAATTACAACAAACAAAACAGAGAGTATAAACAACCCACTGTCCACTAGCTTAGTGCAAGTCATGAAAGTCAAGAAGAAAGGCCTCAACTCCATGAAAAATTTAAGGAACAAGACCAACATAAACATGCTGTAGAACCCATAAAACTGCATAATGGCAGTCAGAACACATAGGACAAAGGGGACAAGAATGAATACAACAATAAGTCCGAAACTAGCCCTCTTTGGAGTATGAGTTTTGATGGGTCTTGTAATAGAACTGGTGTAGGAGCAGGTGTGTGGCTTCACAACACACAGAGTAATTATGCTGAAAGCCATTCATACAAGTTAAACTTCCAATGCACAAATAACATAGAAGAGTATGAAGCACTCCTCTTAGGACTACATTTACTGAAGAAATTAGGAGCCAGGAGGATAGTTGTTCATGGGGATTCTGAACTGATCATAAGACAAATAAATGGAGAGTACACTACCAAACATCCAAGACTAAGAGCCTATAGAAATGATGCCATGGAACTTTTGAAAACTTTTGAGTAATATGAACTTGTTTTTGTCCTTAGAAACCAAAAAATTCTTGCCAATGGTTTAGCTTGTGCTGCCAGTTCATGTCAAATACCCTATGACAACAAACAACTCACTTTCCAAGTGAAATATAGACCAGCTGTCCCAGACAATGAAAAGTATTGGTGGGTCTTTGAGGGAGATAAATAGATAGAGGACTTCCTGCAGTTCAGAAATGAGTTTGGATTGCCAAATTCAAACTTAGTATGATAAAGACTGCCTTAATGAGGAACAATCTGTTGAAAAAGAAACTTCTCCCATTATAGAAATAAATCTGCTAACCAGAGAATTCAAAAATCAAACAAAAGGTACATAAACTCAGGAAGAGAGGACATAGAGATACTACAGTCTAAAGACAAAGGCTTACCCAAAGGACTAGCACCACTAGAAGACTTGTTTTATTTTAATGATATTACCAAGAAACCAACAATAGAACCCACCAAATATGATGTTGAAGAATGCAATATAGGTAGTAAAGACAAGCCTAAAATGATCAAATTATCTAAAACATTGCCAGCTCACATGAAACTGAAATATATTGAGTTGTTTAAAGAGTTTTCTGATGTATTTGCTTGGAGCTATGAATATTTAAGCACATATGAGACAGAGACGATTCAGCACAAGATACCACTTAAAGAAAACCAAAAACCGTTTAGGTAAAAATTACGCAGAATAAACCCTATGCAGTTACCTCTGGTTGAGAAAGAAATTAGGAAAATGTATGATGCTGGAATTATTGTCCCTGTGAGATACTCAAAGTGGGTATCTAATCTTGTAGCTGTAAGAAAGAAAACAGGAGAAATAAGGCTCTGTATTGCCTTTAGGAACTTGAACAGAGCCTCATTAAAGGACAACTATCCCTTGCCTAAAATGGAGCACATCTTACAAAGGGTAGTTGGTTCTAGGAGGATTTCTTTGCTAGATGGCTTTTTAGGATACAATCAGATATTGGTACTCCCTAATGACCAGCTAAAAACAACCTTCACTACTCCTTGGGGCACTTTCATGTATGTGAAAATTCCTTTTGGATTAATGAATGCGGGTGCCACCTTTCAAAAGACCATGGACATTTATTTCTTAGAAGAAATAGGCCACTTCATTGTGATTTATTTAGATGAAATTACAGTCTATTCCAAAATAGATGAAGAACACCTAGTACACCTAAGAAAGGTCTTTGAGAAATGTAGATAGTTTGGGCTATCTTTAAATCCTAAGAAGACATTGTTTGGTCTCAAATAAGGTAATATTCTTGGTCATATCATATCTGAAAAATGGATTAAAATAGACCCAAAAAGGGTTGAAGGTATATTATGAATCAGTCAACCTAGAAACATCAAAGAACTTCAATCCTTCATTGGAAAGATTAATTTCTTAATAAGGTTCATACCCAACCTAGCAGAACTCCTTAGGAACATGACAAACATGCTAAAGAAAGAGATAGGAGTCAAATGGACCTTAGAAGCAAAGAAATCCTTTGAACTGTTCAAACATGCACTTACCCAAGCGCCGTTTCTTATCAGTCATGATATCACTAAGGACTTCCTCATATTTTCATTTGCATCAAAACATACTATGGTTGTTGTCCTATTACAGAAAATCCAGAAGGACAAGAGAAGCCAATTGCATTTTTCAGCAAGGCATTAAGAGATGCACCTCTAAAATATAATATCATGGAAAAACAGGCCTATGCTTTGGTCAAATCCTTGAAGGATTTTAGTGTTTATATCTTACACTCACACATTATTGCATTTGTGCCTCATGTAGTGGTAAAAGACATTTTGTCACAAGACCCAGTTGGCAAAAGAGGAAAGTGGATTGTTGTGATATTGGAATATGATTTGGAGATTAAACCCACCAAACTCATCAAAGGTCAAGGCCTAGAAAAACCAATGGCTGACTCAAACTTTCAAGCACTTGATATAAACATGTTATATGTATTAGATGAACTGAAAGAGTTGGAAACTCTTCTTATTGAAGATCATTTTCTAAATTCATCTTGGTATGCTGATATTTCGTATGTGCTTCTTAATCTCAATACCCCTCCTGGTTTGTCTAAAAAAAAGAAATATTTTAAAAGTTGAAAGCTGTTAACTACTGTATTTTAGATAAATGTTTATATTGGAAAAATGTTAGTGGATTATTTCTTAAATTTTTGCCTGAGAATGATGCAAACTAGATCAAGCACGAGTTTCATGAAGGAGAATGTGGAGGCCACCTCTATTGGAAAACCACTGCTAATAAAATCCTTAGAGCTAGTTATTACTATCCCACCCTCTTTCAATATGTCCACAAAATGATAGTTTCCTGCCACAAATGCCAAATATTTGAAGGCAAGAGAAAACTGCTTCCCTTACCCTTGCAACCAATCACTGTCGAAGCTCCTTTTCAATAGTGTGGGGCCTAGACTTCATTGGAGAAATCCATCTTGCCTCGTCTTCCCAACATAGATGGATACTCACAGCCATTGAATATTCACCAAATGGATAGAAGCCATCCCTTCTAGGAATTCCATAGACTCGGTTATCATAAAATTCCTTGAAGACCATATCCTGTCTAGATTTGGCTGTCCTAGGAAAATTATCACTGACAATGCTACTGCATTTGGTTCTAAAATGATGGTTGATTTCTGTCATAGATATCAGATTGTGCTTGTTCATTCCACAGCTTATTACCCTCAAGGTAATGGGTTGGCAGAGTCTTCCAATAAGAGCCTGATAAACATAATAAAGAAGCTGCTGGAAGAAAATCAGAGGTCATGGCACAACAAGCTGGTACATGCTTTATGGGAAGATAGATTGACAACAAAGAAATCAATTGGAATGTCTCCCTATCAACCGGTTTATGGAGTAGATGCAATTTTTCCTACCAGTTTAGGAGTGTCAGTGATGAATTTGGTCCAAGAAATACAATCAGAGGAAGATAGCATGATGAGAAGGATAAATTAGACCATAAATCTTCAGCAAACCAGGGAAGAAGTTTATAATAGAGCACAGAAAGTACAAGAGAATATCAAAAATTTGTTTGATAAGAGGACAAAGGAAAGTGATTTCAAAATTGGTGACAAAGTACTCAAATGGGATTCCAAGAGAGAAGATAAGGGCAAACATGGCAAGTTTGACAATTTATGGCAAGTCCCTTACATCATTCAATCTGCCATTGGTAATGTTTTTTCTACAAGAGATGCTCAAGAATTATTTCTATTGAAATATCAGTTTAAATCTTTCATTCTTCACTGTAAATATCATTGCTTTATTTTGTTTTGAAAAAAGAAAAATACAAAAAACAATAGGAAGGAAAAGAGGGAAGATTGAAAACAAGAAAGGTACAATCCCATACCAAAAAGAAAGAAAGCACTACTATTTAGTCATACATCCTAATCATGACTAAATAGACTTTCAATTTATTGCTAATAGGTTAGTGAAGAATATTTTCAAAACTGTTTAATCTTGGCTTATCAGTAGATTAGATTAGGATAGAAAAGAATGGTTCAAACATGCTCAAAATCTGAACCAAAGAATCAAAAGAAAATATGGCTCTAACAAGCTCAAAACCTGAGCCAAAGAAAGGAAAAAGAATGGTTCTAACACACTGAAAACTTGAAACAGAAAAAGAAGAAGAAGACAGCTCAAAGAGATCAAAATCAGAACTGAAAAAGAAAGGAAGGACTCTCATTGTTTTCGGATCTTAAGCCTTCCAAGTTTTGTTTTACTTTTCTACAAATAAAGGTCTATGTGCAGTTTGTTTTTGATGCCATAGCCATCACAACAAATCAGACAGCTTAATCTTGGATTGATTGTGTTTTCAATTTCAGTTGTAGAACGTAGTGAATGCAGATCTGTTAGACAATTTAGTCCTGGCAGATGGTAGATTAGGTATAGAATTTCTGAGTACAACTATTTAATCTGGACTCATGGAAGTTATAAGCGTAGATTTAGATTAGTTTTCTTGCTTTCAATAAAAGAATAAAATTTTGATGTAAAAGGGCTTGCAAGTCCAAGTGCACCCTGCTAAAGAAAAAAGGTTAGGAAAGTAGGTTGTGTAGGTAGTTTTTTGGGAGAATTTGATTTGTTATGATGTAATGTTGATCATCTTTTCAAGCAGCATGATCAAAGAAGAAAGAGGATTTTCAAAGTGCAGGACATTGATCTACATTCAAGAGATAAATTTCTAAGGTTCTTGACATCTCCAAGGAGTTTCCATCCCCAAGTGGAGCCACTATTAGCAATCCATAATTTTGACATATTCAATGATGGCTAAAACAGGTCTTTTAGCCTTCAAGAAACAAATTTCAACCAATCTGTGAGTTTTTGAAGTCTTGCTATGCCCCTTATCCTTCAAAAGGTCTACCCATTTGGTATTTTCACTCAAAATTCTCAAAGAAAGCCCTACTGTTTGAAGAAAGACTATTTCAGACTCATTTTCCTTCATTCCACCCATTTTACCATTTTACCTAAAAAAGGCTACTTTCCTCCTTTCTAATCCCTTTTCTCCTTTTCATTATACTTCATTTCTTCAAAAAACTCCTTTAAACCTTGTAAAATACCTCTTATAAGGTTTAAAACCCCTTCTTTATACCTATCGGAACCCCTCAAAAGGATTTAAAACCTCCATTTTATGCCTATTCCGCTCTTTTTAACATTAGGCCTTAAGCACCTTTTCCTTAAACCCTTAACCCTTTTCACTGCCGATATGCACTCCGCCGATTAAATCTTGGTTGTTGATCCTCCAATGATCCAACGGCCAGTGGGGCCCCTCCCTGTTCTCCCCATCCATCTACCATCTTCCCCTCGATGAATCTAAAACATTGATCCTGATGATCCAATGGTAATCGTTTCCCCCGTCGCCATCCTTCTTCTGACAAACCTTTTATCCACTCCCCCCATATTAAATCTTCACCATTGATCTTGTGGATCCGATGATTGAAATTCTTCCCAAACGTATCAACCCCACCCAATAAAATTTTTACCACGCCAAACAATCTCTCTGCTACACGACAAACTGATGCATCCGTCAAGCCCCACCATCCATCCATCGCACAACTCCTCTCCCATCGTGTTGATCGATGGTCATCGATCTGCAGCCCATAGATCGGATGGTCTAGATCCCGTTTCGTGCCCAATTCACCAATTCTCCTCGGCGTGCAATTCTAACGCGAAATGAGCGGTTTTAGAGGGACACGCATCGCTCTCTAACTTGTATCACATTCCCCCAGTTCCTTACCGCTTATCGCCCCTACCCTACACGAAAACCATTCCCGGTATTCCCGAAAAACGCAATTACATATTTTCACACCAAACTCAGTTTTGAACCCTGGTTTTCATGGTTTTTTGCCATGAGGCCCTTTTCCGCTGCATCCACCACTTTTGCATGCTCTGCCTCCACCAAAGCCCTCTGAAGTAGTTAAAACCAAAAATGCAGGATTTCATATAACATGTTTGTTGTTTTGTGCAGGTTTCATGGTGTTTAAAGGTTTAAAGCCGTTCCACAGTCAATAGAGAGGCAAAGAGCCAAGGATGACGATCCTCCATAGCTCTAAACGCAGAAAAGGGATAAAGAGGTTAATTCCATGTTTTGACCAATATTTCATGAGCATTGGTCACACAATCAAGCCCTCCAGCATGCCAACAAGCCACCTTTGCAGCTGACGGTGAAGACATAGATCAAAAGAATTAAATTTAAAAGGGATTAAGCACAAAGTATGAAAATCAAAAGGCTTAATCCATAGTTAAAGGATAAAGCATAGTTCGAAGACCAGAGATGATCCGAAAAGGCATAATCAGCCTTAAAATACGGTTAAATCCAAAACAATGTTTGAAATGATGAATATGGACATATCAGCGTAGGGAAGCCTTAAATGCTATAACATCAAGGTTGTCTACTCCTCCAAGGACCAAAATGTCCCCTTTGGCCTACTTTGCACTCCAAGACACTGTGACATTCATTTTGATGACCGAACCTCTTTAAAACTATTAGAGAAGTTATTGCATAGTCATGGGAGGCCTCAAAACTGAAATATGAAAGTTACTTGTCTCAAAGGTCAAACAGAGTACTTCGGCCAGAGATATCTTCAAAGGACAGGCCTCAGAGTTACTACCAGCCTGCTAGTTGGCTTCAAAGTAAAATAAAAGTAGCTAAAGTGGTACAAACAATTATTTCTATGATTATTAAGTAGAATGGGCATTCAAATACCCTCCCTCTTGCCTTAATTAATATTTTTTACCATTTCTGCAGCACTCTTCCTTTTATTCACCTATAAATACTCTTTGAAGTTTCATTGTAAAGGGTTGGAAAGTTATTGATTGTTTGAACTGTTATTAAGTGGAAGTAGCTGAGTAGTTGTAATATAGTAGGCTGGGAAGAGAAGTATTGGACTGTAGAAAGCCATTGGACTTAAAGTATGTGACTGGTCTTGCACATCAAACAAACAAGCAGATTCACAGGATCCTAGTCTATATTATTGGTGATGTCTTTCTTACTATAATTGTTATTCTCCTTATGTTTCCATACTGTCCATTTTCTCTAATAAAGAAAATAAAATTTAGAGTAGTATTTACTGCAAAGTACCCTATTTCTACCTGGTAAGCTTTATCTCTATGTTTTCTTCTAATTGTTTCTTTAGGAATGATTTCAATAGAGTATAACCAGTCAAGGAATGTTGGTGAGCCCATGTCATGCTGAATATAACTTGAGATGTTCTTCTTGAATGATCTTTTCACCGCATGCTAAGTAGATTCCTAATCAAGGAAGTTTATGGTTAGCCCTATCCCTTGTTTAGTCTCGAACAACTGTTTTGAAGATTTCCCTAAGTGCATGCCGAAATCAGGCTAGGTTAAAAGTCCTTACTTGATCTTAGGCTTCCCTTTGTTTTTCTTATATTTTTTCTACTTTCTGAAGGTAGTCAAGAGGATTACTGGATTGTTGTCTTAGAAGTTGGCTTTAGTAGGAGTATTGACCAAAGAATTCTATGGTTTTCCCTGTCCTTTGGCTTGCTTTAAAACAGTCACTTTAAAAGGATTTTCTTGTGTAGTGAAGTTAGTTTTCGTAAACAAATATTACTTTGCTTCTTCACAACATTTCTTACTGTTTCATACCACAAAAATCAACGTAAAAATATCTTTTGATATAGATGAATTTCCCTATGGAAACCCTTGAATATATTTTGTGCAAGTAAACCCTTTTATGACTCCATATCCCAATGGACTGACACTTTTTCTTAAACTATCTTCCCATGCTGAAATATCCCTCAATTTATTCCCTCCTTCACACTTCACATGACCTTCTCAGTTAATGATCCCCAACCAACAAGCAAACAAATCCCTTGTGCTTCATAACTAGCCTAATATAATATCATGATCCTATAAGCATATCATTCTAAAACACATATAGAGAGATCCCTCTCTGAATCCAGAAGGGCTAGATCCTAGGATTCCAAGGTGGTTTTGATTTTTCCTTGTCATTTGGTATGCCAATCTACCAAATCATAGGACCCCAACACAGTATAAAAATCTGTTTTGCGCTATGAACGCGCTTCTACTTTCATAGCACTTTACCCGGAAAATACATTAAGCACGCTACGAAAGTGCAGATTTGTAGCAGATCATGTCAAATCAACAAAACTTTCAAATTCCATTAATTTTACATCATTAGATGTCAGCTAGGGGTCATTTCTAAAGCATGCAACCATTCAAATCCATCATTTCAAATGTAGAGGTAATCATGATAGGTGAGTTCAAATTCGAAAGGGCTAGTCTTTTGTTTCGTTTCTCATGCAAAAACACTACTGCATGCCTTTTTCAAATACTAAGTTGGTGGTAATCTCATACCAAATATTCCATCATATATTTTCAAGCGAGGTTGAATACCATTAGCAAGCGAGGCTGAATACCATTAGCAAGCGAGGATTACTACCATAAGCAAGTGAGGTTGATTGTTTTGAAATCAAGTGAGGCTGATTTGTTACAGAAATTCTAAGGCAAAGATGACAGAAGAAAAGAAAAACCACAGGTTTGTACATTGTTTAAGAACAGAGCCTGAAGTCACAGAGGCCCTAGTGAAAGATAAATCAATATTGAAGGCTTTCAAGAAAACAGGGTGTTGGATATTTTGTGAAAAATTGCAAGGAGGACACAGCCAGGTGACAAAGGAGTTTGCCCTACATTTCACTGACTCAAACACAAAAATTGGAATCCTAAACTTGTCAATTACTCCTGAAATCATAGCTTTTGGTGACAGATATTCCTAGGGGGCAAGAGAGATGGTTCAAAGGCTTCAGATTTGACATGCAGGAATGTAAAGTATTTCTAAAGCTCGAACTTGTAGAAATATAGTTAACCAAGGAAATTCCAAGGAGCTACATCAAAGACACCTATGAAAATTTGCTATTCAACATATAGAGGTATTTTACCTGTGAGGGAAGGTATCATAAAGTATATTCATATCATTTTAAACTTCTATTCCACTTTACTGGCATGATTTCTCTAGATTTTCCATTTTTTCTATATAGAAGTATAGCTAAGATGGAAAATAAGGTGCAAATGAAATCTCAAGGATGTGAAACTTCCCTTTTTCATCATGGTCTAATTAAATTGATAGTTTTACATGAAATCCAAAGGATCAAAAGGGAATGTTCATCATTTTGTTTTTATGTGGTTTTGGAGTGGAAACACAAGCTACAGGCATTAACCCTAAGGCTAAATAAATCCCACCAGTAGAAACTAGTAAGCCTGTAATGACAAGATCAAAAATATTTGTTAAGCTAAAAACTAGAAATCAGGTGAAAGAGCAAGTGAGTAAAGCATCAGTGGTTATTCTTGAGACTTCTCAACCTACAAAACAAAAGATAGTTGAAGTTAAACAAATGACACAAGAACAGTCAGCTAATAAACCAGTTCAAAGGAGATTGACTCGAAGTCAAATTGGAAAGGAAAAGGGTAAAGCAGTGATTTCAAGAGAGATTCCAAGCTTAAAAGGTAACTTAAATGATATTTTACAAGCCATTGATATTGAAGAATCCCCTTTGGTACAGGCAGATTTCATAAAATTTGATGAAGGAAAAATGAAGAAGATGAAATCTTCTAAGAAACTGGAATTCAAGGATGAGGTTGCAGCATTTGTATTCAAGCCCAGAAAGATTTTAACCAAAAAATCCAAAAAGATGCAAGAGCTTAATATTGAGTTAGAGAAAATAGAGGAAGCCTCCACTGTTCATGAAGAGTTTATAGACCTTTCATCACCAATACCTGAAGGTGACAAAAACAGGGTATTTTCCACTCAAACAGAAAAAACCAGTTATGAAGAAATGGAAGAAAGGTTGAAATTAGCTAATTATGAAATTTCTAGACTAAGGAAGATAGAAACAAGGTATGCTTCTGAAAAGACAAATTTCAGGAGGATAAAGGCTCTCTGGGAAGTTGAAAGGGCTTCCAAACTAGAAACAATCAGCAGTGAAGCTCAATATTTTACTTGGATTGTACGTACAATTAAAGAAGCCAGATTTGTAAGAATGGTGAATGTTCAGTTGAGGGCTACCAACAAGAAATTGAGGAGACAGATTGAAAACCTAGAAATATAGTTAACAAAATCTTAAGAGAAGCTGCAACAAAACTGAAACAGGGAAGTAAGTGATAAATCCGTAAAACAGTTTTGTCATAAAGAAGAAGATAATTTTTGAGGAAGAACATCTTTTAAAGACAATTTGTTTTTATTTTTGATGTTGATATCAATATTTGAAGAGTTTTAACATCCTAAAACTATAAATTTTTGAAAAATGTGTTAAAGTGAGCATACACAACAGTTTCGTAGCGTGCTATGAAACTGCTAAAGATGAGTTTTTGACATTTTGCATATGTATTTTGGAGGTAAGGATTGTTGGGTTTCAAGTTTTGATGCTGGTGGTGGAAAGATGAGGATCACAGATGAAAAATTAGACTACAAAGTAGAAGAAATAAGGGTTAAAAGAAGTGTTTTATAGTGATATAAAAATTGTGCTACGAAAAGAGGCTATTTTCATAGCGCAGTTTTATCTAGTCTCCTATTCCATGTTTTTTGAGGATATCTTTTTTCACAGGTGGAAGATTTAAGTTTTAATGGAATATTATCACATGTGATCTATATGAAACAGTCATCAATGCCATAAAAGCTGCTCAAAGATAAGCATGGAGGTTAAGGGCTAAAAAGCAGGAACTCTGTCTCCTGGTTTTTAGGACAGTTGGGTCATGAATCAGTAGGGTTTACAGCAAGTCTGGAGGCATCATAAGGGTCGAAGACATGGATTAGAAACTGTCAAAGAAATTATTTAAGTTTTAGATAAGGTTTTTTGAAACATTTTTAGGAGCTTCACTCATATTTGAATTAGGACTCATAAAAGACAGTTAGTTGTCGGTATGTAATTAATAGTTTGTTTCATGAATAGAATAGGTGTCAAGGATAGAATTCGAATTCTCCTAATGATGGATCATGGAATCCAAGATTGAAAAGGATCTATATGAATCATTAGGTCAAATTCATCATGGTTGGCATTTTATTAGCAAAATAAGCTGTGTTATTGTAGCAGACTGTGTGTTGTTTCAACTTAATAAAGAGATTGGTTTTACTACTCAACATTCACAAGGGGTTTGTGTTTTTGACATTTCTATGGACTTTTTCAATTACCTATTTATAGTGGTATGAGCATGTGTTATTTAGAATTCATTGTATAATGCTATAACTTCCTTCACATTCTTGTAGAATACGTTTATTAACTATGTTACTATTTCACTTATAAACCTAAACTCCAAGTGCCTTGACTTCCATGTTTAGCTAATTATGATGTTTTGTTGAAGATTAATTTGACTCCATGGCCCAATAGATGTTTGATAATATTTGATTCAAATATTTATACATTTTTATCCTTTTTATTCCTAGAGCTAGCCATCTAATCATTAATAAGAAATCTTAAACCTATTGAGAGAGCCCTCTCAGGTTGAGGAGCCTAAGCCTCATCCAAAAGATTGGTTTGAAAGAGTTACTCAGAGTCTACTTGATGAGTAGCCTATCAGGGTCAGATTTTGTGATAACATATAGGACTACATATCTGCTCCAATAGATCCTCTATATGAAAGAATGGCTCCTCTATTGAAGAAATATCCTCCCAAAACACTCACTTCAACTACCCCTGCAACTCCTCCCTAAAATAATGCATATCAAGACTGAAACTGCGTTGTAGGGGATGAATACAACTTGGCCTAGTGCCAAATGTGTGGAATAAGCCCAAGGGGTTTCTTTACAGGCCTCCCAATGGATGGAAACCTTCCTCCACTAAAAAACCAACTCTAAAGACACCCGATATAATCCTCCACTGATGCACCCTACAACATAGCACAATAACCTGTAGAAACTGCGTTGTAGCTGAAGGAGGTAGCTTGGCCTGAATTTCAAAATGATGAAATGCGGCCCAAAGAACCTCTCCTTCCCTCAGGATGAGGTAGGGATTCTCAATCAGAAACACCTTTGTGCTAAATAGCACAACAACCCTGCTAAACATCAAAGGAATGCAAAGTCTAAATAGACCATATACAAAATAATATTCCAAAACATAACCTCATATGGCTGCCATCCACTTCCTTAAATAGATTATGAGATTTCTTTCCATTGGTCCCACTCAATTATTTCATTTCCTACATGAGATCAATCTCCCTCCAAAAATGCGTTATTCCTCATTTAATCTCCACTCTTCCATAACAGCGTTGCTGAATTGGTCAAAGTTGACTAAATCAACAGGATCTAATCCATGTTCACACTTGGAGGTGCTTTATTTAGCTGCTAAAAAAGGTCTTCTTTCACACTTGACATGTTTTTATTGCTGTTCAAGAAATTTATGGGCCTCCCCACCCACTTATTCACCTACCTAGTGATAAAACAAATTGTTAGCCACCTATAAATTTTGATATGCTAAATGGTGGCTAAATTTGTGTTCAAGCCTTCAAGAGATTCATTTCTTTGAAAATCCATCATCTTTGAAGTATTATGATGATTCTTTATCCCTTTGATTTAATCTTCACTATTGTTTCCATCTTAAATCCATGCTGATTCACCAAAGAAAGTTGTTCCAAAGGCCACTGAAACTGCCTATTTTCACTTATTTCCCTCCATTTTCATAAAGCCTTCTTTTCATATTTTAACCCTCCATTTAGCCTCTAAAATCCTTAAATCCCCTTTAAACCGTCAAAGATTCATTTACAGGTTTAAATACCCTTCTCTTTCCTCTCTACTGAAAGCCAAAAAACCCTCAAAAACCTTCATTTTTGGCCTAAAAACCACTTTTTACACTAAGGCCTTAAGCCACTTTCGGCCTTGACCCTATCCCCTTTTACACATGTGACCAGGAGCCATAACCAGGTGCTAGCCCTTATCACTAATCGCAATCGGAGTTTCCTTTCCCTGACTTTTCCTTTATTCTTCCAATCTTTCAATGCGATGAGCCCTTTCTCCTCCGATCCCCGATTTATTCCTGACCGTCGAATACACAAGAATTGACGGCCTAGATTTAATTGCACTTCGCATGTCCTTGTCTCCTTTCCACTTTTCTGATGGTCACCGTTTAGATCTCCACCGTCGATGTTTTCAGATCCAACGGCCAGCGTTCCATCGCATCGCTCCATCGGTTCTTCGCTTCGCTCATCACTCGCACTCGCCGATTTGATCTGGACCGTTGAATCCACAAGAACCAATGGCTAGAATCTCATCGCGCTCTTCCCATAGCCCTCTGTCATCTCCCCACCGATTAAATCCTGACCATCGATCATCCTTCAAATCGAATGGCCAGCGCTTAATCGCACATTGCAAATCCAAAGTCCCATTCGCTTTTCACCTCCGATGTGTGATCCCTGATTTAATCCTGACTGTCCATTCTAATCAGATCCAACAATCTGCACTTCATCGCATTTTTTCCATCCTCCTGACCCTTCATCCACCATATTTAATCTCCGTTATTGATCTATCATGATCTGAGGGCCCTCATTTAACTCACCGATCACCCCCAGGATTTTTCCTCTGTACTCCCGGTCCCACCACCAAATCCCCCCATTCCCTCTCATTTTCACCTTTTTCCTATGTATTTTCCCATGCATAAATTTTTACACTTTAACACTAAAAGTAATTTTTCGCGTTTACTCAGTTTAAACCCTGGTTTTCATGATGTTGCATCATAAAACCTTTCTTCGTTGCATGCCCTTTTACGCCACAGCTCTTCACCCATTGTGTTCAACCCGCACTGTTGGATCTGGAGCCTCCAATCCAATGGTCGATGATCCATATCGCACGGATTTCACCCCGCCTTCCCAGTGTGCAACTTTTACGTGATAAAGGTGGTTTTAGAAATCCACGTGTTGAACACTAACCTATATCATGTTCCAAAAGCTAACACTGCCTCCCCCCCATTTTTTTACGCGAAAACCATTCCCAGTTTCTCCCATACCACCCTGCACATCATAACTAGCCTAAAATCAACTACTAAAACTTTCAAGACACATCTTTATAAAAAATATTGAGAGATCCCTCTCTGAGACTAGGAGGGCTAGATCCTAGAGCTCTAAAGATTGGTTCTGAAGTTGCCTTGTCTTTTTATTAGCCAGTCTATCAAAACACAGGACCCCAACATAATGGAAATCATGGTGGGACTTATTGAGTATATGATAGTTTAGATAACTCTTTTGCACTCTTTAGTCCTACAAATCTCTAAGAAAACCAGTTAGTGGGTCATAGAGTAGACTCTGTCTATTTTAGCACCTTAGCTAAGTGTAAGATCAGACATAGGACACTCTTATAACCATAAAAATGTACAAAACCCAAAAATATTTCAGATTGGATTCATAATAAGCATGGTGGTGGAACCATAAAACATTTTACCTTCACAAAAAGCTAAAAACTTCCACCTAGCAACTCTATTAGCCCCAGTAGGCCTATTACCCATCTAGGCCTCCAGATTTCTTTAGGACTGTGTTAACCAGCCTTCAAAAAGTTGAGGAACCTAATCCCATATTAGATAAGACATTCTAAGAGAAAAAGCTTTCAAAACAGTTCCTACAATCTTCAGCCTCTCTCGATTTTTGAAAAGCAGTCTGGCTGCACATAGGATCAACACTAGATCCCATCTAGACCCTAATCCTCCTACAATAGTTGACAATCCAGAGAGAATTCTATGGTAGGCTTCTAGAGATGGAAAATCAACTGCTGATAGGAACATTCCAAGAACAAAATCTTTCCCTGAAAACCTTGCTATCTTGGAAGATTTACACTTTGACTTACATCATACTAAGAACATCTTTAGAACTAGATCTCAAAGTGATTTAAACCAAATTGATCTTGGAACCGTAGGTTGGCAACAGAGCTTTATTAGAGAGGCTTCACCTTCTACTCCTCCTAATTCACATCTTCTTCACCACTTTAGCCTCTTTCATAACCAATCTGCTCAAAACCAGTTTGTTGGCCGAAGTGTTTCTTCCACTCCAAACCATACCACCACTGTCCAAAACACTTCATTTCAGCCCACTTTCCCTCTTGTCGATCCACCCACTATAAATCCACCTTTTTTTCCAGCCATGGCAGCATGGTATGCCCCTTTAGTGTTACCACAACCTCTGGCTCCCTTGCCAAATGATTATCAGTCTAAAATCCCCCATTTCACTGGAAAAGAATCTACCACAACTCAACAACATGTAGATAGGATGGGAGAAGCTTTTGATTATATGGAAATAGAAGATAAGACCATCAAGATGAGAGTATTTACTCAAAGTTTAGGAGGAGAAGTAAAGAAGTGGTTTAAAGGCCTAACTCCTAATAACATCAATGACCTTCCCTCTTTGCATCAAACATTCATAAAATAATGGGAAATCAAAAGCAACCCTCTGCAAATATTGTCAGAGTATAACAATATTAAAAGAAATTAGGGAGAGAGCGTTCATAATTACTCCACAAGGTTTAACAGTATCTACAATGCTCTTCCACCTCACATGAAACGTCCCCAAGGCATGGCCTTAGTGAAATATCTTGAAGGGTTCAATGTTCATATGGCTTATCAACTAAGGGAGAGAGATTATTTAACTCTAGAAGACATGTAGAAAGGAGCTGTGAGTGTAGAAGCAAACTTAATTGAGAAAAGTGCTAGGCTAAGATCAGAGAAGAGAGTAACTTATAAAGATGATTATGCACCCTCAACCTCATCCTCTGATACCAAAATTGACAACCTAGTGAAGGTGATGGAGAGAATGCTTGAAAAGATAAACCTGAATGATAGAGTACCATCAAGAGAAAACCAAAACAACCTCCAAAATAGAAACGAAAATTAGAATTTCAGGAGAGAAAACAATCAAGATAGGCAAAGAGATAATGACCAACAAATTAGGCCTCCCTTCCAACAAAACTACGTAGATCAAGAGGAAGAAAGGGAGATCGAAATTTTGGAAGAAAACCATGTAAACTTGATTAAATCAGATAGTGAGAATGATGTTTTCCTCACTGAAGAAGAACAAGGTTTCTCCTCCTCAGAACCAAAGGAAGACACATATGAGGAGTCTAAAGAATATAGATTGGGGTTTGAGAATGCAATCATGGAGATACACAAACACTATGATCTAAGAAGCAAAGGGAACATAGATAGTCCAAATGAAAAAAACATTAGCTCT
Organism: Pinus albicaulis; assembly: GCA_034641835.2. NCBI lineage: Eukaryota > Viridiplantae > Streptophyta > Pinopsida > Pinales > Pinaceae > Pinus > Pinus albicaulis. The sequence goes on along the minus strand of CM076572.1, from coordinate 1,218,340,311 downwards.
GCTGTTAAGAAAAATATAGAAAAGAAGCCTAAGAAAACAACAGAGAAAACCAATATTTTGGCTAAGAAAACATATTTAAACAAAGAAAAAGGCAACCAGGCAGATGTTGAACAGAGTTTCCCTAGCACCTCAACTAGTGGCCCTATTAAAACAACTTAGATTGACAGTCCTAATAAAACTCAGCAAGTTAAAATTGCTAAAAGAAACATAAATGAGAAAACGGATGTAAATACAACAAAATCAATAGTTCCTTTCAGCCTTGAGGGAGAGATTGCAAAGATTAAAATTAACATACCTCTGGCTGAATTACTGACCTAGGAAGTGTATAGAAACCAGGTCCTAAAGGCTCTGAATATACATGTTGATACTGCTACTTTGAACTTGACAGATGACAAGCCAGAGTTGTTGTTTGGTCCTAAAGTTGAAGGAAAATATTAGGAAGGGGCTGTGCCTCCCTTCTATGTCAATCTAAACATACATGAAAAAATATTACACAATGCCATGCTAGATTCAGGAGCATCACACAACCTTATTCCCAGGTAGTAATGGAAAGCCTAGGCTTAGAGATTACCAGACCATATAAAGAATTGTATTCCTTTGATTCTAGAAGATTCAAATGTTTGGGGTTAATTAAATATTTGTGTGTCAATTTGTCTCAAATTCCTGCCAAGAATCTTGTAATGGATGTGGTAGTAGCTGACATTCCCCCAAAATATGGCATGCTCTTGTCTAGATCATGGGGAGCTAAGGTTCATTGCAGCTTTCAAATGGATATGTCCTATGCCACCATAGTAGTGTTTGGTCAAACCAGAAGATTATATAGGGAAACCCTCATGAAATACATGGTAAGCAGCAAGGACAAACCTCACAACACTCCTGTTTATTCCACCTGTTGGGGTTCCCATGTTTTGGCCAGATTGGCAAGACCAAAAGATGAGACAACATCAAACTACTTTCAGACCTCAGGATCTAGCCCTCCTGGGTCCAGAGAGGGATCTCTCTATGATATGTCAAAGGTATATGACTTTGAATCTCGAAGTTTAAGATTTTAGGCAAGTTATAGGGACAAGGTTTATTGTTTGATTATTTTTTTGGTTGCTGGTTATCAGGAAAGAAGGGTTCAATGTAAGACAAGGATGAGAAAAGAGGAATAAGGCAGAGGTGAAGTATTCCAGGGAGAATTAAAAAACATTTGGAAATGGAGTTAGGAAAGGATTTGCTTGCTACTCAATAGGCAGGCTTTCAATTGGGCTAGTCATCTAAAACATTGGATCTTAAAGATGATAGTGTGATATGGAATGGTAGGAGAGGAGGAGACAACACAGATTCAGGACACACATTTAAAGACCAGTTGGTCGCACAAGGATCCTAGTGGACAGGGCTAACTCGAATCCCCAATGTTCCCAAATCTTCCAATTAAATCCTTAACAAGAAACATCTAAGAACATATTCATCTAATTCATACATCAGAGAGCAGGCAATAACATCCACTACACTGTTTAAATTAACTGAAAACAATTATTAGATAACACATTTAGTAGAAAACATCAAAGGCAAGGAGAGCAGAAACATAGGGTACCTAACAAGCATAAATCCTATGCCAATATTCTGATGCAAGCCAGTAGAAATGAAATGAAATGAATTAAAACACAGAGATAGGAAAACATCACCACTGCTTTAGATCAGGATCCAAAGAAATGTGCTTGTCATATGAAAAAGCAATACCAGTAAAGTACAACATTGCCAATAGCTGAATACTCAGTCTGAAATCATATTCCTCAGCCTATCTTACAACTTTACACAGAGACTATGTCTCAAAGGAAACTACTTACAATTCTCTGATAACTGATCAACAACCTTTACAATGAGTTTCTTCATGAATTCATAGCTCCAGTGGAGCAAGGAAGGTAGGTGAAAAGCTAAATGCAGCATTAAAAACTCAGAAGAAGAAGACAGTTGAAGCCCACTCTGTATAAATTATGTGCATTAATTTGTGGCACTCTTGGGTGAAAAAGTGGTCTTCGTCAGTTTTCCTTTTACTCCAGGTATGTCTCTGATGTACTCTGCTGCAACATTCTGTAGTACTCTTGGTGAATAAAAAAAGGTAAATAAATGGTGCTAGGGTCTACCATACTGTGAATCAAATGCTCTGGTAGCACCAGGACTATTGTCAGGGCAGAAAATCTCTCGCGAACACAACATAGATTGAACACTGCATGGGCACTTTGTCCTTTCATGGGAAAACATACTGCTGATGTGAAAACCACGATGATATGGTTTTCTGCGTGTTGTACCTTCTGTGTGATCAATGATGTCGCTAACTTGGTTATTTTCCTCTAAACCACTATATTAAGGTTCAAAGATCTTCAATACTGAACATTGAACTTGTTGATCATCAGCTGGCATTTCTTTGCCGCTTCATAAATGCCTTAATCTGCAAAATCTGGGCTTTAATGGCGTCGGATAGGTTTTCATAGAGATTGAACTGTCCTTTGATAATATTTATGCTGCCACCATATTTCTGGACATTTCCTTGTAGTACTAGCTTCCAAATCCAACTCTCTCTGCGCAACACGCCATTACAATATTAGACATGAACCATGGCGGTTTTCTGCCTCTTTGTAACCCTGCAAAAAATGCGAAAAATGTTAAGAAAAAAATGCATGGGGTTAGATGATGTGAGTGACTGCGAGGATGATAGTGGGATGATGGAGAAATGGTGAAAAAATGCAGCGGAATGGTGAAGAAATGCCCTGGTGAAGGTTGGCAAAGTGCATAGACATTTAACGTAGAAACGAATGTTTGACTGTGGAAAGAACATATATAACGGGGGCAGGTGGATGTACGATGGAGACACATGGAGTGGTGAGGTGTTGGGTCCGGGAGATGATGAGATGGTCAACGGCGGGGGGTAATCAAATCTAAACCTTCCGATCTCAGGAGGAGATCGACGGCTGAGGACGCGTCGGCGGGCGATGGACGGTGGGCCAGGGGTACGGTGGCCGTGGATTATCATGTGTGTAGCTTCGTGAAGCGATCGCCATTGGATTTCCCACCCTAGATTGGAAAACGCACAGTGATATCGCTCTGCGTCCACGGACGAACTTTAATGTGTGATTGGAGGGTGGTTTTCCAGCCGTACCGGTGCCACGTGTCAGAAGATGTATGGAATCGCTGCGAAAATAGAAAAAACCGCCCGCCCTTCAAAAGTGGTGCGATGAAACCCGACGGTTTTGAACAGTGTTGGCGTGGTTGCAGGGACCACCGATGGGTGAATATGGACCATCGGATCATCGCTCAAATGGACAGCGGATCTTTGATCAGGCAGTGAACGGGTTGAACGATGGCTGCTGTGGGGGTGGCGATCGCCGTCCATTCTGTTTAGATCAACGATTGAAAATGTGCCCGATGAACATATGAGATAAGCGCTTCCTGCCCAAGCGCCTAGTCGTGGCGCTGGGTCACGTGGGGAAAATTGTTAAGGGGCTAGGGCTGAAGGGGCTAAGACCATAATGTTCAGAGTATGGGTTTTTCGGCCCTTTTTAATGAAATTTGAGGCCAAAAATGGGTAACGACAGAGGGAAGAAAGGGAAATTTGGCTAATCAAAGGGTGTAGGAATGGTTTAAAAGGGCATGTGTATGATTTAGAAAGGTTAGAGGGGAATTTTTACAAGGGGGAATAAATGGTTAAAATGGGGTATTCTGCAGGGATACAAGGGGCAAATGAAAGCCTTTAGGAGCACAATTTTTTGCAATCAGAGAGGCTTCATAATGGGAATAAAAAGAGGGGATTACACCATAGGGAATATGCATAAGAGACTTCAAGGATGATGTTTTTTTCAAGAGAAATGCATTCCTTGAAGGCTCACAAAACAATCTAGCCCCTTGCTTGCTTGTCAAGGAATTCATAGGGGGCTAACAGTGGCTCCACATGGTGATGGCTTCTTCTCGAAGGAGTCAAGAATTCAGAAAATGATCTTTGGTGTAGGCCAGATGCCTACTTATTGAGCCACCTTCTTCTTTGATTTTTAGCAGCCATAAACATGATAGATCAGCAGAAACATTCCCAAACAATCTACCTACCCATCCTACAATCCTAGCATTTTTTCTTCTAAGGTGCATTTGAACTAGCAGACCCTTTACATCATTTATTTTTATCAGAGAAAATAAACCTATTCTAAATCTACCCTTATTGCTCCATGAGACCAGATTAGACTTTTGGTCTCACATGTTTCTCTACCTAATCTAATATCTGCTGGGATTAAACTGTCCAGTAGATTTCTTCTCTAAATTCTATGACAGAAATTTAAAAATAGTCAAACTAGGATTAGACAGTCTAGTTTGTTGTAGATCCAAGGCATAAAGACAGTTGCACATGGACAGAACTTTGCAGAAAAACTGAAAACAAACTGTGAAGGTTTGAAATCAGAAGCTTGAAGTATCCTTCTTTCTTTGTGACTCAGGTTTTGAGCTTGTTAGAGTCACCTTCTTTCTTCTCTGCTGGTCCAGGTTTTTGGCATGTTTGGACCAACTATCTTCACTTTCCTTGGCTCAGGTTTTGATCATATTAGAGCCAATATTTGCACTTTAGAGGTTCATTTTTAGAGCATGTATGAACCTCTCCTTTTTCTCTATTTTTTGGAACATTTTCTATTTTTCTTGAAAAAAAAACGCTGCAATGGTATGTACAATGGAGATGGAAACTGGAAATTGGAAATCAGCAAAAGTAGTGTTTGAGCATCCTGCCATTGACAGGACCCCCAAATGGCTCTGTACCATCTAATCCTTGTAGAAAAAAGGAATTTGGACCCACAGTGGCCTGGATGATGTATGGACCTTGCCACAAACTGTCAAACTTGCCGTGTTTTCCTTTGTCCTCTCTCCTTGAGTCCCACTTCAGAACTTTATCTCCAATTTTGAAATCAGCAAATTTGGTTCTTTTGTCAAAAAACCTCTTTATATTTTCCTGAAATTTCACTGCTCTGTTGTAAAATTCTTCCCTCATTTGCTGGATATGAATTGTTTGGTTTATCCTTCTCACCATACTGTCTTCTTCTGTTTGAATCTCATGGACCAGCTTGATCACTGGTACCCCAAGGCTGGTAGGAAACACTGCTTCTGTCCCATAGACAAGCTAGTATGGTGACATGCCAATGGATTTCTTTGTGGTGAGCCTATCAACCCACAAAGCATGTACTAACTTGTTATGCCATGACTTTTTGTTTTCTTCCAACAGCTTTTTGATGATGATCACCAGGCTCTTGTTTGATGATTCAGCTAATCCATTACCTTGAGGGTAGTAGGCAATTGAATAACCGAGTTCTATTTGATACCTGTGACAAAAATCAACCATTTTCTTGGATCCGAAAGAAGCAGCATTATCAGTGATTATTTTCCTAGGGCATCCAAACCGAGAGAGGATATGACCTTCTAGGAACCTAATGATGACTGAATCTGTAGCATTCCTAGTAGGAATGGCCTCTATCCACTTAGTGAAGTAGTCTGTGGCTGTTAGGATCCATTTGTGTTGTGTAGGAGAAGCAGGGTGAATTTCCCCTATGAAATCTAGGCCCCATTGCATAAAGGGTCCTTCAACAGTGATGGGCTGCAGAGGTAAGGGGACCAGTTTTCTTTTGGCTTCAAAAATCTAGCATTTGTGGCAGGAAATTATCATCTTATGGATATCATTGAAGAGCGTAGGCCAATAGTAGCTAGCTCTGAGTATTTTGTTTGCGGTAGCCTTCCATCTCAGGTGGTCTCTACACTCTCCTGCATGGAATTCTTGTTTAATCATCTCCACCTCATTTTCAGGTAATAATTTAAGAAATAGGCCATTTGGATTCTTCCAGTATAAGTAGTTATTCAATATGCAGTAGCTTCTGGATTTTAGTTTTAGGAATCTAGCCTTGGTCTTTGATAGTTTAGGAGGGGCATTGAGGTGTGTAAGCACATACAGAATGTCAGAATACCAAGGAGAGCTCTGAAAATTTTCCTCTATAGTGGGATCAGGCAATACCTGCTACTCATCCAAGGAATTTACCATGTTAATGTCTAGGGCTTGTAGATTTGTTTCATCCATCAGTTGTGCCAAGCCCTGACCTTTAATTAGTTTGGTGGGTTTTATCTCAAGGTCGTATTCTAAGATCACAACAATCCATTTTCCCCTTTTCCCATCTGGGTCTTGGGACAATATGTCTTTAACCACTATATTTTGCACATAGGCTATGGTGCGGGAATGCAGTATGTACACCCTAAAATCTTTCAAAGCCTTAATCAGAGCATAGGCCTGTTTTTCCATAATGTTTTATTTCAAGGGTGCATCTCTGAGTGCTTTGCTGAATAAAGAAATGGTCTGTTCCATTCCCTTTGGATTCTTCTGCAGTAGGACCGCAGCTATGGTATGCTTGGAGGCAAATGAAAAAATCAAGAAATATTTTGAGAAATCTGGGCTGATTAGGACAGGAGCCTGGGTGAGTGCAAGTTTTACTAATTCAAAAGATTTCTTAGCTTCAACAGTCCACTTAACTCCTACACCTTTCTTCAGCATGTTAATCATTTTCCTAAGGTGTTCAGCTAATATGGGAATAAATCTCCTAAGGAAGTTGATTTTCCCAATGAAGGACTGTAACTCTTTGATGTTTCTTGGGTGTGTGATTTGTAGTATTCCCTCAACTCTTTATGGGTCTATCCTAATTACCTTTTCAGATATAATGTGGCCAAGAATTTTTCCTTCTTGCAGCCCAAATATGGTCTTTTTGGGATTTAATGACAGACCAAACCTCCTACATTTTTCAAACACTTTCTTCAGATGTCTTAGGTGTTCTTATTCGGTCTTGGAGTAGACTATTATGTCATCTAGATATATGACAATGAAGTGTTCTATTTCATCTGAAAAAGATATGTACATTTCTCTTTGGAAATTTGCACCAGCGTTCATCAGTCCAAAGGGCATCTTCACATACATAAAGGTACCCCATGGAGTGGTAAAGGCTGTTTTGAGTTGGTCTTCTGGGATTACTAGGACTTGGTTGTAACCTAAAAAACCATCTAGTAGGGATATCCTTTTAGAACCTACTACCCTCTGAAGAATATGTTCCATTTTTGGAAAAGGGTAATTGTCTTTGAGTGAGGCTCTATTAAGATTCCTGAAATCTATGCACAATCTGATCTCCCCTGTTTTCTTTCTCACAGCCACTAGGTTGGATACCCAATCAGAGAACCTCACAGGTACAATTATACCTACCTCATACATCTTCTTTATCTATTTTTCCACTGCGGGCAATTGTTTTGGGTTTATTCTGCGAAGTTTTTGTCTAAAGGGATTCTTATTTTCTTTCAAGGGTATTTTATGTTGTATGATGTTTGTGTCATAAGCCATTAAGTCCTCATAACTCCAAGCAAACACATCGATGAATTCCTTGAATAGGTCAATGTATCTCTTTTTCATGTTTGCAGGTAGGGACTTAGCCAATTTGATCATCTTGGGTTTATCTTCAGTGCCTATGTTGCATTATTGGACATTAGAGTCTACATGTTCTATAGTGGGCTTTTTTGCTACATCATCAAAGTCAAAAAGGTCTTCTAAAGGGGCCAGACCTCGAGGTATGTTCTTATCTTTGGTCTGCAACACCTCTACTTCTTCACTATCTGCGTTTTCACATTTTTCGTCTGGATGTCCAATCTGTTCATTTAAAGAGTTTATTTCTATGTTACAGGGTGTCTCTTCTTCATCTGAGGACCCTTCATTTAGGCAGTCACTATCATATTTGGAGTCTGAATCAACAAATTCAAACTCATTTCTGCCTACCAAGAAATCTTCAATCTGTGTATTGCCCTCAAAGACCTACCAATATTTTTCATTGTCCAGCACTGCAGGTCTGAATTTGGTCTGAATGATGATCTGTTGGTTGCTTGGAGTCTTAGGGTATGAACTAGCTAAGCAAGCTAATCCGTCTGCAATGACATTTTGACTCCTAGGAACAAACACTAATTCATATTCAACAAATGTTTTCAATAAATCCATAGTGTCATTCCTGTAGGCTCTCAGTCTAGGATGTTTCGATGTGTATTCACCATTCACCTGTTTGATAATCAGCTCAGAGTCTCCACGCACAGTTATCCTACGGGCTCCTAATTTCCTCAATAGATTTAATCCTAGGATAAGAGCCTCGTACTCTGCAATGTTGTTTGTACATTTGAAATGTAGGTTACATGCATGTCTCTCTGCGTAACCACTTTTCGCGTTATGTATCCACACTCCTGCCCCAACAGTTTTCTTGGTGCATGACCCATTGAAATTCATTTCCCATAAGTTGTCATTCTTGGGTTTGTCATCGTGTCCTTCCCTACAGCTGGGTTTTCCATTATGTTGCATTATAGGAGTTGCACTAGGTTGTGGGTTGTTTTGTTTTTCGTCATGTGTGTGGAAATCAGAGGGGTGATTAGTTGGCTGATTGAATTCTATTTGTGGTTCAATTTGAGCTTTTGTTACAGCGCACTGTTCAAATTTTTCTATGTCTTCCTCCTTTGAGTCTAGAGTAGCCATTATGTTAAAGTCCATGGGCACTGTTTCCTTGTTGGTATCTCCGTTTTGGGACTTTGACCCCTCTGAGGATCCATCATTACAAAGGATAAAGGAGTCAAGGTCTGTATGTATAGAGTACAAAGGTGAATTTTCAGGCTTTTCGGGGCTACTAACCAGGAATTTCATTTTTGCTTCCCTATATAGTCTTCTAAGTGGGCCAAAGATGGGAATTGTGGCATAAGCCCCATCCATATGCATAGTTCCTTGCAGCTTGGCTCCCCATGATCTTGATAATAACAACCATACTTGGGTGGTACATCTGCCACAACAACATCCATGACCATACATTTTTCTGGAATCTGGGTAAGGCTCACACATAAATCTTTGATCAGGCCAAGGCACTTTACTCTGCTAGAGTCAAAAGAATATAGGTCTTTATAGGGATGAGTTATCTCTAGGCCTAATCTTTCCATTACTACTTTAGGCATTAGGTTGTGTGATGCCCCAGAATCATGCATTGCATTGTGGAGAATCTTATCATGGATGTTGAGACTGATATAGAAAGGTGGCACTACCCCTTCCTGAAACTTTCCTTCTATCTTTGGACCAAACAAAAGGGCAAGTTGATCATCACTTAGATTTATAGTGTTACCGTTCTCACCTAAATTTAACGCTTTCAAAATCTGGCCTTTATATACATCCTGAGTGGCCAGCTCAGAGAGTGGGACAGAGATTTTAATTTTTGCAATTTCACTTTCTAGATTGAAAGTGGACTGACTCTTTGGAATTTTCAACTCTATTTTGTTAGTCACCACCTTAATGGTTGAATCAGTGTGCTGATTCTCACTATGTACAATGTTAGAAGTTGTTTTATCAGGAGCACTAACTGCAGTGTTAGTACTGCTTGTTGGTTGACCTTGTTTCTCAGTGTTTTGGTTGTCTTTTTATTTGTTCTTTCCATAACTCTCAGCTGCTGATTTGTTGCTTTTAGCAGTTGCTTTAGAATTTCTCTCAAGTATTTTCTTGATAGTGACCTCAGAAGCTTTTGGTTTGGTAGTTTCTTGGCTCTTTTTGCTTCTAATTTCATATTTTTCTCTGACCTGCATCATGGCATTTTCAAATCCTAACCTGTAATCCTCGGTTTCTAACCATTCCTTGTCCCAATAAGAGGGTGAGGAGTGATCTTCTTCTGTGTAACAGTTATGGATTAAATCTTCTATTTCAAACATGTTTATTGTGGTTCACTCAGACTCTTCTATGATTCCCTCATCTTCATCAAGAAAGTTCACTTGGAATGGGGGAATAACTTGCTGATCTGATTCTCTTTGTCTGTTGGGAGTGGCATTGTTTCTTCTAAAGTTTTGGTTCTGGTTATGGTTTTGATTTTTGTTTTGGTTACTAACTATGACAACCATTTTTTCCATCATTTTTTGCAACCTTTCCGCGTTTTTATATAAACGGTCATAATTTGGATCAGAAGTGGAGGCTACATTGTCATCTATATATGTTACCCTTTTCTCAGCTCTCAATCTTGCTCTTTTCTCAATCAGATTGGCCTCTACACTCACTACTCCTTTTTGCATGTCTTCCAACGTGTTGTAATCTCTCTCCCTAAGCTGGTAGGCGATGTCAGCATCAAAGCCTTCAAGGTATTTCTCTAGAGCCATACCTTGGGGAGGTTTCATGTGTGGAGGAAGAGCATTGTAAATGCTGCTAAATCTCGTTGTGTAATCATGGACACTCTCTCCTACGTTTCTTTTAAGGTTCATATATTCTGCTAGGAGTTAGGGAGGGTTGGCCTTAACCTACCATTTGATTATGAAAGTCTAATATAAAGCAGGAAGGTCTTGGATACTATTTGGAGGTAGGCTCTTGAACCATTTCTTCACATCCCCTCCTAAGCTCTAGGAAAAGATTCTCATTTTGACTGTATCATCATCTATCTCCATGTAGTCAAAAGAATCCTCAATCCTATCTACATGGTGTTGGGTTGTGGTAGACTCCTTCGCAGTGAAGTGTGGGATCTTTGATTGATAATCATTGGGTAAAGGCACTAGAGGCTGGGGTAAAACCAGACGTGCATAACAGGCTGCCATGATGATGTTTTTTTGAGGTAAAGGGTTGTTTTCAACAGCTGGTATATGGATGACAGGGATGCTATGACCAGCAGAAGACTGATGAGAAGATCTAGGATGACTGAGTCCTAAGTTTTGAATGAAGTGGATATCATGAGGTGTAGAGGGAGGGGTCTGTCTGCGCCCACTGTGTTTACCACTATGAGATGGTGAACCAGGGAGCCCAAGATCTGGCTGGTCTAGGACACTAGATGACCTAGCTCTTGGTAAACTGTTTTGAGTGCCTAGGTCAAAAAATGTGTTTGATAGAGCTGTAAAGTTTTCTGGTGCAGAGTTAGCTCTATGGATGTGGCTGGAAATAGTTGATTGTTTATGTGTAGGAGATCCCTTGAGGATGCTCTCAGGTTTTTCAACTATTTCAGGTGGGTCTGTGTTAGGATAAGCTCTTGTATGAATGGTTCTTGAAGCCAAAATGTTGTTTTCTAACCAAGCAGCTTAACCCTACTTGTTACTTTTATTATGGTTGATGTTGTTTTGGAGGCTGGTCTCCCAATGGAGTCTAATGTGAACCAAGATAATCAGCAGGCCTACTAATCCCCAGCGGAGTCATCATTATGTTGGGGTTCCCATGTTTTGGCTAGATTGGCAAGACCAAAAGATGAGACAACATAAAACCACTTTCATACCTCAGGATCTAGTCCTCTTGGGTCCAGAGAGGGATCTCTCTATGATATGTCAAAGGTATATGACTTTGAAGCTCTAAGTTTAAGATGTTAGGCTAGTTATAGGCACAAGGTTTGTTGTTTGATTGTTTGTTTGGTTGCTGGTTATCAGGAAAGAAGGGTTCAATGTAAGACAAGGATGAGAAAAGAGGAATAAGGCAGAGGTGAAGTATTCTAGGGAGCATTCAAGACCATTTGGAAATGGAGTCAGGAAAGGATTTGCTTGCTACTCAATAGGCAGGCTTTCAATTGGGCTAGTCATCTAAAACATTGGATCTTAAAGATGATAGTGTGATATGGAATGGTAGGAGAGGAGGAGACAACACAGATTCAGGATGCACAGTTAAAGACCAGCTGGTCCCACAAGGATCCCAGTGGACAGGGCTAACTCCAATCCCCAGTGTTCCCAAATCTTCCAGTTAAATCCTTAACAAGAAACATCTAAGAACAGATTCATCTAATTCATACATCAGAGAGTAGGCAATAACATCCACTACAATGTTTAAATTAACTGAAAACAATTCTTAGATAACACATTCAGTAGAAAACATCAAAGGCAAGGAGAGCAGAAACATAGGGTACCTAACAAGGGTTAATCCTATGCCAATATTCTGATGCAAGCCAGTAGAAATGAAATGAAATGAATTAAAACACAAAGATAGGAAAACATCACCACTGCTTTAGATCAGGATCCAAAGAAATGTGCTTGTCATATTAAAGAGCAATACGAGTCAAGTACAACATTTCCAATAGCTAAATACTCAGTCTGAAATCATATTCCTCAGCCTATCTTACAACTTTACACAGAGACTATGTCTCAAAGGAAACTACTTGCAATTCTCTGATAACTGATCAACAACCTTTACAATGAGTTTCTTCACGAATTTATAGCTCTAGTGGAGTAGGGAAGGTAGGTGAAAAGCTAAATGCAGCATTAAAAACTCAGAAGAGGAAGACGGTCGAAGCCCACTCTGTATAAATTTTGTGCATTAATCTGTAGCACTCTTGGGTGAAAAAGTGGTCTTCGTCAGTTTTCCTTTTACTCCAAGTATGTCTCTGATGTACTCTACTGCAGCATTCTGTAGTACTCCTGGTGAATAAAAAAGGTAAATAAATGGTGCTAGGGTCTGCCATACTGTGAATAAAATTCTCTGGTAGCACCAGGACTGTTGTCAAGGAAAAAAATCTCTCCCGAACACGGCATAGATTGAACACTGCATGGGCACTTTGTCCTTTCATGGGAAAACATACTGTTGATGTGAAAACCCCAATGATATGGTTTTCTGGGTGCTGTACCTTCTGTGTGATCCATGATGTTGCTAACTTGGTGCTTTGGCTCTAAACCACTATATTAAGGTTCAAAGATCTTCAATACTGAACGTTGAACTTGTTGATCATCAGCTGGCATTTCTCTGCCGCTTCATAAATGCCTTAATCTGCAAAATCTGGGCTTTAATGGCGCTGGATAGGATTTCATGGAGATTGAACTATCCTTTGATAATATTTATGTTGCCACCATATTTTTGGACATTTCCTTGTAGTACCAGCATCCAAATCCAACTCTCTCTGCGCAACGTGCCATTACAATAGTACACATGAACCATGGCGGTTTTCCGCCTCTCTGTAACCCTAGAAAAAACGCGAAAACTGTTAAGAAAACAATGCATGGGGTCGGATGATGTGATTAACTGCAATAATGATAGTGGGACGACGGAGAAATGGTGAAAAAATGCAGTAGAATGGTGAAGAAATTGCCTAGTGAAGGTTGGCAAAGTGCATAGACATTTAACGTAAAAATGAATGTTTGACTGTGGAAAGAATATATATAACGGGGACGGGCGGATGTACGATGGAAACACATGGAGTGGTGACATGTCAGGTTCGGGAGATGACGGGACAGTCAACGGCAGGGGGTAATCAAATCTGAACCGTCTGATCTCAGGAGGAGATCAATGGCTGAGGACGTGTCGGCGGGCAATGGACGGTGGGCCAGGGGTATGGTGGTCGTGGATTATCACGTGTGCAACTTCGTGGAGCGATCGCCATTGGATTTCCCACCCCAGATCGGACGACACACAGCAATATTACTCTGCGTACACGGACGAACTTTAATGCGCGATGGGAGGGTGGTTTTCCAGCCGTACCGGTGCCACGCGTCGGAAGATGTATGGAATCACTGCCAAAATAGAAAAAACCACCCGCCCTTCAAAAGTGGTGCGATGAAACCCAGTGGTTTTGAATAGTGTTGGCGCGGTTACGGGGACCACCAGCGGGTGAATATGGACCGTCGGATCATCGCTCAAATGGACGACGGATCTTTGATCGGGCGATGAACGGGTTGAACGATGGCTGCTGCGGGGGCGGCGATCGCCGTCCATTTTGTTTAGATCAACGATTGAAAATGCGCCCGATGAACATATGAGATAAGTGCTTCCTGCCCTAGCACCTGGTCATGGCACTGGGTCACGTGGGGAAAAGGGTTAAGGGGCTAGGGCTGAAGGGGCTAAGACCATAATGTGCAGAGTATGGGTTTTTCAACCCTTTTTAATGAAATTTGAGGCCGAAAATGGGTAATGACAGAGGGACGAAAGGGAAATTTGGCTAATCAAAGGGTGTAGGAATGGTTTAAAATGGCATGGGTATGATTTAGAAAGGTTAGAGGGGAATTTTGACAAGGGGGATTAAAGGGTTAAAATGGGGTATTATTCAGGGATACAAGGGGAAAATGAAAGCCTTTAGGAGCACAATTTTTTGCAACCAGAGAGGCTTCATAATGGGAATCAGTAGAGGGGATTACACCACAGGGCACAGGCACAGGAGACTTCAAGGATGATGTGTTTTTCAAAATAAATGCATTCCTTGAAGTCTCACAAAACAATCTAGCCCCTTGCTTGCTTGTCAAGGAATTCATAGGGGGCTAACACCACCCATTCAAATCTAGATTCCTTTATTTTATACAATGACGATGAAGTCACCCAAAAAAAGGAAGAAAATGAGCATGACATTAGTGCACCAGAGCATTCAGAATTTTCTTCCTCTCAACCTCTCGATATCTCAACTTCCAGCAGCCTAGAGAAACACAAAACACATGAGAATGAAACAGAAACACTTTGGAAAATGAGCTTTGATGGCTCTTGTAGCAAAAATAGTGCAGGGGATGGTGTATAGATACACAACACGAACAAAGGACATGCTTGCAAATTAGATTTTTCATGCACCAACAACATTGCAGAATATGAAGCCCTTCTCCTTGGCCTGCACATACTTAAAGAGTTAAAGGCCAAAAGGATATTGGTACAGGGAGATTCTGAGTTAATTATCAAAAAAATCAAAGGGGAATATTCAACCAAAAACCCCAAACTCAGAAAATATAGAAACACTATTTTGGATCTCCTGAAAACCTTCAAAAAATATGAACTCTTGTTCATACCAAGAGCCCAAAATCACCTGGCAAACGAACTGGCTTTTATTGCTAGTAATTGCCAAATACCACAAATCGATGAGCATTTCATTATAAAGGTGAAAAACAAACTAGCAGTGCCTGATAACGAAGATCATTGGCAGGTTTTTAACAATGATAAACATATAGAGGATTTCCTGCAATCAAAAAAATGATTTTTCCACAGCATCACCAGGTTTCAGCCATGAAAAAGAATGTTCAAACAAAGAACCAATTCCTAAAACAGAGTCCTCTTCTCCTTCTGTTATAAATCAGTTTGATCATCTTTTCAAAGAAAAATTATCTGATGATCCAAACCAAAAGGTCCTAGAAATTCTAGAGTGTAAAGGTGATACAATACCCAAAGGCCTTGCTCCATTAGAACAGCTCTTTGATTTCAACGATGTAGCTAAGGAACCTAAAGCAGAAACCATGGAAACTGATGTGGAAGAGCACAACATAGGCAGCCCGACTGAGCCTAAAATGATTAAGTTTTCTAGCACCCTTCCTTCCCACATCAAACAACAATACATAGCACTCTTCAAAGAGTTTGTAGATGTTTTTACATGGGACTATAAAGATTTTAAATCATATGACAATAGCATCATTTAGCACAAGATCCCTCTTAAGGAAAATCAAAGACCTTTCAGACAGAAATTAAGGAGGATAAACCCTATTTTATTGCCTGCAATAGAGAAAGAAATTAGGAAGATGTATGATACAGGGATCATTGTTCCTCTTAGATAATCAGACTGGGTTTCCAATCTAGTATCTGTTAGGAAGAAGACAGGGGATATTAGGCTATGTATTGACTTCAGGAACCTGAATAGAGCCTCTCTAAAAGATAACTACCTCTTGCCAAAAATGGACCACTTTCTTCAAAGGGTAGTTGGGTCAAAAAGAATATCATTATTAGATGGGTTCTCGGGTTATAATCAAGTGTTAGTCCTCCCAAGTGATCAGCATAAAACAACCTTTACCACACCTTGGGGGACATTCATGTATGTCAAAATGCCATTTGGGTTGATGAATGCAGGGGCCACATTCTAGAGGGCCATGGAAATAGCCTTCTCATAAGACATAGGCTATTTTATAATCATTTACCTTGATGATATTACTGCTTTCTCCAAAACTGATGAAGAACATTTGGAACATTTATGGAATTTTTTTGAGAAATGCAGAAGATTTGGCTTGTCTTTAAATCTAAAAAATACACTCTTTGGCCTCCAAGAAGGAAATATTCTTGGTCACATAATATCTGAAGAAGGGATCAAAATAGATCCTAAAATAATTGATGGCATACTGAATATCAGCCACCCTAGGAATCTCAAAGAATTACAGTCGTTCATTGGAAAGATTAATTTTTTGAGGAGGTTCATTCCCAACCTTGCTGAGCTATTGAGAAACATCACTAACATGCTCAGGAAAGAATTAGGTGTTAAATGGACAATGCAGGCTAAACAATCATTTAAACTAGTAAAGCAAGCCCTTACTCAAGCACCAGTCCTTATCAGTCCTGATTTCACCAAATATTTCTACATTTTTTCCTTTGCATCTGAACATACAATAGCTACAGTACTGTTGCAAAAGAATAGCTTGGGGCAAGAACAACCTATATCCTTCTTCAGCAAAGCCTTAAGAGATGCCCCACTCAAATACAACATCATGGAGAAGCAAGCCTTAGCACTGGTAAAAGCATTAAAGGACTTTAGGGTGTACATTTTACATTCACATATCAATGCCTTTGTGCCACACACCATAGTAAAATATATTCTAAGTCAAGACCCCGATGGTAAAAGGGGAAAATGGATTGCCACTATTCTTGAATATGACTTAGAAATCAGGACTACTAATCTCATCAAGGGACAAGGATTAGCAAAACTCATGGCTGAGTCTAATTTCAAAGCTCTAGATATGAATATGGTTGATGCCTTAGAAGAAATAGAAGATTTCCCATAACCATTTACTGAAGAAACATTCATGAACTCTCCATGGTATGCTGACGTCATTTATGTGTTGCTTTATTTAAATTCTCCTCCTTCTTTGTCAAAAACAAAAGCCATATTTGTAAAACATAAGGCTTTAAATTATTGTATGATAGATGGAGTTTTATATTGGAAAAATGCTATTGGGATATTACTAAAATGTTTACTTGAGGATGATGCAGGGAAAATCATACATGAAATGCATGAAGGAGAATGTGGAGGGAAATTAAATTGGAAGACCACAGCAAACAACATTCTCAGATCTGGTTACTATTGGCCCACCCTTTTTCCAGACACCCAAAAACTAGTAATGCCTTGCCAAAAGTGCCAAGTCTTTGATGGTAGAAGAAAAATCTTGCCCTTGCCCTTGAAACCCATTAGTTTTGAAGCACCCTTCCAACAGTGGGGTTTGGATTTCATAGGGGAGATCCATCCACCCTCCTCAACCTAGCATAAATGGATCCTCACAGCCACTGATTATTTTACCAAATGGACAGAGGCCATACCCACCAGGAATTCTACTGACTCTGTCATTATCAAATTCCTTGAGACCAACATATTACCCAGATTTGGCTGTCCTAGGAAAATAATCACAGACAATTTTGTTGCCTTTAAATCCAAGAAGATGGTTGATTTCTGCCATAAATATCAGATCACCTTGGGCCACTCCACTACCTATTACCCCCAAGGAAATGGACTTGTTGAATCCTCAAACAAGAGCCTGATCAACATCATAAAAAAGATGTTAGAGTAGAACCAAAAAGCATGGCATAGTATAATTGTTCATGCCTTGTGGGCTAACAGGTTAACCACCAAAAGGTTAATCAACATGTCCCCCTATCAGTTGGTCTATGGCATGGATGTTGTTTTCCCAACATCCTTAGGGGTTCCAGTCATGAAACTCCTCCAGGAAGTCCAAGTTGAAGAAAATGATATGCAGAGAAGGATCAATCAGACCATCCATTTTCAGCAGACCAGAAAGGAGGTTTATCAGAGAACTCAAAAATTCCAAGAAAACATCAAAAGGTTATTTGACAGGAGGACTAAAGAAAATGACTTCCAAGTTGTGAATGTGGTTCTCAAATGGGATTCAAGGAGGGAAGAGAAAGGAAAACATGATAAGTTTGAAAATCTGTGGAAAGGGCCCTACATTATTCATTCCATAAGATGGCATAATGCATTTTTCCTGCAAGAGTTGAATGGTGAAGAATTGTTAGGAGGTCCTGTCAATGGAAGGATGCTTAAACACTATTTCTGTCAAGAGTCTTAGTTTCAGAGTTTTTTATCCATTGTACATACCATTTGCATAAAGAAAAAGAGAAAGAAAAATACAAAAAAAATAGAAATACAAAAAAAGGGCAGAAATAAAACAAGAAAGGAATAGCCCCATACCAAAAAGAAAGGAAAATATGAAAGTGTGCGAGCTCAAATGCCACTACTTCCAGGAGTGCTACTGTCCAATCATACATCCTAATCATGACTAGGCAGATTTTCAATTTACTGCTGATAGGATAGTGAAGAAGATTTTCCAAACTGTTTAATCTTGGCTTATCAGTAGAACAGATTAGGATAGAAGAAAGAAAGATTCAAACATGCTGAAAACCTGAACCTAGAATCATAGGAAAATATGGCTCTAATTCTCTCAAAATTTGAGTCAAAGAGAAGAAAGAGAGCTGGTTCTAACATGCTCAAAACTTGAACCAGCAAAGAAGAAAACAAAACAACTCTAACAAGATCAAAACCAGAGCTAAAATGAAGAAAGGGGTGACTCTGAAAAGCTCAAAATCCGAGTCACGAAAGGAAGAAGGGATGCTTTAAATTTCCAGAATTTTAAGCCCTCACAATTTTGTTTCAATTTTCTGCAAATTTTCAGTTCATGTGCAGTTTGTCTTTATGCCATGGACCCACAACAAACCAGACAGTCTAATCCTGGTTTGGTTGTGTTTCAATTTCCGTTTTAGAATATAGAGAATGAAATCTGTCAGACAGTCTAATCCTGAAAGATATTAGTTTAGGTAGAGAAACTTATGAGTTCAATTTCTTAATATGAACTCATGAAGAAATAAGGGTAGCATTAGATAGGTTTATTTTTCTGTTTTCAAAATAAAATGTTGGAAAAAGAATTTTCCAATCCAAGTGCACTCAAAGAAGAAAACAATGTTAGGACAAATAGTTTGGGGTACGTAGAAGTGTTGTTCAAATGGATTTCTTGCTATAGGATAGTGAAAAGTTGTCAAATGAATAATTCTGCTCAATGGAATGGCAATTTTCTACTAAATCCAGAGATTTCTAAGGTTCTAGACACCTAAAGGGCAAGTTGTCCTCCCCAAGTGGAGCCACTGTTAGCCACTTATAAATTCTGATATGCTAAATGGTGGCTAAATTTGTGTTCAAGCCTTCAAGAGATTCATTTCTTTGAAAATCCATCATCTTTGAAGTCTTATGATGATTCTTTATCCCTTTGAATTAATCTTCACTGTTGTTTCCATCTTAAAGCCATGCTGATTCACCAAAGAAAGTTGTTCCAAAGGCCACTGAAACTGCCTACTTTCACTTATTTCCCTCCATTTTCATAAAGCCTTCCTTTCATCTTTTAACCCTCCATTTAGCCTCTAAAATCCTAAATCCCCTTTAAACTCTCGAAGATTCATTTATAGGTTTAAAGACCCTTCTCTTTCCTTTCTACCGAAAGCCAAAAAACCCTCAAAAACCTTCATTTTTGGCCGAAAAACCCACTTTTACACTAAGGCCTTAAGCCCCTTTCGGCCTTGACCCTAGCCCCTTTTCCGCATGTGACCCGGAGCCATAAACAAGTGGTAGCCCTTATCGCTAATCTCAATTGGAGTTTCCTTTCCCTGACTTTTCCTTTATTCTTCCAATATTTCGATGCGATGAGCCCTTTCTCCTCTGATCCCCGATTTAATCTTGACCGTCGAATACACAAGAACCGATGGCCTAGATTCAATCGTGCTTCGCATGTCCCTGTCTCCTTTCCACTTTTCCGCTGGTCGCCAATTAGATCTCCACCATCAATGTTTTCAGATCCAATGACCAGCATTCCATTGCATCGCTCCATTGGTTCTTCACTTTACTCATCACTCATGCCCGCCGATTTGATCTGGACCATTGAATCCATAAGAACCAATGGCCAGAATCTCATCACGCTCCGCCCATAGCCCTCTGTCATCTCCCCATCGATTAAATCCTGACCGTCGATCATCCTTCAGATTGAATGGCCAACGCTTAATCGCACATCGCAAATCCAACGTCTTGTTCGCTTTTGACCTCCGATGTGTGATCCCCGATTTAATCATGACCGTTCATTCTGATTGGATCCAATGGTCCACGCTTCATCGCATTTTTTCCATCCTCTTGACCCTTCATCCACCATATTTAATCTTTTTCGTTGATCTATCATGATCCCACGGCCCTCATTTAACCCTCCGATCACCCCCAGGATTTTTCCTCCGTACTCGCAGTCCCACCACCAAATTCCCCCGTTCCCTCTCATTTTCACCTTTTTCCTATGTATTTTCCCATGCATAAATTTTTACACTTTAACACTAAAAGTCATTTTTCGCGCTTACTCAATTTAAACCCTAGTTTTCGTGATGTTGCATCATAAAACCTTTCTCCACCGCATGCTCTTTTACCCCGCAGCTCTTCACCCATTGTGTTCAACTTGCACCGTTGGATTTGGAGCCTCCAATCCAACGGTCGACGATCCATATCTCGTGATTTTCACCCCTCCTTCCTAGTGCTCAAATTTTACACGATAAAGGTGGTTTTATAAATCCACTTGTCGAACGCTAACCTATATCGCGTTCCAAAAGATAATACCGCCTCCCCCCCCCCATTTTGTTGAGCGAAAACCATTCCCAGTTTCTGCCATACCACCCTGCACATCATAACTAGCCTAAAATCAACTACTAAAACTTTCAAGACACATCTTTATAAAAAACATTGAGAGATCCTTCTCTGAGACTAGGAGGGCTAGATCCTAGAGCTCTAAAGATTGGTTATGATGTTGCCTTGTCTTTTGATTAGCCAATATATCAAAACACAAGACCCCAACACAAACTATAATATTCCATTTAGCTGAAGGCTAAATTTTTGAAATATTACAAAACCAAAGATGGAACCTACAAAAGAAAACACTGAGGAGTGCAATCTGGATAGTGAGCAAGACCCCAAGATGATAAATTTATCAAATACATTGCCAGAATCCATAAAACATAAATACATTTCTTTGTTTAAGGAGTTCATTGATGTGTTTTCTTGGAGCTATGAAGACCTGAAATCCTATGATACTAATATTATCGAGCAAAATATTCTAGTCAAAGTGAACCAGAAGCCTTTCAAACAGAACCTGTGTAGGATAAATCCTATCCTAATGCCCTTGGTTGAGAAGGATATCAAAAAGATGTATGATGCCAAAATAATAGTCCTAATCAAATACTCTAAATGGTTTTCCAATATTGTTCTTGTAAGAAAGAAAACAGGTGAGATCAGACTCTGCATTGACTTTATAAATCTGAACAAGGTATCACTTAAGGACAACTGTCATTTACCAAACATGGACCACATATTGCAAAGGGTAGTGGGCTTCAGAAGGATCTCTTTGCTAGATGGATTTTCAGGGTACAATCAAGTACTGGTGCATTTTGATGATCATCACAAAACAACTGTTACTACTCCTTGGGGAACCTTCATGTATGTAAAAATTCCTTTTGGATTAATAAGTGTTGGTGCCACTTTCCAGAGAGCTATGGACATTGATTTTTCATAGGAAATTTGCATGTTCATTGTGATCTACCTTGATGATATTACAGCATATTCAAAAAATAATGAAGAACGTTTGGCGCATTTGAGAAGATTTTTTGAAAAGTGTAGAAGGTTTGGATTATATCTAAATCCTAAGAAATCATTATTTGGTCTTGAAGAGGGAAAGCTTCTGGGCCATATTATATCTGAAAAAGGAATCTGACGCAACAAAGACTTAAAGTCAACCCCACGGAGAGATGGTCAACTATAGCATGGAATGTCAACACTTCTTTTCCGAAACCCCATTCTTTGAACTCCACGTGGTCCACTTATATCTATTCCACGGAGATTTATTTATCAAATTCGTGGAATTTGATAAATAAACTTTATTTACAACGTTTGAACTTTAATTTGTATTTCCGAAATTTATATTATGCCACCAACCTTATAACCAATGTTTAATCTTCGAAACTTTATATTAAGACCAATTCACTGTGTAATAACCCTCGCATCGGGCCCCACCTCTACGCTCGAAGGCCCAATCAATCGCATGCACCGTACCAGTTATCTCCCACGCGTCTTTACCCAACGATCACCGTCTGATGGCCCTCTCCCAAATCAACGGCTCGTACGCATATCTCTCGGCCTCCTGGTACGAATGTTAACGTGCGATGGCGTGCTCTGAATGGTGATTTTCTCGAGGTCCACCTTGCCACACGTCGACAACTCTATGGAATCGCTCCACGACCGAGAAATACCACTTAATCACCAAAAGTTGTGTGATATGGGCAATCCGCCTCCTCAAATCCGCTCGTGGTTTTGTACAGTGCCTTACCAGGGTTTTTCTGGGGTTACGTTATTCCTTTTGATTCATTAACACAGGTCTAATCCTAGGGTCAGGTTCCAAAATCAACGACTTTGTTTCTCTTTAATAAGCGGGAATTTTATAGTTGAACAATGTTCACGACCATGGGTTCTCCACACAGACCCTACCTGCGGTTGGGTTGAATTCACAGGGTTATCCAAACAGATTATGGGAATTCAAGGACTGAGAAATGGATGTTCCAGTACACAATCGCCTCACAGTTAAACAATTCTTCACAATTATCAATTCAGACAGTTGGAAATCAATAGAACTCGAAATATATTCAACCGGAAGCAATTGCTCAATACACAGAGTTATATTGCAGAAATTTATCCTTTCTTCTCCTCTATTCTCCTCTCCATATACATCCGAGGGATTACATTTATATACATGAAAATTTGTTTGTTCGGTTCCTCTATGAGGACCGTTTTAGAAAATCAACAACCTAATTAAAATAACTCAACTAACTGAAATATGACAGCTAGAATAACTGAGCTATTCGACTTCTATGACTCTAACTGATCTAAAAAAATACAATCAGCTGAGGTATTGACACCTAGCTGTTTCAATTCAAATATTTTCGACCCCTACTAGCCACAACATGTGGAAAAACTTCCTACATTGCTGGCTAGTTTCTAATTCCCCTGCATCAGACTCCCGAGGGAAATCTTCTTCATGGGCTCCTGTCCATGAGCTCTTCCACTGATCTGCCTATCTTCTGCAGCATCCCTTCAGTCATCCAAGTGGCATCTTCCTCTGGCTTGTCCTTCCATTTGATTAAGTACTGAAAGTACTCTTGTCCTCTGGTCCTTTTGAACACTCTTTTGTCCAATATCTTCTCTGGTTGCGATGGCTGTGTTGGAGGTAGCTGCCCTTTCCACTCAATCTATCCCTTGTCTGCTGATCCTTCTTCTACACCATCATCCTCATACTTGTACAAATCTGCAACATTAAAAATGGGAGATATTCCAACATCAGGAGGTAATTCAATCTCATAAGAATTTGTAGAAAACTTCCTAAGTATCTTGCATGGCCCAATCTTTTTGAACTTCAATTTGTTACATTGCTTCTTTGGGAATCTCTCCTTTCTCAAGTGTGCCAGAACTTGATCTCCTAATTCAAAATGAACTTCTTTCCTGCTCAAGTCTGCTCTGCTCTTGTATTTACTGTTGTTGCCTTGTAGTTTTTGTTTCACTTGTTCGTGTATGGTCTGGATCTCTGAAGCAAATTCCTCACCATCTGCACTCCTTAGCTCTACTCTTCCCAAATTCCTTAACTCTGATATTCCTCTGGGGTGCATTCCGTAAACAATATGGAATGGACTTTTTCCTGTGCTCCTATTTGGTGAGTCATTATATGCATATTCTGCCTGGGGAAAAATATGGTCCCACTACTTGGGATGCTCTCCTACAAGACTTCTCAACAAATTTCCCAGACTCCTATTCACTACCTCAGTTTTTCCATCAGTTTGGGGATGATAAGCTGAGCTGAAAATTATTTTGGTACCAATTTTCTTCCATAGTGTCCTCCAAAAGTTCCCCACAAATCTGGTGTCTCTGTCTGAAACAATACTCTTGGGAAACCCATGCAATCTAACAACTTCTTTGAAAAACAAGTTAGCAACATGGGTGGCATCACTAGTTTTATAACATGGAATAAAATGTGCCATTTTGGAGAATATATCCACTACAACAAAGATTGCATCATTCCCTCTTTGAGTCTTGGGTAATCCTAGAACAAAATCCATACTCACCATGTCCCAAGGCCTGTCTGGAATAGGCAAGGGAGTGTACAATCTTGCATTCTGGCTCCTTCCTTTTGCATACTGACATATTTTGAAATTCTTCACAAACTTGTCCACTTCTGCTCTCATCTTCGGCCAGTAATAGAAGTGACTTAGCTGCTCATAAGTCTTATCAGTACCAAAGTGTCTAGCAAGTCCACCACTATGCTTCTCTTTGATCAAATTTTATCTCATGGAACATTTTGGTACACACAGTTGGCTTCTTCTGAATAGTAAGTACTCCTGCAAGAAATAATCCAGCCACTGGCTTCTATCTGTTAAAACAGGGTTACTACATGCCTCAAATGATTTTTTAAAATCTGGATCTGTTTTATACAATTCTTTCAGAAAAACAAATCCTGCAACTTCAAAATTAGTTTCTTGAACAGGCATGTTCCTCCTAATCAAAGCATCAGCTACTTTATTGGCTTGGCCACTTATATGTTTCAAAACAAAATTAAACCTTGGAGATACTCAACCCATTTAGCATGCTTATGTTTCAACTTGGGCTGTTGTACAATATACTGCAAAGCATGATTGTCAGAATATAATACAAATTCCCTGGACATCAAGTAATGTCTCCACTTCTTCAGTTCCTGAACAATTGCATAGAATTCCTTCTCATAAGAGGAATAATTTCTTTTGGTGTCATTCATCTCCTCACTAAAATATGCCACAGTCCTATCATCCCAACTCAACACAGCTCCAATGGCCTCTCCACTGGCACCACATTCTACTTGAAATGTTTTAGTAAAATCAGGCAGAATCAAAACAGGCTTCTCCGTTATCTTCTGCTTCAAAACTTGAAAGTTTATTTCTGATTTAGCAGTCCACTTAAATGGTTGTTTTCTCTTCTTTATTGTCTCAATTATGGGTGCATTGATCTTACTTAATTTTCTTATAAACTTTCTGTAAAAACTAGCAAGTCCATGGAAACTTCTCACCTCAAAAACATTCTTGGGTGAAGGCCACTCCACAATTGCCTTAACCTTTTCTGGGTCCATCATCAATCCTTCTACAGAAACAACAAACCCCAAATACACCAACTCTTCCTTCATGAATGATAATTTCTTCAAATTTATCAGCAGTTCCTCTTGGTGCAGCTTCTTCAAGACATGATTAAGATGCCTTAAATGTTCTTCTTTAGTTCTGCTGAAAACTAATATATCATCCAGATACACTATCACAAATTTACCAATGAAATATTTCAATACTTCATTCATAAGTCTCATAAAAGTGCTAGGTGCATTTGACAACCCAAAAGGCATTACCATCCATTCATACAGTCCTTCATTTGTTTTAAAGGCATTTTTCCACTCATCACCCTCTCTTATTCTGATCTGATGGGATCCACTTTTTAAATCTATCTTTGAGAAATATTTAGCACCACTCAAACAGTCCATTAAGTCCTCAACTCTGGGCAAAGGGAATCTATACCTGATTGTGATCTTATTGATTGCTTTGGAATCAGTACACATCCTCCAGCCTCCATCTTTCTTTGGGCTCAATACTGCTGGCACTGCACATGGACTCAGACTTTCTCTGATCAGCCCCTTGTCCACCAACTCCTGTACTTGTTTCCTGATTTCCTCATTTTCCTTGGGAGTCATTCTGTTGGATGCCTTATTTGGCAGATTTGAACCAGGGATAAAATCTATCTGATGGCTGATCTTTCTCACAGGTGGCAGCTCACCAGGTAAATCATCCAAAATAATGTCACAATACTCATCTAACATCTCTTGGATTTCTACTGGTAAATCAGAAATCTTTGTAGAAGTAAGAACTAATTTAGGCTTGCAAACTAAAGCAAAACTTACCTCTTCTTCTTCTATCTGTTGTAGGTATTCCTTCCCGCTCAGCAACAAGGTCTTTGGATCAATCACTCTGCTGGATGGCTCTCCTTCTTCCATGGGTATCAATGTATGATGTACCCCATCCTTGAAGAACTTGAAAGTGTTCTTCTTGCCATCATGCACTGTTGCTCTGTCAAAATTCCAAGGTATACCCAACAATATATGACACACATCCATGGGCATTACATCACACAAGACCTTATCTTTTTATTTTCCCATTTGCAGCTCTATCTCACACTGCTCTTTTACAACCAGTTGGTGCCCTTTATGCAGCCAGGACACCCTGTAGGGAGTTGGATGCTCCCTTGTCTTCAACTTCATCTTTTCTATTACCTCAGTGGAAACCAGATTGTCTATGCTAACATTATCAATGACTAGCTGGCAACATTTCCCTTGGACTTTGCATATGCTCCTAAACAAAGTCTTCCTTTGTGCAGGCTCAGTGACCTCTTTGGCTTGCTTCAACAGGACCTTATTTACCACCAAGGATTCTCCCCTCTCTGGAAGAATTTCTTCTTCAATTTCTACCTCTTCTCCAGTCTGGGAAACAACAACATTTCTTGGACCAGCACCCACATTCTCTGGACACTCATAGTGCTTGTGTCCCACTTGTTGACATCTATAACACCTCAATTTTCTACCCCTGCCTCTGTCTCTGCCTCCTCTTCCTTTTCCTCTGTAAGAACCCCTTCTACCCCTTGCATCATCCTCTGTAGATGCATTCTGAGGTGAGCTACTGTTAGCTCCATCCCTGGGTGTAGCAGGCTTTCCTCTACCACCCTGACTTCCCTTCCCACGGAAAGTAGCTCTCTTCTTGGCAGACTGTTTCCTCAGGAGTTTCTCCTCTGCCTTCAAGGCCATCTGGTAGGCCTCTTCCACTACCTTAGGAGACAGGAGACCAATCTCATATTGGATCTCCAGCTTGAGACCATTCACATATCTGGTAGTCTTCTCTGGTGTGTCTTGGAATTGCCCAGCCCTTATGCTTACTCTGTAGAACTCCTCTGTGTATTCTTTTACTGTCAGCAACCTCTGTCTTAGGTTCTGCATTTGCTTATACAATTTCAGCTGGTAATCACTAGGCAAGAATTTACCTTTCAATTTAGCCATCATTCTGGTCTAGCTCTTGATACGTTGCTTGCCAACTCTCCTCCTCTCTTCTTGCACTCCATCCCACCAAAGTGTAGCATTTCCTTTCAGCTTTGTTACTGCAAACTTGACCTTTTTATCTTCACTTGTTTCTTCATAATCGAAGCACTTATTCATTTCATTTATCCAATCCACCAGTTCCTCTAGATTCAGTCCCCCTGCATAACTCGACACTTCAATTCTAGGCTTAACTGCAGACCCCAGAACAGTTCTGAAGAGCCTCATTCCAGGAGGAATTTCAACATTTTCTTTAGCTTCTTCTGTTTCAGGTTCACTGATGTCTTCCAGGTCTCTGGGCTGTCTTCGCTCCATGGCATCCATTCTAGCCTCGACCCTCTGCAACATCCCCAACACCTCAGCGTTGGCAACGGGCCTCCTTCTGCCAGCACCTCTACCAACTCGGATTGCCATGTCAGCTCTTTTGCAAAAACAACCTTAAAAAAATGGCTATGATACCACAAATGACGCAACAAAGACTGAAAGTCAACCCCACGTAGAGCTGGTCAACTATAGCATGGAATGTTAGCACTTCTTGTTCGAAATACTGTTCTTTGAACTCCACGTGGTCCACTTATATCTATTCCACGGATATTTATTTATCAAATTCGTGGAATTTGATAAATAAACTTTATTTACAATGTTTGAACTTTAATTTATATTTCCGAACTTTATATTATGCCACCAACCTTATAACCAATGTTTAATCTTCAAAACTTTATATTAAGACCAATTCACTGTGTAATAACCCTTGCATCGAGCCCCACCTCTACGCTCGAAGGCCCAATCAATCGCATGCATCGTACCAGTTATCTCCCGCGCGTCTTTACACAATGATCACCGTCCGATGGCCCTCTCCCAAATCAATGGCTTATACGCATATCGCTCGGCCTCCTGGTACGAACGTTAACACGCGATGGCACGCTCTGAATGGTGGTTTTCTGGGGGTCCACCTTGCCATGTATTGATAGCTCTATGGAATCACTCCGCGACCAGGAAATACCACTTACTCACCAAAAGCGGTGCGATATGGGCAATCCGCCTCCTCAAATCCACTCGTGGTTTTGTACAGTGCCTTACCAGGGTTTGTCCAGGGTTACGTTATTCCTTTTGATTCATTAATGCAGGTCTAATCCTAGGGTCAGGTTCCGAAATCAGCAACTCTGTTTCTCTTTAATAAGCGGGAATTTTATAATTGAACAGTGTTCACGACCATGGGTTCTCCACACAGACCTCGCCTGCGGTTGGGGTGAATTCACAGGTTTATCCAAACAAATTACGGGAATTCAAGGACCGAGAAAAAGAAGTTCCAGTACACAATCACCTCAAAGTTAAAAAATTCTTCACAATTATCAATTCAGACAGTTGGAAATCAACAAGACTCGAAATCTATTCAACCGGAAGCAATTTCTCAATACACAGAGTTATATTGCAGAAATTTCTCCTTTCTTCTCCTCTGTTCTCCTCTCCATATACATCCGAGGGATTACATTTATATACATGAACATTTTTCTGTTCGGTTCCTCTATGAGGACCGTTTTAGAAAATCAACAGCCTAATTAAAATAACTCAACTAACTGAAATATGACAGCTATACTAACTGAGCTATTCGACTTCTACGACTCTAACTGATCTAAAATAATACAATCAGCTGAGGTATTGACACCTGGCTGTTTCAATTCAAATATTTTTGACCCCTACTAGCCACAACATGTGGAAAAAATTCCTACATTGCTGGCTAGTGTCTAATGCCCCTGCATCAGAATCAAAATTGACCCCAACATAATTGAGGGCATACTTCAAATCAGAAATCCTAGGAAAATCAAAGAGCTCCAATATTGCATTGGAAATATAAATTTTTTGAGAAGGTTTATACCAAACCTTGCAGAACTACTGAGAAATATCACTAACATGCTCACTAGGGATTCAGGAGTTAAGTGGAGCATGGAAGATAAACAATCCTTTAACTTGGTGAAGCAGGCACTCACTAAAGCACCAATTATAATCAACCCTGATTTCACCAAGGATTTCATTATTTTTTCCTTTGCATCAATGCACAATATTGCTACTGTATTGCTGCAGAAAAATAAGGAAGGACAAGAGAAACCCATAGAATTTTCTAGCCAAGATTTAAGAGATGCACCCTTGAAATAAAATATCATGGAAAAGAAGGCATCTTCTTTGATCAAAACACTGAAGGATTTCAGAGTTTACATTATACATTCACATATCATTGCCTTTGTGCCCAATACAGTTGTCACAAACATTGTAACAAAGGATCCTGATGGAAAAAGAGGCAAATGGACTGTTGTTATCTTGGAGTATGATCTGGAGATCAGACCCACCAAACTAATCAAGGGATAGGGATTAGCCAATTTTATTGGTAAAACCAATTTTCAAGCACTAGATATCAACATGATCCATTTACTAGATGAACAATAGGAGCTGGAAACTCCACCTATTGAGGAAGAATTCTTGAATTCTCCCTGGTACGTAGATATATTATATGCTCTATTTAATTTAAATTCTCCTCCTCATTTGTCCGAAATAAAATGTAGATTCTTGAAATTGAAAGCCGTAAAATTATGCATCCTAGAAAATGTCTTGTACTGGAAATATTTTGGGGGCATATTTCCTAAATGTTTTCTTAAGGAAGACGCTGATAGGGTCATGCAAGAATTTCATGAAGGGGATTTTTGAGGCCATATCTACTGGAAAAAAACTACTAACAATATTCTTAGGGCTAGTTTCTATTGGCCTACTCTTTTCCCATATACCCACAAAATAGTAGCTACCTGTCACAAATTTCAAATTTTTGAGGGAAAAAGAAAGTTGTTGCGTTTTCCCTTACACCCAATCTCTACTAAGGCTCCTTTCCAACAATGGGGTTTAGAATTCATTGGAGAAATCCACCCCTCATCATCTACCCAGTGTAAGTGGATCCTTACTGCTATAGACTATTTTTACAAATCGATAGAGGCCATTCCTTCCAGAACTGCTACTGACTCAGTGACCATCAAATTCCTTGAAGCCAACATCCTGTCTAGATTTGGTTGTCCTAGGAAAATCATTACAGATAATGCTATTGCTTTTAAGTCCAAGAAGATGGTGGATTTTTTCCACATATATCACATCTCTTTGGGAATTCAACAAATTATTACCCTCAAGGTAATGGAATGGCTAAATCCTCTAATAAGAGTTTGGTTAACATCATCAAGAAATTGCTGGAAGACAATAAGAAATCCTAACACAACAAACTGGTGCATGCCTTGTGGGCTGACAGACTGACAACTAAGAAATCAATTGAAATGTCACCATACGAGTTGGTCTATGGGATGGTTGCAGTTTTTCCAACATCCTTAGGAGTGCCAACCATGAGAATCATTCAAGAGGTACATGCTAAAGAGAATGATGTACAAATAAGAATAAGCCAAAACATTCAACTACAATAGTCTAGAGAATAGGTTTACAATAGAACTCACGTGGTGCAAGAACATATAAAGAATGCCTTTGACAAAAGAACAAAAGCAAATGATTTCAATATTGGAGATAAAGTACTGAAATGGGATTCGAGAAGAGAAGATAAAGGTAAGCATGGTAGGTTTGAAGACTTGTGGAAATGCCCATATATTGTTTATTCTTTCAGGGAAAATAATGCATTTTTTCTGCAAGAGTTGGATGGAACAAATATTCCTGGAGGTCTTGTCAATGGCAGGATGTTGAAGCATTACTTCTCCCAAATACAGAAAAATGTCCCACTCCATTGTAAATAGCACAATTTTTTGTTCGGATCTTGTTTATAGGCCACCTTTTTGTGTTGAAAAACAACAAGATAGATTCATAAAAACAACAAGAGAAAATTCATGAAAGACATTGTAGAGAAGAATATACAAGACTATTGGTCTTGGTGTTCTTGAAACTTCCCTAAAAAAAAGTGCCATCCCCAGCTGGAGCCACTGTTAGAGTCTTGAAATTTGCAGTATCACAAGGTGACTGTGTATTTCTTACTTGCAAATTTTCATATTTTACATATATTTCAATATTGAAAAGCATTTCCAAAAAAGATAAAAAGAAAAAAAAAGTAGAAGAAAAGAGGGTGTTAAAAAAAGGAAAAAGAAGCCCCACACAACAAATGAATATTTTTGAAGGTGTTGCAAATCAAAATGCCACTACTATTTAGAAAAGTTTGTTCAATCATACATCTTAAGCATGATTGTAAAATTTTTAATTTTTTGTTGATAGGTTAGAAAATGAAGATTTTCCAATCCATTTAATATTGGCTTATCAATAGATAGGTATAAAATCACGTTAATTCAACAACTTAATATGAACCAATAAGATAAATAAGAGATAGGTGGTAGGCTATAAATTCAAAAGAAAAATTATTTTAGGGTCTGCAAGTCTAAATGCACCATAAAAAAGAAGAAAAATGGTTATATTTGTAGTTTGGGTAGGTAGATGTTGAAAAGGAGAAAGGGCGGAAAATGTAAAGGTTATTCTATAAACAAGCAACCTAAAAAATTTCTTGGTGTTTTCCAATGATAACAGAAAAGAAATAAAAGTGAATGGAAGAGTTATACCCTAAGGTCTAGAAGAGGGGTGATTATATAAGGGTCAGGGAACTTATGGTATTTTTTTAATCCTAGGTCCCGACAACATTCACTTATCCTTATCCCCCACCCATTTCACATTTTACTTATCCTAAAGTTCACACTACCCTTTGACTTTCATATCCTGACCCCACCATCCCATCATTTGTCCCATCATAGCTCACATCACTCACCCCCACTAGAGTTAATCACCCCACAACTCCCCTTCATCTCAGCGCACTGCCACACATCTGACGGGACACATTCCATTCCATCCCCCTCACCCTCTGAAAATTAACAACAAGGGGGTGGGTTCCAATATCGGCAGTACCCGATATTTCCTAACCTACTACATGTCATGCCCGGGGCTATTCGCACCCCCCCCCCCCCCGGCCAATACCACATACCACCACCACCCCCCTCCAAAAGTGTTTTTTTCCACCATATAGAACCATTACACCCATCGACCATTGCACTATCAGTTTCCCGCTCCCACCATGCCACATCCCCGCTGACCTATCCCTCCCGTCCAATCGCATTCACTCCCACCAAAAATCTATTGCACCATATGTTAGGGTCCTGTGATTTGGCTGATTGGCAAGCCAAATGACAGTGTAACATCAAACCAATATTTAGAGCCCAAGGACCTAGCCTTCCTGGACTCAGAGAGGGCTCTCTCTATATGTGCAAGGGATATCTGTGTGTTTGCTTATTGTATTCTGATTTTAGGCTAGTTATGAAGTAGGTTTCTTGGTTTTGGTTTTTAGGTTGTGAGGGATGAAACTGATCAAAGATATAAGATAGGTAAAAATATGTCAGATCAACTGGGCTATGGGGTCGAAAAAATCAAGAAAGCTATCAGATGGTGATACAAGGCTGTTGAAGGGCCGATTTGATTCGAGGTAGAAAGGATCTTTGGGAAAAATGGAATAAAATGGACATCAATTTTGGGAAAAACAAATGATTTCAAGCATAACTAGTTTAATAGCTGACATGAACATGGTAGGGCAAACCATTAATCATAAGAAATGTAACTATAAGCTAATCAATACATAGAAATAAACATTCAAGCCATGCATAGAGATATATCACCCTCTAACTTTGGGAAATGTCTATCAAACTTTGGTGAAAAACACTTAAGATAGACAAACAACTTAAATCACTATGCCAGAACACCTAAACATAGTACTTCAAGTTATTGGGCACTTTGAAAACAAGATTGCATAGTCTTAGGCAAAGGGAAAAATTGGAACAAGACCTCCTTGGTTCAACAAATGACAATCTAATCAGTCAAAGATAAATTTCATGGATGGATCTATGGCTAGCCATGAGTAAGCAGGGGGTACCTTAAATCATACTTAGCATGCATAAAACCATGAATGAAACAAGCAACAATATCCTTAAGTTATTAAAGAGAAATCAAGAATTCTTTAATGTGACTAAGGATGAAGAAAACATGGAAGCTATGAAGAAACAGGAAATTTGAGGTGCCTCCAAGGGCATGTCTCAAATTTTTTCTCTACTAATCTATAGCAAGCAAGAAACATGGATTCATGAATGAAAACTAGAAAACAAAACAAAGAAAGAGACACTATACCATTCTACCAAGTCATGGAATCCAACAACAATCCTCTTTCATCATCCAAGAACATCCAAGAGACTATCCAAAAGCATGAGACAAGTATTTCTTCCAAAGCTTATATGACCATATATTGCTTCTACCATCAAGTTCAGCCTTATTTACAATGAGAGCCTTTGGAATATATAGGCTCAAGTGAGGAAAACCTCTTAGTTCAATTTGCACTCTCATTGGCCTATTCAAAATATCTAAACTTGTCCTTGAGGCTTTGCAAAGCCCAAGGCACAAAATATCTCATAAAATATCTAAAAAATGCTAAAAGAGGGAAAAAAATTGACTTTTCATAACTTCTCATGTGCAAAAATAGGCAAACGCACATGAGGAAAAAGCAGTTTTTAAAGGTTCAATTTTTACAAAAATACTCAAAATTACATCAGCAAAAGGTCCCTTGACTTGCCGACAACTTTTGGCAGCCTTCCCAATATCGAAAGGAGGCTCATGATAGCTCGTTGGAAAGATCTGAGTGTCTAATTTCTGGAGAAACTATAATTTTCCCAATATGATTCCTGGAAGTCCTTAAAAAACAGGCCTATGTGTAAAAAACCAAAAAATAAGGTTTGTTGATAGACCGGGCAGAGTGTAGAAAAAGCGGGCATTTTTCACCATTTCGGGGGAGAAAATGATCTTCAAATGTCCTGAAAATCGCTGAGTGTGTGCTCCTGAATTTATGGCATCCAATAATACCATCCTCCTCCTTTGATGATTCCCCAAACTAAAATGGCGAAGCCCATGAGTTTTGGCCAAAAACCCAAAAATGCCAAAAAACCAAAATACGTCGAAAAATGCCCAAAATTGGTGAGCATGACCCTCAAGGGTTCTCAGTAACATGTTGTGAAGCAAAGGCCAAAATTTGAAGTCCTGATGTGTCTTTCCTCACTTTCCGTGCCGGGCGCTTCCCTTTAGCTTTCTTGAGCTTTTCTTGAGCAGCCTTCAACTTGCGTCGGGCAAACTGATTTAACTTTTTGTAATGCCTCGTCATTCTCCTTTGAAGGTCTAAATCCCTGTTTACCTTCTCCAATTTCCTTTCCAAGTGGTCATTTACTCTCTCAAGCCATGAATCCTTATTATTCTCTATCTCCTATTCAAACAATGCAGTGAGAGGGGTAGATTGGAGAAGGGCATTTTCCTCTTCTTTTTGTTTCTCAAGGGCCTTGTTAAGCCCCATGGTTCTAGGCCTCTTTCACCTAGGCTGATCTTCTCCTTCACTTTTATCAAAATTGCCCATGATTTCTTCCAACCTTGCTTGGGCTTTGGAGGCCTCCTTCTTGTACTTAGTTGCCCGTGTCTCATAAACAGCCATATGGACACTCATTTTCCTATTTTGGATTTGCAGAAATTGATTGAAATTCCTTGCCCTATGAAGATCATCCTTCAAAGCATCAATTTTGCCTTCTCTATGAATCAAGAGGTTTTCTAGAATCCAGGCCTCATTATCACTATCATCACTTTGGATTGGGATGATATCGAATGTACTCTCTTGTTTATGACTGCCTTCTTCCTTACCCTTCCCTTTGCTTTGGGTGGCAATTCTAGTGCTCTTCCTCCTAGGAAAATCAATGATGGGCTTCTTTGGAAATTTTCCTTGAATTCGGAGAGCCCTTGTCACATTTGGAGTGACAACCTTAGGCACTCTCTTCTTTGCTGTCCGGGGCTTGGCCTTTTTAAGAGAAGAGGGCATGGCCCCTTTACCTTTGTCACCTTGCCTTTTTTCTTCTTGAGGTTGTTCCTCTTGAAAAGGTTGCTGCTCTTGAGGAGGCTGTTGTTCTTGAGGAGGCTACTGTGTATCATGTTTGGGCTGCCCTTGCTCATCACTATCATGTTGCTGCTCTGTATCATAAGGCTGCTCCTATTCATCACTTTCCTATCTAGTATCCTTAGGCTGCTCTTGTTGCTCTATTTGACCTTCATCATAATTCTGATGCATATCATCAAAGGTCTGCAGCCCTTCATTATCTTTATGCTACTATTCTGTCTCACCCTCATTGTCATGCTGTTGTTCAGCATTTTCCTCCTCCTCCACTTGCTGTTGTTCATCATCACTGTGATGCTTCTCTTCATACTGCTACCCTTCACCCTCTGTTTGCTGTTCTTCATGCTGCTACACTTCATCCTCTTCCTCATCATCATGATCAGGCTCTTCTGCTTGTTCTGTAGTAAATTTGAGCTTTTTAGGAATAGGTCTGCTAGAGGAAGGTGATGGGTGATGAGTAGGAGATGTAGGGGATGTATGGACTGGAGGTACAGTGGAGAAATCTGGATGAGTGATGAAAACATCCCAAGTGACCTCTCTCTTTTCAAGATGATGAAGAATGATGATTTTTATGAGAGAGTGATGGAAAATACAGGCTATTTGCTATGAAGGAGGATTCTTCTGGACAATGGAGGCCATTTTCTCAATGCTCTTGTGTAAGAAGAAGGGAAGATTTAGCAATCTGACCCTAGTGAAATGCATGAGTAGTCAAATGTGATATGCATAAATTTGGGAGAATCTTCCCTCACAAGTGAAGTACTTCATGATAATATTCATGAGAGGGGTGTAGCTAGCTAAAAGATATGAGAAAGGGAAAATAAAAGGACATGATTCTCTGTGCTCAGGTTTTAGGAAGGGCTTGTAATCATCTGAGTCTAAATGGCTTTGCTTAAACCATTTCTCACCAATATAGGGGATTTTAGTAGCCTTGGAGATGGATCTTGGGGATAATTTGAAGTCAAGGCCTACCAACTGGAAATGCTTGTCTCTGAACCTCAAAGCACAAAGATGTGTTAAAGGAGAGAAATTCTTCACCTCTTGCACCTTTTGACAGAAATCTAAACACCCGACCTCATGAAAATTGAACAAAACTGATGGGTGTGCATTCACTTCTTCAGTGGAAATAGGTTCATATCTCTTATGCAATCCACTCCTACTATCCTGCCTGGGAGGCATCTTGTTATGGATGCTCTCTGCAAAACCAAACTGCCTCAAAAAGATTTCTTGAAATGTGTTCTCAAACAAAAATCTACCTTCTCTATCAATCACTGTTTTATCAAGGTAAATTTGGTTTCAAATGTTGTGTGATATGCTTCTATGATATTAGGTTTATTTTCCTCCTAAAACACTGCCCTTTCTCTTGGTATGCCAATCAACAAACAATTTTTAAAAATAAGTACATATTCAACAAAATACACACATAGTTAAAGGGTCACTGTGTTTGGGTAAGGTTACCCAACTCTTTGTGTTTTTGGTGTGAGATCATATAGCTTTGTAGCAGACAAACAACAAAAACTCCTCACAATCAACACACCCTCCTCCCTTCACTGTTTTCTTGCACAGATTTTGACAAACACCTCTTAATGGTAATTGCAGCTTTACATACTAAAGCTTGTTTTATGGAGTAAAAGGAGAAAACACTGGTTTTTCACTCTTTTTTACCACATAGAGGAGACCTTTGAAATGACCAAAACAATTATACCATGATTACTGTTGTTTGAAAATAGGCCCACTGTTTCATTTGTTCAAATACTGGGTTTCTACATTTAGATAGTGCCTCTACCTTTCATCATTGTTTGAGGGCAGTTTGTTAGGTTTTTGAAACTAATGAATCACTCTTACCAGTCTCCCACTGTGACAGACTTTGTCAATAAATTTTTAACAAATCACTTTGAAATTCCTAACAAGACCTTCACCCTTTCATCAACATTTAGTCTTTTTGAAAAACACAGCATTCAACATCTTTTTAGAAATTTAAAAATACCAAGGAGGCACCTAGAATACCTCGAAACTTTGATGGAAATCTTTTCTTGAGGGTTTGAGCAGCTTTGAAAACTCTTGGAGGCATTTTGATGGCTTGAAATATGCGCGGCACATTTAGAATGAGAGAGCACCACGCAAAACAAACTGTCGGGTCACTTTTCAGGCCGACGTGACCAGCGCCTACAGGCGCACCGCGCGGCTATGTATCCCCTTTGTAAAAATGTGCCTGAATGCGCCACGCAACTGTACAGGTGCGTCGTGCAATATTTAAGCCCGAAAAACTCTGTGAATTCGCTCAAAACTTCCTTCTTCGACCCAGTTGACAGCAAGAGGAGTGTGGCTTTGCGTTTTGAGAAATTCAAAGGTGTTTGAATGGTCTCTAACTTTTGTATTTGAAAAATATCAAAAACCCTTCGGTGTGTTCAAAGATGGTTTTGAAAACATTGAAAAAGCCTTTGGTTTAAAACCAAAATATGAAACTCACATCTTTTTGAAAACGTAATTAAGACTCCTCTTTGTTCAAACAAAAACATAGTGGCAATGATCATTTCTTTATAAGCCCGACCTCCCTTTTTGAAAAAAAACAACCTTTTTGAGAATTTAAAACTTTGACTGTTTCTCCTTTAAGGAATGAAAAAAATGTCCTCCTTTTTTATATCTGCACTGTGGAAGGAAAAACTGCTCTGAGCCATGTGAAGGATTGTAGAGGTGCCTTTTGAGTGCAACTACCTTTTTTCTAGGGGAAGAAGCTTAACTGTAATTTCAAAATCCCTTTCCACCTCTTTTCTTTGTATAGCTCATCTGTTGTTACTCTTGATTAGTTGAAAAAGGTTTTTATGAAAAAGGAAAGAGAAACACCTCTGAATATCATCATCATCCATTTGTTTTTTCTTATTTGAAAAAGGATTCCAGTAGAGAGACCTTGTGTTAAGTGAGGTTTTCTTTGATACTATGAGAGAGATAGTTTCACCCTTTTGAAACTTTCATCGACCATGTCTGCTCCTGATGCTTTGGATATGGTCATGCTCATTGTGAAAACTAAATGAGATGGCAGGTGCTGTTGGCACTTCCTTTTTGTCTATGGGTAGAAATAAAACTAATGATGATGTACTTAGAGTTGAAAAGTGCACAAGGGAAGTCTATCCCTTTGTTTTTCTGTGAAGGAGGTCTGCAAAAACATGAGTTTTCATTCATTTCACCCTTTTTGAGAGCATCCCCTTTAGAAACTTTACCATATGCCATGATTGCTTTTCAACCTCTGTCTTAACCAACTAAAGATGTTTGATGAACATACTGACAGTGGTTTCCTTTATACTTGATGGCAGGGGTCACTTTGAGTCCAAGATTGTTTGACTCTTTTGACCATTTGCTTCATAATATTTCTTCACTTATGATCAACCTATAAGCTTTGCCTTGCGATTAAAAATATAATGAGACTCATGCCGACCATTTTTAAATCCCATTGCTTTACCTCTACCCTTTAATCATCATTTTCATGCAGAAGCCCTAAGTTGATGTCTCACTGTAACCAAAGTTGGTCCTTACAGTTAGTGAAAAGCTTAAAAACAGACTTTTTCCATTAACCCTCTGCTTGTGAAATGAAGGAGGTTTTTCAGTCTTCAAACCTTTTGCTTATAGATGAAGGAGGTTTTTCAGTCATGTCATATCATCAACCCTTTGACATTGTTATTTTTCCTTTGACTATCCTTTCAGACTTTGACTGTGATCACAAGAGCTTAATGAAAAACTCTTTGCTCTGTAGCTGCATCCCAGGCTTAAGATCACATTGAGAAGTAGCTGTCTTCTCATGTGGAGCCAAATATTGTCTTTTGGGATGCTGGTATTCCTCTTTCCTTGAAAGATCCATCAAAACACTATAAAAAAACCTAGAATCAGTTTGACTTATGGTCCATGTATTGCTGAGACTTGAGGGTGTATTAGTGGTGCGACCTAGGGTTGTAACCAACTTTATTTGCAGAATGGGAAGGTATGTTATGACTGGTCTATAGTAGATGGAGGTTCTTTGGCTTTAGGATAGTTCTCCAAGGGAGAAATTCCTAAAGCGCCACTTCCTAACTTAGGGGAGACTTTTTGGACAGATTTGGATTGTTTCTTTAGAGCTGATGGGAAGACTAGTATGGCTAAGGCTAGGTAGGATTTGATAATGAGGTTTCATCTCGTCAAGGGAGGACTAAAAGGTAAGAGGGGAAAAAGGTTTATGGGTGTTTTCTAGCTGGAAAATTTGACAAATTTGTAGATCAACTGCTAGAAAACTTGGCTGTTACAACTAGTCATCACCAACAAGTGAAAAATACTGATGACTAACACCGTAAATGGTTGGGTCGTTGTCCAACAGACCTGCACCACCCCAACATCTCAAAAATCACAAATTAAAAGCCAAACTCATGCCTGATACATAGTTTATTGTGCTTATTTTGATTAGATATTGCAAGCATCAGACTTACATAGAATTACAGAAAAAATCACTAGCTAAACAACTGTTGTAGAAGAACCTATGATTCATCAAAATAATCAATAACTCTCAGAAAACTGGATTACAGTCTCCCCTCTAGATTGTTCCGTTCTGATCGTGGTCCCCTCTATTTTCTCCTTTCCCCAATACCAATCGATATCACTTTCCCTTCTCTTCTCCCTTTTCTTACATCCCATTCTCCATTGTAGATTGAAAATAATATAGAGAAGACAAATCATGCCTCCTAAGAAGGACCAGGAGCCTTTCAACCCCATGTTTTACCCTAAAATGCATTTAGATCATACAACCCTAGTAGACCGAGATTAAAAAATTTACAAGATAGAGTCAGACTTTGACTTGTTGTTACTAGACAAATGACCTCCTCATCAGCTCAGAGGAGAAGGTAACATGGAAAGGAGAAAATGACCTAGACAAGTCCTATTTTGCCAAGGTAACGCACCCCAGAAAAAAATAGGCAGAGTTATAACACACCTGAGCCATGCAAAGGGAGAATTAATTCCTAGGGTAACGCTCTGTCTTACCCAAGGGGAAGTGTTATCTATGTTTGAATGTGAAAAGGGAAATATCTTGTGGAAAACTAACATGCATTTGCAATTTTTTCTCAGAAAGAGTCAGTTCAAAATACAAACTAGATGGCATAGAACTTTTATTAGACATTGCCAAACAAAACTAAACTCCTATGGAAGGAAAAAGCAAATAAAAGTGAGGACACATCTATATCTTTCCCAATTTGAACTAGTTGAAAGAGTTGGCAAGATGTGTCCTCTCCATCTCCTATAAATTGGAGCTGTAGGCTCTTCGTCTAAGGTCAAAGGTTTGATTATATGTGGAGTAGAACTTTATTTTTGTAGTGTGAGGCTCGAAGATCATCAAATTTCATTGAGGATTTTCTACCTTGAGCATCACCACACTCAGATATATAGAAAGAGAGAGAGGAATTGTAAGGCCGAGGAGGGCTTAGTGCAACTAACGGTTGTAATCCTCCTTTTCACAAGTCAATAGAACTGTATCTTTTTTGTCCATTTGATGCATCGGTGTCATAATTGTTGCTCAATCGTCTATGTAGCATGATATGAATGGCTTAGATTTTCATTGTTTAATGTTAGTTATATGCTAGTTTAATTGATATAAATCTATACTGTTGTGAATATTACACGGGTGCTTTGATTGGTTGTGGGATCTGGATTTGGAGCCGGTGAAGAGGACTTCTACTCCCCCGCTTGGTGCTCTCCATAGGATTTTCCATCCACAAAGAGGTAATCATTCTGAATCTTGCATTGTCAATTATATATTAGTATGAACATCCATGTAGTACCTTTGGAACTTTATAGCTAATCTTACAATCTGCCTCGGGCACTGGAAATCCCTAAGAGGGATACCCAATAACCACCACCCAAGAATATTACCTTATAGCAGAAATGGTGACTCCATTGGGGAGTAAACCCCAAGTTTCCAGATTTTTCCTATGACTTTACCTTTTTTCCTCTTTTCACATATCCTTCCGACCAGTTTATATGCCCAATAATCATCTCAATAGCTCACAGAGTCCAGAATAGACCCTTCTTATTCATATGTACAACTCTACCTTGAGTAACGCTCCCTATGAGAGTGTTTCAGTGTGTTATAACACTACTTGTGCTCAGATACAGTGCGTTAGTCTCAATATTAACGCTCTATAGCCTCTACTTTCCAGTGTTACCTAGCCAAAATATGTTGGTTACACCCCTGTTGTGTTTCCCTTTAGCTGTGGAGTTATTGACAACCAAATTAGCTTCTTTTACTAGATCCATGTGCTTGATTACCAGTTAGCATTTTTTTTATTTCTTGTTTAAAAAATTTAATGTTAGTAGCATCTACTTTTTGAAGAAGATTTTTTTTTTAGTTTTTTGAACTTAGCTAAATTAATTCTGAAATTTTTTGGTTAAAACGATATTAAGAGAAGATAGATAGATGTCTGAATATTTAAAGTTGAACTGTGTTATTTGAATGCTTGGTGCACGGATGTTGAAAGAATCTCTCAACTCTTCATTAAATTGAATATTTAGAGCATGTTTATACATGGTTTTTGAGTCAGAGTCTCATCACATTTCATACATCCACTCCCCCTCCGCAAGACTAATAATCAAGTACACTAAGAATCAAGCGATAATAAAATTAGTCATATAAATTTTTCTAAGATCAAACCAATAGTAGTTCATGCTAGGATCTTTGGGTAGGAGAAGTGATAAAATCACCCAATATCTCAAAACTTGAAACTAGAGTCATCAAAAAGTGAAATTCTACTTCACTCATATTATCGGGACCACTCCACTACAACCAGAGTTAAGCATGAGACAACACCAAGGTGCATGAGAAGATAGCCCACCTTCAAGTGCATTCAGTGGGCATGCTATATATTGGGGTTCCCTTCGGGGATGTCAAAACTAGATCAAGGATCTAGGTGTTCTGCCCATATAGCATGTTGTTTATGATCGCGACCCCCTTGATGATGTCTATGATTTGAGGCATATTTAGTTGCCAGAATTTTTAGGGACTTACACGAGGTGACTAGGGCAGGCTTCCCTGGTACCTAAAATGGACAGACCTACTCTATCTGAGGTTTGGGTGAAGCTCTAGAGTAACCATAACTATATTTTCAACCAACCCTCTCTGTATGATATTGTGGTACTCGGTTTCATCTCCAACAAATTATATCACTCAAACAAGGCCACCCTATTTTGGCTGCTTGTTGATTGATTTTAGAAGTCCTTTTTTATTTTTTCTTTTTTAGGTGTGTGGTTACTATCACTGAGACTTTATAATACATCACAAATAATTAAAATTTGATAAAATTAAACCGGTCACTGTGGCATCCTTCGACCCTCGTCATCTGTCTTGATGACGGCGAGGTCTCCCTCTGTTGACACTAGAGGAGGAGTCGAGTCTGAGTGAGCTAGTGCCTTCTTCGGAAGAGCAGTCTCTAGTGATAACCCCTGATTTTCACATAGGTCCATATCATATGGAGTTTCCAAAGGATCATTTACAGAAGGAGTCATGCCTCCTTACAATCCTCCTCTCACTAACCCGTTGGGGCCAGTTTTAGTTCAAGTTACACTAGGCCAAGATATGTCTTTGGCTGCACCAACATCCATTTCACAACCGACGCCCATGGGGTCGATGCCGATGGTAACCAACTTTGGTCCACCACCATATTCCTCGTCGGTTGTTAGTTCTTTTCCAATGATTGGAAACTTGAGTATCTAGGCTATACCCGGTCCCAGCAATCTGGTCACCACAACTGTCAAAAGACCTCGGAATCCTTTGGGATCTGCTCTTATTGTGACTGCGTCGAGACCCACAGTTTCTGCTCCCGCTAGCGGGGATACTTCAGTTCCTTTTAGCAACCATTTTTGTTGGAAACCTTTGCTTAGTTCAAACCTCTTGGAAATCATGTCAGGGGGCAGTGTCACCAATACATATATGTCAG
This sequence comes from Pinus albicaulis, assembly GCA_034641835.2. NCBI lineage: Eukaryota > Viridiplantae > Streptophyta > Pinopsida > Pinales > Pinaceae > Pinus > Pinus albicaulis. The sequence continues at coordinate 1,218,297,234 of CM076572.1, read as the reverse complement.
GGGGTACTTCGATACCCCTACAGTCATTAGGAAAAACAAGACAACCTATTGTTAACACTATTCCTTTGAGTGGTCAAAGTTCCGGTGTAGGGTCTATGTTGATGAATAACTATGCGAATAAAAGTATGCCTTTGGCTAACTCTATTGTGTCCATATGGGCAAACCAAACCTAAAGTCAATTTGGGCAAGGGGGTAACTTTTACAGTGGGGGCAATCAATAGTTTGCCCCTCAGTACAACATACCCTACAGACAACAACCATACACCCCTACGCCCCCACCCACAGGGAACTTTTATCAACAAATTCCTACTTATCCCATTGGTACCACATTGATGGGTGGACCCTTTGGTTTGACTGGTTAGCCAATACTTCCTTGGATAGATCCGGGGGCAAACACACAATTGCCATTTCTGGAAGCTCTAGACATCCTCCACATCTACAAACTGACCAATGATCCCACCAACCACAACCCACTCTAGCCTCTAGTACTACACAAGATTCCGTATGACATCCCAAAATTCGACGGGAAACAAGGGGACGATTCAGATACGCATGCCACCACCTTTCATCTATGGTTTGTTTCTCAGTCCATCGTAGATGATATTATTCATCTTCCACTTTTCCTCTGCACTCTCACAGGAAATGCTGCCAAATGGTACATTGAGTTACCATGTGGGGCCGTCAACACTTTTGACGCCTTAGCTACGTAATTTCTTAAGAACTTCCAATTACCTATTAGATACGAAACTGGCACGGAACTCTTAACCTTGCTGCGCCAAGACACGACCACCCACATCTGTAATATCCCAAAATAGGGAATTTCTACAATAATAAGAATATTTGAATAGATTCTAAATTTTGAGATAGTTCATATGATTTGTTAAAAATACATAGCCATCCATTAAAGCTACAACGACAACTTATACTTCATTTTATGATCCAAAATTTGGGGAAAAGCAGCAAAATAAGCCCCAAAAATGTTATTCCCAGATATTTTCATCATACAGAGGAAAATAACAGTGGTATCCCTTAGATTATGGCATATGGGACTTACATACCAAATGGGAGCAAAAACAAATCACTCTAGCTAAGTTAAACAGGTCTCCCGGTCCCGATATGGCTCAAAAAGGCCCAAATCCCATGTCTTAGCTTATGCAGACTTTACCAAAGCATTTACAACGTGATTTTCTGAGGGTTTATGATGAAATATGATGGAAATAACATACATGGAGTGTATTACATCAAATAATGGAGAAAAATGGAGAATAATCTTCTTTTACACATTATAGAAATGACCCGGCAAGGGTTCTATGAGAGTAGAAGTGCAGAATGTTAGATCTGCAAATATGGATCTGAAAATGGAATAGTATAATTGAAGCTATGTCTTTATACAGCTGAAAAATACATGGAATGAAGGAAAATCCTCCCTAAAAACTTTCTGGGAGAAAGGTTACCCTCTTCCCTGAGAAAGTAGCTCAAACTTGAGGGGATTGACCCTCTCACTGCAACACTACAAAAAAAGACACAGTTCCTGCAAGGGAATACGCTGTAGATGATGGGAGTAATTTGGCCAAGTGCCAAGATGTGAAAATATGCTCCAAAATGCTTCTTCACCGAACTCCCAAGAGAAAGAGAGCCTCCTCCTCTTAAAAACAAGTGCTGGAAGTGGTGTTGTGAACCCTCACTGCAACACCCTGCAACACAACGTTATACTACTACACAAATAACATTGTAGCTGAAGGAGGATGCTTGGCCTCAAGCCTAGATGTGAGGAAAATTAGTACACTCCTTCAAGAGGCCTCTCAAGAAAGGAGAAGGATTCCTAAATAGGAAATCCTTGTGCTAAGCAGCACAACAATCTCTACTAAATAGTTGCAGAAAGCAAAATAGTCTTCAAGACCAAAATAAAATCATAAGCATAACTTGTTATGGCTATATTTCCCTCCTTTTAAACATGTGTGAACCTTCTTGCCTTGGGCCCCACTCATTAGGGTTTCCTTCACCAAGGAATATTTCTCCCACTTGCACTGTGTTATCTCTATGGATGATCTCCTCCTCTCATACCTGCATTGTTGACTTGGTCAAACTTGACCTTGTCCACATGCATTTTTCCATGTTCACACATAAGAGTGTAAAATACAGCTACTGCCTTGATCCCTTTCCACACCATGAGGTATTTTATTCATATTTTTATTATGCATGGGCCTCCTTACCCATTTATTCATCTCCTAAGTGAGATCAACAAAATTTAATATTCCAATTTGCTGCATGCAAATTTTGGAATATTACAGTCCTCCCCTCCCAAATTTTTCTTGTCCTCAAGAAACTGCAAGGATAAAACTAAAGAGTTGCCTCCCAAGACATGGAGACTAAAATGTAAAGGGAAAAAACCTTTCCCCAAGTGGGTCCTCCATCCCCAAGCAATCATCCATACAAAGTGAGTCACCCCCCACCATGGCAACTCCAGAAATGCTTTCCTCCACCTTGAGCTCCTACAAAGTAGGTGGGCTGAAAATCTGCACATGGTAGAAAAGATAGCCTGCCCACACTATCTTCCTCTCCACTTATGATAAGTTTATAGTATATGATGATCTTGGGCTGCAAAACAATTTCCCTCAAGTGGCAAGATGAAGACTAGATCTCCAAATATCTCCTCTCCAACGATGTGAATCAAGCTGGCCCAAATCATCCCATATGTGATGGATAAGAAATCATCACCATATGGCATCCCATCTGTCACATGGCCCACCTCAAAAGGAGGCAAGTGTTTGACTATGGTGGCCATATCTCCTCCCATGCTCCCATTAGAACATGCAATGCAGAAAATGTGGGAATCCTCTTTCCAAAAGGACACATCCATCCCATGTGTCTCTCTCCCCATCATGCTCTCAATAGAGATAGAACAATATCAGCAAAAGAGATCATTATCAGCATCAAAATGAGGGAAATACTGAAGGTTTCATGTGGTGCAAGGAAGTACCAAAAGTTTCCCATGTAGTTACCGCGCAGTTTCCCAAACTGCTGCTTCAAAAAATAGTATGGCAAGTTGTTTTTTAATACATGGATAGTTATGTATGTCATCAAGTCTACTAATGAATATTAACTAGTTAGGTACAATAGCTGATCATACATGTAAGCAAAACATACTTGCCCAAGGTCATATAAGAGATGGCTGTCTCAATCATATAGATTGGCCCAAAATTGACCATGAAGCCAATTGAAAAGCTTGCCCTCTTGTAGAGAAATGCACTGCATAGAAATGGTAAGAGCATGCAAATATTCTATTAGACAATCAATAAATGCAAAAAAAAAATTCTTAGCTCCTCCTTGTTTACCAAGTGCATCAAATGTGAAGTGATCCTGGGGACACTCCATCAATAAGTCCAACCCCCAAGGTGACAATGTTTTTAGCCCATACAAATAGGCTCTTGCCAACTCATAACTCCATTCTTTGACATGCACAATGTCAAAGGCATCTCCCATAATGCTGCTACACATAAGAGATCCTACCAAGATGGAAGTACCTCTGGAACATCTAAGGCCAAGGAGTAGCCCTTTTGCACCATGATAGTGCCACCTCCTACTCCTACAACATCATGCAAAGTGTGAGAGCAAATATGCCCTTTCTCTCCCAAGAATAACCCAAGCAACAAAAGTTTTTTGTGCCTCCTCATACCCCCATAATACAAATCATGTAGTGAAAACATGGTGAAGAATGTCATATCAACACAATGCATCCATACTCTTTTCTTCTCCATGATGCAAGTATCCTGCCACATACCCTTAGAAATAGGATGATGACCAAACTCTTTCAAGAGCAACCAACACAGCCATGCCTCGTGCTGCCCAGTATCATCGATTTGCAAGTAGATTTCCATCTTCTTGCTCATCATCCACACCCATCCATCCACATGTGGGTGCCTTCCATCATGTTCTTCCTTAGTACTTTCCCAAGGAATACTATCATCCTCCCAAATCAGATTTCTTCTCTTGCATTTCATGGGATGTTGAAATGCAACTCCTTGGAGATCTTCTAGAGAATATCTCTCATCAATGTCCTTCTTCAATCCATAAGGATCCAAGTGTGATGAGGGGAAACCTCCCCAAACTATTGAAGAACTTTGCACTCCATGATGTGTTGAAGTGCACCTCCCATGAGATCTCTCCATGAGACTTTCTCCCCAACAATGGCCTTCCAAAACCAATAAGGTTCTGGATCTGCTGCAGGTAGAAGTTTCTCTTTGAGATGGGGAGTGCTCATTGAGAAAGGATCATATAGAAAGGAGAAAGGGTTTCTCACTTCAATATTTCTACCATCTATCATTCCATCCACCATTGCTCCATGAATGAAGCTGCCATTTGAATGCTCCCATGAAGAACGGGTCCTCTTTCCTTCATCACTGCTCTTGTACAGTGTAGTGAAACTTTGTGGCTCTAGATCAACAGTATTCAATGATGTAGATCCCTCCATAATTTTTTCTGAAATTACAAGAGATGGAAATTTAATCATACCTTGGTGAAATATGGAAGCAAGCGTTCCTCCCTCAACTATGTTGTCTTCCTTCAATGCTGAACATGAAGGCTGCTCCTCCAAGGTTGTGATAGTGCTGGTACATGCTTCCTCAAGTGGTGGTGAGGGTCTCTCTTTTTCTGATATTCCTACCCCAAATCTCCTGATCATCTTTTGAGAAGACTCAGCAAAAGTAGACACTCTTGCATGGCTCAAATGGCTGAACCACCAAGTTTTTTCTTCACCTTCAAGGTGCAGCGCTGCAATTTCTATAGCATCTCTCTCTACTACTAGACATAGTAGGAAGAAAGCCTCTAGTTTCATCACCCAAGCATTTGCTGCAAATGTGAGTGATTCATCAAAAGTAGACAATAGGAATCTATTGCCTCTCATCTTCCATGGCTGTAGAGTCTCCTTTCTTCTTCCAACTAAATGAACTGTGGTAAAGCTAGAGTCTCCTTGAAGGCTCTAGGTTTAGCTTGGTACTTAGCAAGGTATCCACTTATAATTTCATATTCCAATTGTCCTTTATGTCTCTTGTCTCCTCCTCTTTGAGAATAGGAAATGCATGGCTCTTCCTCTTCTTGAAACCCTCTAGGAGTTTCACTACAACTCTTCATCTGCTTAACCTCCTTGGGGAGGTCCTTCTTGGATCTAAAAAGTGATGAGATCAAACTCATTTTCTTCATCCTTCTGATCTTGCTCCTTCTGATAGCTGGAACTCATAGGCTGAGCCAAAGATCATGCTCTGATACCACTGTAATATCCCAAAATAGGGAATTTCTACAACAATAAGAATATATGAAGATATTATAAAGTTGAAGATAGTTCATATGATGTGTTAAAAACACATATCCATCGATTAAAGCTACAACAACAACTTATACTTCATTTTATGATCCAAAAGTTGGGGAAAAGCAGCAAAATAAGCCACAAAAACATTATTCCAATATATTTTCATAATAACAGAGGAAAATAATAGTGTTATCCCTTATATTATGTCATATGGGACTTACATACCAAATGGGAGCAAAAAACAATCGCTCTAGCTAAGTTAAACAGGTCTCTCGGTCCCTATATGGCTCAAAAAGGCCCAAATCCCATGTCTTAGCTTATGCAGAATTTACTGAAGCATTTACAGCGTGATTTTCTGAGGGTTTATGATTAAATATGATGGAAATAACATACATGGAGTGTATTACATAAAATCATGGAGAAAATTGGAGAATAATCTTCTTTTACACATTATAGAAATGACCCGGCAAGGGTTCTATGAGAGTACAAGTGAAAAATGTCAGATCTGCAGATCTGGATCTAAAAGTGATGTATTCTAACTGAATCTATGTATTTATATAGCTGAAAAATGCATGGAATGAAGGAAAATCCTCCTCACAAACTTTCTGGGAGAAAGGTTAGCCTCTTCCCTGAGAAAGCAGCTCAAACTTGAGGGGATTGACCCTCTCACTGAACACTACAAAAAAAGACGCAGTTCCTGCAAGGGACTGTGCTATAGATGATGGGATTACTTTGGAAAAGTTCCCAGATGTGAAAATATTCTCTGAAATTCTTCCTCACTGATCTCCCAAGAGAAAGAGAGCCTCCTCCTCTGAAAAACAAGTGTTGAAAGTGGTGTTGTGAACCCTCACTGCAACACCCTGCAACACAACATTATACTACTATAAAAATAATGTTGTAGCTAAAGGAGGATGCTTGGCCTCAAGCCTGGATGTGAGGAAAATTAGTACACTCCTTCAAGAGGCCTCTCAAGAAAGGAGAAGGATTCCTAAATAGGAAATCCTTGTGCTAAGCAACACAACATCTCAACTAAATAGTTGTAGAAAGAAAAATAGTATTCAAGACCAAAATCAAATCATAAGCATAACTTGTTATGGTTGCCTTTCCCTCCTTTTAAACATGTGTGATAATTCTTTCCTTGGGCCCCACTCACCAGTGTTTCCTTCACCAAGGAATCTTCCTCCCACTTGCACTGCGCTGTCTCTATGGATGATCTCCTCCTCTCATACCTGCGCTGTTGACTTGGTCAAACTTGACCTTGTCCACATGCATTTGTCCCTGTTCACACATGGGAGTGTAAAATCCAGCTGCTACCTTGATCCATTTCCACACCATGAGGGATTTTATTTATATTTTCATTATGCATGGGCCTCCTTACCCATTTATTCATCTCCTAAGTGGGATCAACAAAATTTAATATTCCAATTTGTTGCATGAAAATTTTGGAATACTACAACATCTCCAATCACATTCATGAATGGAGATGTAGGAGGAGGCTCGTTAAAGGGCCAATCCAAGATCATCTCTTATCCAACTGGTTTTTTAAGTCACTCTTACCACCCCTAAGTAAGGACATTTTCTTTTCCGGTGCGGTCACAGAAGACCAACCCATCCATCGTGCACAACATTTAGATTTGATCTATTCACAATTTGGCACGTTGTATGATTTACTCCCCCATGCCCTTGGCAATCTAAATCCTCCCGCTACTAACAAATGAGGAGCGCACGCCGACAGTCTCGTTGGTGCAATCTCTGGCATAGCCATAAAACAGCCTAGTGGGCAAACCTCCCAGTCATATTCGGCTGCCACTGCCCTTACCCAATCGACTACTCTTCCTACCGCTGAGGTAAATTCTGTGCAGTTTACACAAAAACCTAGCGGTAAGAACAAGAAGAACGATAAAAAAACCTCTTCCTCAGAAGAGTAGCCCACTACTCAGAATAATCCCAATCAGAAAAAAACTGCTATGAACGTAAAAGGAAAGGAGAAACCCATGAAATTTCCTTACAGAATCTGTGTGGAGTGTTAGGTTTCCATAGTTTGCAATATTGGCAAGTAAAAACGCTGCAGAGCCTACATCAAAAAAACTTTGGAATCTGACGATTTAGCCATCCTAGATTCAGAGAGGGATCTCTCTATATATGTGTTTTCAAAAGATGTTTCTTTATGCTTTATGATATGATATTAGGCTAGATATGAAGTACAAGATTGTTTGTTTGTTTTGGTTGGGTAGGATAACATGAAGGTGAAAGAAGTCTATATGAAGGGTGAAGGTGTGAGTAAGTAAAAGAATGGTTCATGGTAGGATAAGTAGGGAACAACATCAATCCATTGGGCTATGGAGTCACAAGAGGATTTAATTGCACAACAAGTTTCAAGAGTGGTCCATGGGGAAATTCATCTATGTCAAAGGTTATCTTTAAGTTGATTTTATGGAATGAAACATTAAAAGTGTTGTGAAAGAAAAAAACACACAAGAAAAACAAAGGACAGCGTAAGATCAGGTAAGTAATTTTAAACTAGCCTGCTTTTGGCATGCTCTTAATGTAGAGACACAAAAGTAACCTAAGATCTGGTAAGTACTTTTAAACTAGCCTACTTTTGATATACTTTCAAGGGAAAACATTAAAAACAAAGAATAGCTTAAGATCAAGTAAAGACTTTTAAATTAGCCTTCTTTCAGCATATTCTTAAAGGAAAACATTCATGATACACATAAAAAGTAGCCTAAGATTAGGTAAGCACTTTTAAACTGGCTTGCTTTTGAGATACTCTTAAGGGAACTTCTCAAAGCAACCGTTGGAGATAAACTAGAGGATAGGGCTAACCATAAACTTCTCTAGCTCAACTTTAATTAGCAGACTTTTCAAGAACATTCAATGACAATATCTCAAGTTGTACTTAGGAAACATGGGCTTACCAACACTTCACTGGTTGTACTCTATTGAATTTTCCTCAAATAAACAATCAGCGGAAAACGTAAAGGATAAAGATTTATCAGTGAGATTTAGGGTACTTTCAGAAGTAAATCCTAATCTATATTTGTTGTTCTTTATCAGAGAAAAGTGGACAGAATGAAAACATAAAGAAAATAACAATTACAGTGAGAAACACATCACCATTGACATAGACCAGGATCCCATAAATCAGCTATTGTATTTGATGTTCAAACTAGTTACAATCTTCAAGTCCAGTGGGTCTTTAGAGCTTCAAACTTCTCATCTCAGCCTATATTTCTTTAATTTATAATAGAGCTACAGCATGCTTCAACAGCTATTTACATTCAACAAGTATCCAACCAACGGTAATACTACCTTCTAGAGAAGTGTTTATAGAATAATGAGAAGGTGAAGTGAAAGAGAGTTCTATCTGTTCAATTAATACAGAGTAAGTGCTTCTCGGCCTTTGAAGGGAAAAATGGAGAAGTTTTCAAATGTTTGAACTCTGCCAATTGATTATTACATTAAATTTCATCAACTTTAGTCACTTTTGTTGACTTTGGAGGCTTTTGGTAGGCTGGAAATAAATTCTAAGCTGTCTTTGGCAAAATATCTCTAACTGTGCATTTACTGGGTATTCTTTTGAGGAAATAAGTCTGCAGGTGGCATTTCTGATCTTTGGAAGAGTAATTGCTTTGATGATTCAACATTTAAAGCCTTCTTACTACTAATCTATTGTAAGTTATCACTTTTAAACCCTGATTAGGCCTTGATATTGCTTTTGAGCCTTTATAATTATCTTCAGAGCCTTTAAACCCTTTCTGTTGGCTGCATTCACCTTTAAACTGTGTTTTAACATAAAAACCATAGGATTAAACCTTTAATCCTTCAATCTCATGTATTAACCCTTTTATGTTTGATTATTTGCTGACTTTCCCTTTAATCCACTGTGTCAACCTTTAAATTATTGGTTAAGTCTTCAAGTCTTCGGTTTCTGACTTTAACCTCTGATCTTCAAGTTTCACTATCTTTCCCTTTGCTGTGGATAGGAGGTTTTCATCGAAGCGGGGGGGTTCTTAATATAACCAGCGCTCATGGAGCATTGGTCAAACTATGAAAACAAACCCTGGTAACTCCCCTTTTTCATGATTTTTACCTCTGTTTGGACCACGAGGGTCCTCATCTTCTGGCTCTATCCTTTTATGGACCGTAGGAGGGCTTTCGGCCCAAAAACCACCATAAAACCTACAACAAACCACAAATACGTTATATAAAATCCTGCGTGTGTTGGTTTCAATTGCTTTGGAGGCTGGTGGAGGCGGAGGAGGTTTCATGGAGGAAACCCATGAAAGCTGTTTTTAAAAACTGACTTTGACGTGAAAATGGGAAAAGTGTTTTTACAAAAACCGCGAATGGTTTTCGCGTTCGATTCAGGCGGTAAATGGTTTTTGTTTGATCGAATGTGACTCAATCATTTCAGGACATGCGTCCCTTACAAAACCATCATTCTTGCATGGATTCAGGTGGTTAAACCCCAGATGGAAAAATAACATGAAATGCGATCCTGACCGTTGGATGAGGGCGGGCGGATTCGACGGTGCAGAGAGGAGCGTGATAGAAAGGTGCATAGGTGGGAGTTTTAGTGGAATACAGGTGGCAGTGGGAGATTGGTGGAGGCGGCTGGGTAATGGGAGGTAGGCCCCGATGGGGTTGGGTTTCGGGATAAAGGAGAGTCGTTGGATTTAAATGAATCAACAATGAGATTTGATGCGGAGGGTGGATGAATAGATATGGGTCGAGTGGTCAAAGGATGAGATGGGAGATCAAGATTGTTTTAGGGAGTGATAAGGCGGGGAGAAAAGGAATGAAGGAATATGGTTTAAGGGAAAAAGGAGAAGGGGGGAATGAATCCGCACCGTTGGATCATACAGATCTACGACCACGATTCATGCGGAATTTTCCAAGTAGGGAGGGGGAGATACAAAGAAAAAATGCATTTTACCATAGGCGCGGGGGTAAAATACAAGGTAAGGGAAGGGGCTAGGGATAAGGTTTAAGCGCCCAATTGTAGGGAGGAGTAGGGGACTGGGGGCGGAGAAAAAGGGGCTAGTGGTTGGGCGCTTGGATGCACCGCCTTCGTTCTATGACAAGGAAGGAGCTAGGGTTTTAAGCCCTTAGGGCTTAAAGCCTGTTTATAAAAACCAGAGCTTTTTAGGCCAAAAGAGGGGTTTTTAAGGGTTTTTTGAGGTTTCGGTAGGTAAAATAGGGTAATTTAAACCATAAAAAGGTGTTTTTTATATGTTTAAAAGGGATTTTTGATGAAATGAAGGGTAATTTAAAGGGAAAAAGGGGATTTTAGTAGAGGAGACAGTTTACTTGAAATGAATGATAGTGAATGAAATGAAGGGTTTTTTGGAGGGACGAAATGGTAGAGATTTAGGCCTTTGTAAACAGTTTCTTTTGGAATTAGCATGATTTATTGGTGGATTTTTTGAAGGGAACAACATAGTTAAGGAATAGCACAGGCTAAGGAACAGTAGGCTAAGGAACAACAGGCTTCAGGAATGAGTAATTTTCTATGAAAATAATCTCTTGAAGGCTCAAGACCTGTTTTAACCATCATTTGTTGTGATAAAATTTTCTGATGGCTAACAGTGGCTCCACTTGGGGATGGCAGCTCCCTGGAGGTGTCAAGAACTTCAGAATTTTATCTCTGGGATGCAGACCTGTGCCTTATCCATTGAAAACCTGCTTCTTCTTTGATCATGCTACTTTAGAAAAGACGATCAGTATTTCATATCAGCAAACAAATTTCTCCCAATAATTCTACCTACACAACCTACTTTTCCTAACATTTTTTCTTCATAAGGTGCACTTGGACTTGAAAACCTTTCTCATCAACATTTTATTCTTTTATTGAAAGTAGGAAACTAATCTAAATCTACCCTTATTTCTTCCATGAGTTCAGATTAAACTGTTGAACTCATAAATTCTCTACATAAGCTACTATATGCCAGGATTAGACTGTCTGATAGAATTTATTCTCTATTTTCTAAAGAAAAAATTGAAATACAATCAAACCAGGATTAAGCAGTCTGATTTGCTGTGGGACTATGGCACAAAAACAAGCTACACATAGACTGAAATTTGCAGGAAATAAAAACAAAAATGTGAAGGCTTAAGATCTAAAAAATAAAAGACATCCTTCACTCTTTCTTTAGCTCTGATTTTGATCTTTTTAGAGCTGTTCTCTTTTCTCTTGGTTCAGATTTTGAGCATATTAGAACCAATTCTTCATCAAACTTTACAGGTTTAGGATTTAAGCTTGTTTGAACCATTTTTTCCTATTCTAATCTATTCTACTGATAAGCCAAGATTAAACAGTTTGGCAAATATTCTTCACTAACCTATTAGCAGAAAATTGAAATCTATCTTAGTCATGATTAGGTTGTATGACTAAAATAAGAGTGTTGTTTTTTGGTAGTGGCATTTAAGCTTGCACACTTTCAAATTTTTCCTTTCTTTTTTGGTATGGGGTTGTACCTTTCTTCTTTTATTTCTGCCCTCTTTTCTCTTTCTACTGTTTTTGTATTTTCTCTTTTTTCAAATTCAAAAGAAGTGTTATATATGATGAAATGAAAAAATTTGAAAGAAAAAATATCAGTTAACAAAAATAATGTTTGAGCATCCTGCCATTGACAGGACCTCCAAAGTATTCAGCTCCATCTAGTTCTTGTAGAAAGAATGCATTGTTTCCAATAGCAGACAGGATAATATAAGGGCCCTTCCATAAGTTGTCAAATTTTCCATGTTTTCCCTTATGTTCTCTTCTTGAATCCCATTTTGATACTTTATCACCACTCTTAAAATCACTTGCCTTGGTTCTTCTGTCAAACAACTTCTTGATGTTTTCTTATAATTGTTGTGCTCTGATGTATACTTCCTCTCTGGTTTATTGTAGATGTATAGTCTGGTTTATTCTCCTTTTCACATCATCATCTTCAGACTGTACTTCCTGGATCAGCTTCATGACTGGCACTCCTAAACTGGTTGGAAGTATTGCATCAATTCCATAAACTAGCTGGCAGGGAGACATTCCAATGGATTTTTTAATGTTTAGTCTGTCTGCCCATAAAGCATGTACTAGCTTATTGTGACATGTTTTTTTTTTATCTTCCAGCAATTTCTTGATTATGTTCACCAAAATTTTATTTGAGGACACTGCCATCCCATTACTTTGAGGGTAATAAGCTTTAGAATGGCCCAATATAATCTGATACTTATGATATAATTCTACCATATTTTTAGACCCAAATGCAACAACATTATCAGTTATGATCTTCCTAGGATAGCCAAATCTAGATAGTATATGGTTTTCAAGGAATGAAATGATGACTGAGTCTGTGGCATTCCTAGAGGGGATGGCTTCTATCCACTTGGTAAAATAATCTATTGCTGTGAGGATCCATCTATGTTGGGAAGATGAGGGAGGATGGATTTCCCCAATGAAGTCTAGACCCCACTGCTGAAAAGGAGCTTCAACAGTGATTGGTTGCAGAGGTAAGGGAAGAAGCTTTCTTTTGCCTTCAAAGATTTGGCATTTGTGACAGGCAATAATAATTTTATGGACATATTGAAAGAGGGTGGGCTAGTAATAACCAACTTTAAGGATTTTGTTAGTAGTTGATTTCCAATAGAGGCAGCCCCCACATTATCCTTCATAAAACTTGTGCTTGATCTTATCTGCATCATTCTCAGGAAAACATTTAAGAAATAATCCACTAGAATTTTTCCAATATAAACATTTATTCAAAATGAAGTAATTTACAGCTTTCATCTTTAAGAATCTTGCCTTTGTTTTAGAAAAACTAGGAGGGACATTAAGATTGAGCAAAACATACAAAATGTCAGCATACCAAGATGAATTCAGAAAATGATCTTCAATAATTGGAGTTGAAAACTCCTCCTGTTCATCTAATGCATTAAACATGTTTATATAAAGAGCTTGAAAATTGGATTCAACCGTAAGTTTTGCTATACCTTGACCTTTTATGAGCTTAGTGGGCTTGATTTCTAAGTCATAGTCTAAAATTACAACAATCCACTTTCCTCTTTTTCCATATGGATCTTGGGTCAATATGTCTTGTACAACTAAATGAGGCACAACTGCTATTATGTGGGAATGTAAAATGTAAACTCTGAAGTCTTTTAAGGCTTTGACCAAGGCAAAGGCTTGTTTTTCCATTATGTTATACTTCAGAGGTGCATATCTCAATGCCTTGCTAAAAAATGCAATGGGCTACTCTTGTCCATTCAAGTTTTTCTGTAGTAGGACAACAACTACTGTGTGTTCTGATGCAAATGAAAAAATGAAGAAATCCTTTGAAAAATCAGGACTGATAAGAACTGGTGTTTTGGTGAGTGCTTCTTTTACTAGTTCGAATGATTTCTTTGCTTCTAAGGTGCATTTAACTCCTTATTTTTTAAGCATATTTGTTATGTTTCTAAGGAGTTCAGCTAGATTGGGTATGAACCTTCTCAAGAAATTTATCTTTCCAATGAAAGATTGAAGTTCCTTAATGTTTCTAGGATGGCTAATTTGCAATATGCCATCAATCCTTTTTGGGTCTATCCTTATTCCTTCTTCTGATATGATATGTCCAAGAAGTTTACCTTCTTGGATACCAAACAGTGTTTTCTTTGGATTTAAGGACAACCCAAATTTTCTGCATTTCTCAAATACTTTTCTCAAGTGTATTAGGTGTTCTTCATCTGTTTTAGAATAAATAGTTATATCATCAAGGTAAATCACAATGAAGTAACATATTTCTTCTGAGAATGCTATATCCATAGCTCTATGAAATGTGACACCAACATTCATTAAACCAAAGGGCATTTTCAAATACATGAAAGTACCCCAAGGTGTAGTAAAGACTGTTTTGAGTTGATCATCAAGATGTACCAAAATCTGATTATAACCTAAGAAGCCATCTAGCAAAGAAATTATTTTAGAACCAACTACCTTTTGTAAGATATGATCCATTTTAGGCAAAGGGTAATTGTATTTTAATGAGGATTTGTTTAAGTTTCTAAAGTCAATGCAAAGCCTTATCTCTCATGTTTTATTCCTAAATAATATAATATTAGACATCCACTCTGAGTCTCTAACAGGGACTATAATTCCAGCATCGTACATTTTTCTAATTTCTTTCTCTACCAGAGGTAATTGAACAGGGCTGATTCTGCACAATTTTTGTTTAAAAGGTTTCTGGTTTTCTTTGAGGGGTATTTTATGCTAGATTATTTTTGTATCATATGATTTCAAATCTTCATAACTCCATGTAAATACATCAGAAAATTCTTTAAAGACCTCAATATATTTTAGTTTAATATGAGCTGGCAGTGTTTTGGATAGTTTGATCATTTTGGGCTTTTTCTCACTGCCTATGTTTCATTTTTCCACTTCAGTTTCTATGGGTTCTAGCTTTGGCTTTTTCACCACATCATTCAAGTCAAACAATTCTTCTAAAGGAACTAGTCCTTTTGGCAAGCTTTGGTCTTTAGATTCAGCACTTCTAAGTCTTCATCTTCTAAATCTGTGCCATTTTCTGTCATCTGTTTGGGTTCATTTGTTAACAGATTTATTTCAGCAATCTCTGGAGACTTTTCTCCTTCAGTAAGTGGGATTTTTTCAGTAGGAAAGTCTTCATCATACTCTGAATCTGAGTTTGGTGTTTCAAATTCATTTTTGGACTGTAGGAAGTCTTCTATTTGTTTATCTCCATCAAAAACTTGCCAGTACTTTTAATTATCTGGGACAGATGTTCTATATTTGACTTGGGTGGTACATTGCTTGGTTTCATAAGATGTAAGACATGTTCTAGCAGAAAAGGCTAATCCATTGGAAAGGACATTTTGGTTCCTTGGGACAAAGGTTAGTTGGAATTCATCAAATGTTTTTTACAAGTCCATGGCATCATCTCTATAGGCTCTAAGTCTGGGATGTCTGGCACTATATTCCCCATTTAATTGCCTAATTATCAACTCTGAATCTCCATGAACTGTTATTCTTTTGGCCCCTAATTTTTTCAATAAATGCAGGCCTAAAAGGAGAGTTTTATACTCAGCTATGTTGTTTGTACATTGTAAGTTTAATCTATATGAATGCCCCTCAGCATGATTGTTTTCAGTGTTGAGTAACCATATGCCTGCTCCTGCACCAGTTTTATTTCAAGACCCATCAAAACTCATGTTCCAAGGAGGACTGTTTTCAGATTTGTGATTTACTTCATTGTTGTCCTCTCTATCTTCTTCATCATTATGTTTTGTAAAAGGGTCTGTACCATGTTCTTTTTTTATTTTTTCTTTAAGATTTTCAGTTTTTTGAAGATTCATCTTTTGATTTTCTTGATTGGTACTATTTTTATGACTATTTTGGACCTCAAGACCTGTGATCTGTTTGCTGTAATATTTTGAATCAAAAAATTGCCTTTTAGTTTCCTCCTTATTTTCCTCTTCATCATTTGCTGCCACTATGTTTGGATGTGTAGTGACCACTACATTTGATGATGTTTCATTGACTAACTCTTGCTCATTACAAATATCATCATTGTAAAGAATGAAAGGGTCAAGGTCAGTGTGTATGGAATAGAGAGGAGATTTTTCTGGTCTTTCTTGGTTACTCACCATATATTTCATGTGTGTTTCCCTATAGAGTCTTCTAGGTTGACTGAAGACAGGGATGGGGGCATAAGTCATATCCATCTGCATAGTACCTTGTAACTTAGCACTCCATGACCTTGAAAGAAGCATGCAATATTTTGGGGGTATATCAACCACTAAAATGTCCATCACTAAGCTCTTGGCTGGTATTTGGGCTAAGTTAACACATAGATCCTTTATTAGGCCTAAGCATCTCACCCTACTTGAATCAAAGGAATATAAATATTTGTATGGTCTAGTCACCTCTAAACCTAATATTTCCATTATTACCTTGGGCATGAGGTTGTGTGATGCTCCTAAATCAAGCATGGCATTGTGAAAAATATTATCATGGATGTTCAAACTGATGTAAAATGGAGGGTAGTTCATTCTTGAAATTTTCCTTTAATTTTTGGTCCAAATATGAGCTCTGGGGTATCATCATTTAAGTTCACAGTGTCATGAACATCTTCTATGTTCAAAGCTTTCAAAATTTGACCTCTATATACATTTTGAGTGACTAACTCAGTAAGTGGGACAGAGATTTTGATTTTGGAAATTTCCTTCTCTAGGCTAAAGGGAATCTAATTTTTTAAAATGTTTGATTCGGCATTGTTAGTCACTCCTTGATCAGCAAAATCAACTTGCTGATTTCCATTATTTACAACAGTTAAAGTGGTTTTTTTAGGAGCATTAGCTGAGATACTAGTGTTGCTAGGGTCAACACTCTATTTTTCATTGACTTGGGTGTTTTTACCTTTGTTTAAATCAGAACTTACAGTCGCTATTTTATGATTTTCTATTTTCTTTTTGGAAACATTTTTAGGGTTGTTTTTGGCAGATTTATCATAGGTTTTGTCCCTGGGAGTTTCTTGATTCTTTTTACTTCTCAGGTCATATTGTTTAGGTGATCCTATGATGGAATTTTTAGAGTATTATTCATAATAAATAGTTTCTATTCTTCTATCATCATAGGGTGTATATAGACCTTGCTTTCTTTCATGGAAGAAATCAGAATCCTCATTGCTTGCTCCCAACATGTTTATGTTATCATCCTCTATTTTTTCATTTTTTTCTTCATCCTCATTCACATAATTTTCTTGGAAAGGAGGTTTGATATGTTGATCATCCTCTCTTTTTCTGTTTTGAGGTTGATTTCTCCTAAACTTCTAATTCTAATTTTGAGATTGATTTCTGTTTTGAGGAGCTGATTGATTTTATCTTGATAGTTCTCTCTCAAATATGCTCATCCTCTTCACCATTTCCTACATCATTCTTTCCATTTTTGAGCTACATGTAGAAGGTGTATTTTCCTCCCTAAATGATACTTTCTTTTGATTCCTAATTCTAGCTCTTTTTTTATCAGATTTACTTCCATAGCTAGAGCTCTCTTCTACATGACTTCCAGAGTCAAGGGATATCTTTCTCTTAGCTGATAGGCCATTTCAGGATCAAATCCTTCAGGGAATTTGGCCAAATATGAGCCTTGTGCAGGTTTTAAATCTGGGGGCAGTGCATTATAAACACTATTGAACCTAGTGCAATAATTTTGAACACTTTCCCCAATGTTTCTTTTGAGTTTGTTGTAATATGAAAGTATTTGGAGAGGGTTTTTCCTGACTTCCCATTTGTTTAGAAATGACTGATGGAGAGCTTGGAGGTCATTAAAACTATTAGGGGTTAAGATTTTGAACCATTTTCTTGCTTCTCCCCCTAAACTTTGAGCAAAAAATCTGAGTTTGATAGTTTCATCATCTATCTCATTTCTATCAAAATAGCCATTCATCTTGTCCACATGTTGTGAAGTAGTAGTAGAACCACTGGCATCATATAATGGAATCTTGGACTGATAGTCCTGTGGAAGATTGACTAAAGGTAAAGGAAGGACTAGAGGAGCATACCATGTTGGCAGGGCAGGAGGTTGTGGAAAAAATGGGGGGTTTACAGGTGGAGGATGTAAGATAGGAGGAGGTTGATGGAATGGAGTAGTTTGAACAGTGGAAGTATGGATAACAGAAGTGGATTGACCAGCAAGTGACTGTTGAGTAGATCTAGGATGAGAGAAACCAAAATTATGAAGGAAATGCAGATCAGGTGGGGTAGTTTCTCTGCTAACAGTGTTTTCACCACTATGTTAGGGTGAGTGTGAAGGCTCAAAGTATATCTGATAAATATAACTAAGTGACTTGGCTCTGGATGGTTTTCTTATGAATGGTAAGTCAACTTGTGTATCTTGAAGAGCTGTAATATTTTCAAGGACAGAATTAGCTCTATGAATTGGTCTGACAACAGTTGAAGTTTTAGACTTAGAATATTTCCTAAGTATACTTTCTGGATTATCAACTATCTCAGGAGGATTTGGGTCAGGATAGGCTCTAGTATGAATTCTTCTAGAAGCCACTATGTTGTGTTTTCAGACCCAATGATAAGAAAATTTTAACCAAGTATGACAATATTTAATAGGCTAACTGATATTTTAACAAGAAAAATTAGTCTTCAAAGTTTCCTTAATTGAGTTTGTATGAGGTTATGATAGAATGGGTTTCCCAGTGGAGTCTTTAGGTCAATTTGGAATTGTGGAGTTGCTAGGTGGAAATTTTTAGCTTTGGAAGGTAAAAATTTTTATGGTCCACCACCACTAATCGATTTAAATACCAATCTGAAATGTTTTGCGTTCTCTGTGTTTTTTAACAGTCTTGTGTTTGTGAGAGTGTCCTATACCTGTTTCAGCACTTAGCTATGGTGATGAGACAAACAGAGTCTACTCTATGGCTCATTGGCTGATTTCTTCAAGGTTTACTTAGATTTTCACTGATTCAGACAAGTCCTATCATGATCACCATTAAGTTGGTAGTGCTTGAAGAAGGCTATTATTACTTGAATGAATACTAAGTGTTTTGTTTAAGGGATTTTACTCAAAATAATCCCTAGTATGGTCGCCAATATGTTAGGTTTCCGTAGTTTTCAAGATTGGCAAGTACAAAGGCTGCAAAGCCTACATCAAAACCACTTTGGAATCTGAGGATATAGCCATCCTAGATTCAGAGAGGGATCTCTCTATATATGTTTTTTCAAAAGATGTTTCTTTATGCTTTATGATATGATATTAGGCTAGATATGAAGTACAAGGTTGTTTGTTTGTTTTGGTTGGGTAGGATAGCATGAAGATGAAGGAAGTCTATATGAAGGGTGAAGGTGTGAGTAAGTAAAATAATGGTTCAGCTGATAGGATAAGTAGGGAACATCATCAATCCATAGGGATATGGAGTCACAAGAGGATTTAATTGCAAAAAAAGTTTCAAGAGTGGTCCATGGGGAAAGTCATCTATGTCAAAGGTTCTCTTTAAGTTGATTTTATGGAATGAAACATTAAAAGTGTTGTGAAAGAAACAAACACACAAGAAAAACAAAGGACAACCTAAGATCATGTAAGTACTTTTAAACTAGCCTGCTTTTGATATAATTTCAAGGGAAAACATTAAAAACAAAGAATAGCTTAAGATCAAGTAAATACTTTTAACTTAGCCTGCTTTCAGCATATTATTAAAGGAAAACATTCATGATAAACAAAAAAATTAGCCTAAGATCAGGTAAGCACTTTTAAACTGGCTTGCTTTTGACATACTATTAAGGGAACTTCTCAAAGCAACGGTTGGAGATAAACTAGAGGACAGGGCTAACCATAAACTTCTCTAGCTCAACTTTAATTAGAAAAATTTTCAAGAACATTCAAAGAAAATATCTCAAGTTGTACTCAGGAAACATGGGCTTACCAACACTTCACTAGTTGTACTCTATTGAATTATCCTCAAATAAACAATTGGAAAAAAACATAAAGGATAAAGACTTATCAGTGAGATTTAGGGTACTTTCAAAAGTAAATCCCAACCTATATTTGTTGTTCTTTATCAGAGAAAAGTGGACAGAATTAAAACATAAGGAAAATAACAATTATAGCGAGAAACACATCACCATTGACATAAACCAGGATCCCATAAATCAGCTATTGTATTTGATGTTCAAACTAGTTATAATCTTCAAGTCCAGTGGGTCTTTAGAGCTTCAAACTTCTCATCTCAGCCTATATTTCTTTAATTTCTAACAGAGATACAACATGCTTCAACAGCTATTTACATTCAACAAGTATCCAACCATTGATAATACTGCCTTCTAGAGAAGTATTTATAGAATAATGAGGAGGTGAAGTGAAATAGAGGTCTATTTGTTCAATTAATAAAGAGTAAGTGCTTCTCGGCCTTTGAAGGGCCAAATGGAGAAGTTTTCAAATTTTTTAACTCTACAAATTGATTATTACATTAAATTTCATGAAATTTAGTCACTTTTGTTGACTTTGGAGGCTTTTGGTAGGATGGCAATTAATTATGAGCTGTCTTTGGAAAAATATCTCCGACTGTGCATTTAATGGGTATTCTTTTGAGGAAATAAGTCTGCAAGTGGCATTTCTGATCTTTGGAAGAGTAATTGCTTTGATGATTCAACATTTAAAGCCTTCTTCCTGCTAATCTATTGTAATTTATCACTTTTAAACCCTGATTAGGCCCTGATATTGCTTTTGAGCCTTTATAATTATCTTCGAATTCTTTAAACCCTTTATGTTGGCTGCATTCACCTTTAAACTATGTTTTAACATAAAAACCGTAGGATTAAACCTTTAATCCTTCAATCTCACGTATTAACCCTTTTAAGTTTGATTATTTGCTGACTTTCCCTTTAATCCACTGTGTCAACCTTTAAATTATTGGTTAAGTCTTCAAGTCTTCGATTTCTGACTTTAACCTCTGATCTTCAAGTTTCACTTTCTTTCCCTTTACTGTGGACAAGAGGTTTTCATCGGGGGGGGTTCTTAATATAACCAGCACTCATAGGGCACTGGTCAAACTGTAAAAAAAAACCCCCGTTAACTCCCCTTTTTCATGATTTTTACCTCTGGTTGGAGCACGAGGGTCCTCATCTTCTGGCTTTGTCCTTTTATGGACTGTAGGAGGGCTTTCGGCCCAAAAACCACCATAAAACCTACAACAAACCACAAATATGTTATATAAAATCCTGCAGGTGTTGGTTTCGACTACTTTGGAGGCTGGCGGAGGTGGAGGAGGTTTCATGGAGGAAACCCACGAAAACTAGTTTTAAAAACTGACTTTGGCGTGAAAATGGGCAAAGTGGTTTTACGAAAATTGCGAATGGTTTTTGCGTTCGATTTGGACGGTAAATGGTTTTTGTTTGATTGAACGCAATTTAATCATTTCGTGACATGTGTCCATTATGAAACCGACGGTCTCACGTGGATTCAGGTGGTTAAACCCATGACGGAAAAATCGCGTGAAATGCGATCCTAACCGTTGGATGAGGGGGGGCGGATCCGACGGTGTGGAGAGGAGTGCGATAGAAAGGTGCATGGGTGGGAGTTTTAGTGGGAGACTAGTGGTAGTCAGAGATTGGTGGAGGCGGCTGGGTAATGGGAGGTAGGCCCCGGTGGGGTTGGGTGTCAGGATAAAGGAGAGCCGTTGGATTTAAATGAATTAACGGTGAGATTTGATGCAGAGGGTGGATGAATAGATTGGATCAGGCATTCAAAGGATGACAGGGGAGGTGTAATGACCATTGTTCTTTATGGATCGATGTTCAAGATTGTTTCAGGGAGCGATAAGGCGGGGAGAAAAGGAACAGAGGAATATGGTTTAAGGGAAAAAGGAGAAGGGGGAAATGAATCCACGCCATTGGATCATACAGATCTACGACCAGGATTCATGCGGAATTTTCCAAGTAGGGAGGGGGAGATACAAAGAAAAAACATGTTTTACTATAAGCGCAGGTGTAAAATAGAAGGTAAGGGAAGGGGCTAGGGATAAGGTTTAAGCGCTTGGTTGCGGGGAGGAGTAGGGGACCGGGGGCAGAGAAAAAGGGGCTAGTGGTTGGGTGCATGGTCGCAGCGCCTTGGTTCTATGACGAGGAAGAAGATGGGGTTTTAAGCCCTCAGGGCTTAAAGCCTATTTATAAAAAAGGGATCTTTTTAGGCCAAAAGAGGGGTTTTTAAGGGTTTTTTGAGGTTCCGATAGGTAAAATAAGGTAATTTAAACCATAAAAAGGTGTTTTTTATAGGTTTAAAAGGGATTTTTGATGAAATGAAGGGTAATTTAAAGGTAAAAAGGGGATTTTAGTAGAGGTGACAGGTTACTTGAAATGAATGATAGTGAATGAAATGAAGGGTTTTTTGGAGGGATGAAATGGTAGAGATTTAGGCCTTTGTAAACAGTTTCTTTTGGAATCAACATGATTTCTTGGTGGATTTTTTTAAGGGAGCAACATAGTTAAGGAACAGCACAGGCTAAGGAACAACAGGCTAAGGAATAGCAGATTTCAAGAATGAGTAATTTTCTATGAAAATAATCTCTTGAAGGCTCAAGACCTGTTTTAGCCCTCATTTGCTGTGACAAAATTTACTGATGGCTAACACGGAGGACCACTTGACATACAAATGTTGTTAGGTCCCTATATTACTAGTATAGTCCCTTATTATTGTTAGTGTAACCCCCTTATTGTTATTATTGTACCCTTGTAACCCCCATTTTATTATTATTGTGCCCTTAAATTATTATTGTTAGGTCGGCCAGGATTACATTGTGGCCCACTAGGATTACATTATGGCCCCATGGACTCCTATATATAGAAAGGAGGTTTTGTAAATTGTATCATCCAAGAATTGTTCATTTATGTAATGTATTGGAGGTTGCCCCCTCGAAGTGGCTCATTTCTAAGGCGTTGATATCTCTTTTCTTCTCTTTTTGGAGATGGTTACACAACATTTGGTATCAAAGCTTTGGATTCTAGGGTTTCGCTGCTCCAAACAGGTCATCATGGCATTTTCACTATAAATTTTTTTCTAAGAAATTTCAGAAGCTGAAATTTTTAAGGTGCGAAGATGAAATCCTGAGGAAGATTTTCTAAAAATTTCAGAGCTTGGTTCGCAACAATTTCGGAGATATGATCTGTGGAAGTTAGGTCTTTTTTCAGGCTCCTAAATAGGTCATCGTGGCATTTGTGCTATAACTTTTTTTCAACGAAGGTTAAGAATTGAGAAGCTGAAATCCTGAGGAAAGTCATAAAAAAATTTCAGATCTTGGTTCGTAATATTCTTGGAGATATGATCTGTGGAAGGTAGTGCTTTTTCAAGCTTCTGAATTTCATCTCAAAGAGGTGATCGTGGAAAAATTTCAATAACTCTCTCTCTGGGCATCAGATTGGAGTGCCATAAAAATTGGTAGCAAGTACACAGACTTTAGTTTCTTGGCTATCAATTTCATAGACAAAGGACAAAACAGTGACACGTGGCAAGTCGTACAAGTTCGCTCTACTGAACCAGTCCATAATTAGGTCATTGTGGGAGATTGGACACAACTTTGTCTTGGAGAATCCAAATCAGGTCAGACCTGTGACATTAAAAAGAGAATTCAGAGGGCCACTTCAGTGCTAAATTTCAGATATTGAAGATCTTCAATCATAGAGATAACACAATTTCAATATCGAGCTTCTCAAAGCAAGTAAAAGGTGTGTATTTTTTTCCGAATTGCATCAGTCTTGTTTGAAGAATCAAGTTGAATTGATTACAAGGGCCTATTGTAGAATAGATATCAATATTGGAGTCTAAAATGGCCCCTAAAAAGAATTCAACACCCATTAAGCCTTTAGAAGGCTCTACTATGACTCATGAAGACGAAGAATGGAAACGTGACATATCAAAATTACAAGAGCAAGTGCAACAAATTTCGCTCTAGCAAAGAACAACAAAAAATGAAATGGAAGTTTTGAAGAAGGGCGTGGAAACTAAGATGGATGGCATGGAAGTTGGCATGGAAGCTAAGATGGATGACATGGAAGCTAAGATCGATGAAAAAATAAAAGCAAACATGGAAAACATGAAGAAAGATCTAAAAGTAGACATCGAAGGTTTGGGAAAGTTGATACAAGAAATGTTTCCTAATGGTGAAAAGATAGTAGAGGAAACTCGTGATGAGAGAAAAATAAATGTTAATCGTGATTTCATAAACTCTACTGTTGGAGGGAAGAACCACCATATTCCAAAAATGGATATGAGGAAGTTTGATGGAAAGGATCCTATAACATGGATACTATAGATGGAGCAATATTTTGATCTCCATAATGTGCAAAACACAAAAAAGGTACGCATTGCAACTTTACATTTAGAACAAAATACATTTGTATGGTATCGATGGCTTTGCTCCCGTAAAAAAATTGTCACTTGGTCAATTTTTACGGAGGAAATGATAGCACATTATGAGCATACAAAGAGCAACACCTTCTTTAGCCAATTGATATATCTCAAAAAAAAGGGTTTAGTGGGGCAGCACATTGAGGACTTCCAAAAATTGAATATAAGGGTAACTGATATTCCAGAGGAACACAAGATCGATCTCTTCATAGGCACTTTAAAGGATAACATCCAACATGAAGTTCGTGTTTTGGAACCAGATTCATTGGAGAAGGCATTCAGGTTGGCAAGAAAAGTTGAATGCAAAATAATGGCGACAAGGAAGCCTACCACTCAATTCTATAAAGAAGGAAGTGTTGCTACGTCTAGATTTCCACAACCTACAAGGTTGACACCACAACAATTGGAAGAAAAAAGAGCAAAAGGGCTTTGCTACAGTTGTGATAGAAAATAAACTAAAGGTCATAAGTGTGCTGAGAAGAAATTATTTTACATAGATTGTGAAGAGGAAGAAGAAAATGAACAAGAAGAGGATATACACCAGGAACCAGCCCTAGAAGAGGAAGAAATGAATCCTACCATATCGTGTAATGCACTGGCAGGAATTACCACTCCTCAAACTCTCAAGATAGAAGGACATATCAAGAAGAAAAAGGTAATAGTGTTGATTTATTCAGGTAGCACCCATAATTTTATTCATTGTAAGGTAGCCAAGGAATTAAATTGTTTCCTATACCCAGCACCAGAATGTCAAGTGATGGTTGCAAATGGAGGAACTATAAATTGCTCTGGAAAATGCCATAATATTAATCTAACCATGGGGGAATATGTATTGACTAGTCCAATGCTTTCCATTCCTATGGGAGGTGCTGATGTTGTACTAGGAGTACAATGGTTACAATCTTTGGGGACGGTAACTTTTAATTTTCAAGAACTTTTCTTGAAAAATTTTTTAGAAGGAAAGGAAGTCGAATTACAGGGTATTGAAGGGAAGCCAGGAAGGATAATAAGCTCTAATGTCATGACAAAGCTTCTAAAGAAATAAAAACAAGGCGTAATTGCACAATTATGCTCACTAGAAGTTCTGACATCAAAATCATCTATTTCTGCAGATCTCCAACAAGTCTTGGACAATCATTCCAAGGTGTTTGAAACTCCCAAATGACTCCCACCTATTCGTGATCATGATCATGCTATTCATTTGATTCCAGGAAGTGTTCCTCCAAACATCAAGCCTTATAGATATGCTTACTTCCAAAAGAGCGAAATTGAACGTATGATTGCAGAAATGTTAGAGGCGGGTATAATTCAACCTAGTCAAAGTTCTTTCTCTGCTCCTGTAGTTTTGGTACACAAGAAGGATGGATCATGGTGAATGTGTTCGGATTATAGGGAGCTCAATAAGCTCACCATTAAAGACAAATTTCCCATTCCCGTGATTGATGAATTATTGGATGAATTACATGGAGCAATTTATTTTACCAAGTTGGATCTTCGTTCAGGATATCATCAAATTAGAATGAAGACTGAAGATATTCCAAAAATAGCATTTCGAACTCATGAGGGTCATTATGAATTTTTGGTCATGCCTTTGGTCTTACCAATGCACCTTCTACATTTCAAGGGTTGATGAATTCCATTTTCAAACCCTTCCTTAGAAAATTTGTGCTAGTATTTTTTGATGATATACTAATCTACAGCAGGTCTTGGAAGGATCATGTTGAACATGTTGACAGTGTGCTCAAACTATTGCAGGAGAAACAATTATATGCAAAAACATCCAAATGTTTCTTTGGAGTACAAGAGGTGGAATATCTGGGTCATATTGTATCTCACGAGGGTGTTAAAGTAGACCCTAACAAAATTAAAGCCATTAATGAATGGAAAGTCCCCACAACCATAAAGAAGTTGTGAGGATTTCTCGGGTTAACAGGGTATTATCGCAAGTTTGTTAATAATTATGGGAGAATAGCAGCACCTCTAACAACATTATTGAAGAAAGATGCATTTTCATGGACTCCTAAAGCAACTAAGGCCTTTGAACGTCTTAAGGAGGCAATGAGCCTAGCACCGGTCTTAGCTACACCAGACTTCACAAAAACCTTTATTGTGGAATGTGATGCCTCGGGAAATGGAATTGGTGCAGTTTTAATGTAGGAAGGAAGACCCATTGCTTTTGAAAGTCGTCCAATCAAAGGAAAGTATTTACAGAAACCTATTTATGAGAAGGAAATATTAGCAATACTACATGCACTAAAGAAATGGCGAACTTACCTAATGGGAAGACACTTCAAGGTAAAAACTGATCATGATAGTCTTAAACACTTTTTGGAACAAATACTATCGTCAGAAGAGCAGCAAAAATGGGTCACAAAGATGTTGGGTTATGACTTTGAAATAATCTACAAAAAAGGAAAGCTTAATGTTGTTGCGGATGCACTCTCAAGAAAGAATGAAGAGGTGGAAGCATTGCTTTGTGCCATTTCTATTATCCAACCAGATTGGATAACCGAAGCAAGAGATGAATGGAAGAAGGACAAAGATGTATGGACACTCATTCAAAAGTTGCAGCAAGATCCTAGTACATCTGATACATTTAGTTGGCAAAATGATTCCTTATGGTACAAAGATCGCTTATATCTTTGTAAGAATTCCCAACTAAAACAAAAGATTCTTCTGGAATTGCACACTTCTCCTTTAGGAGGACACTCAGGATTTTTAAAAACTTACCACAGGGTGAAGAAAGAATTTTTTTGGGATGGCCTTAAATCTGATATTCAAAAGTTTGTGGCGGAATGTTTGGTTTGCCAACAGAATAAAGTGGAAACAATTAAGACCCCAGGACTTCTACAACCTTTATCCATTCCAAGTCAACGTTGGGAGGAGATTTCAATGGATTTTATCACAGGTTTACCTAAGTCCGAAGGAAAGAGTGTCATCATGGTAGTAGTTGATAGACTTACCAAGTATGCACACTTTTGTGCATTATCTCATCCATTTAAAGCAAGTACAGTTGCTACTACATTTATGGATAGAATTCAAAAGCTACATGGAATCCCAAGGGTTATTGTGAGCGACAGAGATCCCATTTTTACCGGAAATTTTTGGACGGAGTTATTTTCTTGTTTGGGTACTCAATTAGCTCATAGCTCATCTTATCATCCTCAATCTGATGGTCAAACTGAGATCGTAAATAAATGTTTGGAAGGATATCTTTGTTTTTTTGTATCTGATAAACAAACACAATGGGTCAAGTGGTTACCTCTTGCCGAATGGTGGTATAACACTTCCTTCCATACTGCAGCAAAAATGACCCCATTTATGGCACTTTATGGATATCATCCACCATCCATCACATCATCTTTAAGGGAAAATTTGAAGGTTCAAGCAGTTGAAGATCACATCGAGCATCAGCAAGAAGTTCTCCAACTCTTAAAGGATAACCTGAATTTGGCACAAAATCGAATGAAACAACAGGCAGATCAACATCGTAGCGAGAGAAGTTTTGATGTAGGAGATTGGGTATTTTTACGGCTATAACCATACAAACAAATGTCCCTCAAGCAAGCAAAGAAGGATAATAAATTATCGCCAAAGTACTATGGTCCTTACAAGGTGTTGCAAAAGATTGGTACTATGGCATACAAATTGGAGCTTCCTGCTTCTTCGCGAGTACATCCAGTTTTCCATGTTTCATACTTAAAGAAGGTTATAGGTGAAAATCTTCCAGTTCAAACAATATTGCCAGAACTTGATGAGGAAGGAAAAATCATATTGGAACCTGAAGCGGTCATGGAAACAAGAACTCGACAACTACGTAATCGATCAATTTCAGAGTATCTCATCAAGTGGAAGAACTTACCCACTGAAGATTCTACATGGGAGGATGAGAATTTTATACAGAAGCACCCAGAGCTACTCAAGTGTTGAGGACAACACTTTTTTGAAGGAGAGGGACATGTTAGGTCCCTATATTACTAGTATGGTCCCTTATTATTGTTAGTGTAATCCCCTTATTGTTATTATTGTACCCTTGTAACCCCCATTTTATTATTATTGTGCCCTTAAATTATTATTGTTAGGTCGGCTAGGATTACATTGTGGCCCACTAGGATTACATTATGGCCCCATGGAATCCTATATATAGAAAGGAGGTTTTGTAAATTAGATCATCCAAGAATTGTTCATTTATGTAATGTATTGGAGGTTGCCCCCTCGAAGTGGCTCATTTCCAAGGCGTTGATATCTCTTTTCTTCTCTTTTTGGAGCTGGTTACACAACAAATGTCCTTGGCTACAAGAATGCACATATTTTATCACAAACAAGGACACTGAGAGGACACTTTTCGTCCTTCATGATCCCTTCCCTAATCCACAATAGCAACAACAACACATGGTTGCAAACCCATCACAACCCTCGCAAAGGGGCAACGGTGGTACTCATCCTTGCGGTGAAGGATAATCCGCCATTTATGGTGTAGAAAGTTTTGAACTCCAAACACGAGACAAAATCTATGGAAATCCTATCCTTGATGCTCAGTAACCTAGTACAAGTTTGAATCCACTGTCGCCTAATGATTTTCATATCGAAAGGCTTGTTGCTGACCCCGCGATTCATCCCCCCAAAGGGACAATTCGACGCATGACTCATAACACCTCTGCATGTGCTTCCAAAAACTATAATATTATAGAAGATTTTGCGCAAGCACCATCAGCCATGGATGCACTTGAAGTATTGAAAACCTGCCCAGTGCAAAGGAAAGCTCTGCTTTCGGCCATTGGTGGAATCGACCCCCAGGATTCTATGCTAGCCATATTCAACATGGAAAAATCTAAACCTTGCCTCTTACACCAACTTTTGTTCCAGGTAAAATTTGTGTCGAAAGTGAGACCAATCTATCACACTGTCATAGACCAAGGTGCTTTGACCTGCGTTATGTCAACTGCATGCTGGCTTGCTTTGGGTTCTCCTACTTTATCTCTGTCATCCAATTCCCTTAAAGCTTTCGATGGCCACACTTTCCTCCCAAAATTCTACCTTGCTATCTTTCCCATTTCACTTAGTGGGAAAATGATAATGGTGGACATAGAAGTCATAGATCGTCATCTCGACTATAATTTGTTGCTAGGTCGCAGTTGGTCTTACGCAATGACTTCCATTGTCTCTTCAGACTTCCGACTCATCCTCTTTCGATTCGATGGGAAAATAGTCACAGTTGATCAATTATCCTTTCTCACCCCTGATTATTCCATGTTACCAAGTAGCACTGTACCACTAGTAGGAGGCGTTCCTGACTGGTATGTCAGCGTTGGTACTAGTCTTCTAAAGGTATCTTCCCTGATGGGTTGTTTTCCTCTTCTGCCACCTAAGGTTCCACATACGATTGCAATGATATCCACCATTTCATATGGCTCTATCAATCCATGGATCCTACCGAAGCCTGCAGACATTGATTCCTACGGAGATTAGATGTCGCTATCACTGACATAGTGGGCTTATCAAGCCATATAAATAGCATATGAACCCTCCACTACTTTGGTTTCAACCAATGGTACCACCCTCTCACCCATCACGGTTCATTCTAGGGATCTAAATTGGCTCGAGGGGTCCTGACCCAGATTAGGAGGTTAATGTTTGCCAACAAACCCCTATACTACTGGCCCTTTCGGCAGTGACCTACTTGCACAGGCCAAAGTCTCACCCGAAGTAGTATGGGAGGGTGCTGGAACCAGGTTTCCACACCCTGAGAAAGAGAGAAGGTAATTCAAATAGGACTGCATTCCCAGCTTAACAGCTTCAAATATAGTTACAGAATTATATCGCAGAGCTCATATCTACTGACTATCTTTTCATCCACGTGCACAACACTGATCTATCATTATATAATCATAGTAACCAATAAATCTCAGGAATACTCCATATTATAACAACGAATAGTCAACCATAGATCCAAAATTTCGCATCAACAATAATACATAAACTCAAATAACGCAGGGATACTCGAACCGTATTTGTATATATTAACATCCAAAACCCAAATACAATCCAGCAGAGCTTGCACACACAGCCAGCAGGGTCTGCACACAACAGGACTGAGGATCTCCATGCACACAACCAACAGGAGTCCTTACCCTATCAACCCAAAAATATCTAACACTTCGCCACTATCATCCAGCTCTATTATTTCCTACTTATGACTCTAAAAAGGTTCATCTACTTATACTGATTTAGCTTATGCATCCAATGGTTTACAGACTCTTCATCTACCCTTGACCCATTACAATGCATTAGGGGCTTTGAACCACCCAAAAACCCCTGTGTTAGACTAATTAAGAGCAAAATATACAAAATCGCAGCTTTCAGGGGACCCTCTTCCAACAATCCCCCAACACAATCTTGTGACTCGTCTCGAGTCACGGAGGTCGTGGGTCCTCCTTCTTCACCTGAAGTCGCTTGACTACATCAACTAGTGGTGGAAACACCCCTTTGCATTGTGCAGCAGCAATCTGAGCTATCTCTACCAACTTCTGTGATGTTGGGCCTTCTGTAGCGGCTGCAACGCTCTCCAATGTCTGGTTGAATTGTTTTACGGCAACATCAACATCGTGGGATAGATTGAGGGCCTCCTCTGCCCAAGGCTGGAGGTGATTACTCAGCATCTGCTTCCATTGTCGAAGGGCATCGATGTCGGCTCTGAGGGCCTGGCTGGTGCGCAGTCAGGCTAGGTGCTGGGCAGGGACCAATGTGGTCAAGGTAGCCTCCAATTGATTGAACTCCTCTTCCTTCTATTGTAATGTTTGAGTAATTTCTTGGAGGAGAGGATCTCGTTGTACCTTGGTCCAAAGCTGAATCGTTGTGTCCAGTAATTTTTCACCCTTAGAAATTTGGCCTATGATCACATTCGTGGCATCTATAATCAATGCAGCTCACTAGGCCCTAACTTCTAGAGGTGTTTCTGGCTGCAGCTTGGCCTGTAAGTCAGCAATTTTATGTTCCATATGAGTTTTCATGACCTGGATCTCTGCCCATGAAGCTCTTAAGGACACGACCAACCCTTCAATTTTTGCCTGGGGGGTAGTTGTGGCTGGTATTTCATTTGTAACATCTGCACAGAGTCTACCAATTAAATTCTCTAACTCTCTCTGTTGTGCGATAGCGTGGGCACACATAGCCTGTACCTTGGTTACCTCAGTTGTCTATTCCATAATGGTCTTCTCCACTGTGTTGAGCCACTAGTGGGCCTGATGGTCTCTGTGTTGAAGTTATTGAAACAATGAGCTATGTAAAACCTGTAGCGAATCATGTGGAAACTTTGCTAGATCCAGCTGGACCTCTACGCCGGCCTGGAATTGCGCTCCCAAGACGGGTGGAATTACTGCAAGGGTTGTGTCTGGCAGGGGAAAGAGGCAGCTTTCGACTACAACAAGTGCCATGCTGCTAGTGGCGAAGGCTGAGCAGGCTGGGGCCAAACTGGTTTCCAGTGTGTCTATTTTCAGTTGCACGGCTCGGAGCTCGGCCTGAAGTGAGTCAACTGAGGCTTTCTTCTTCTCTCCCAGAGCAAGCCATTTGTCCTCTATAGCCAACATGACCGCATTTGCGATTTGTTCATGGTCGCCTTCCATGAGTGTAATTGTTTCATCGCGCTCTGTCCGCTGAGAGTGCTGCTTCTTTCATGGTCCTTTAGCGAGCTCACCTGTTCACTTTGTTCCTCTGGGGGAGTCAGTACCTCATGTATCCTGGCCCTATGTACCCAGCTTTCGCTGCAACCCCTCTTGCAACAACACTTCTGTAATATTCCTACTTAGCTTCAGCTAAGAGGAATATGAATTTTTGTTTTATTTCCTATTTCATGAATAAAGGAATAAAGAAGGACATGTAAAACTCTTGAAACAATGAATAAATCAATGCCCATGTAAACAGAGACATATCTGGGCCATGTAAATAAACCCTTGCAGGTGTGAATGCATTTGAATCATGAGACTGGGTCAACTTTGACCAAATCAACAGTGCAGTCTAGGTGCAATGAACCTCATGAATACACAGCGCAGTTTTATTTCGAGGCTCCACATGTGAAAGGAGTTAACTCATTGAGGTGGTTTAGGGTTTGACAATTCTTTCATATTATAAAAGGAGGAGGAGGAAAACATGAAAGGGGCTGTTGATGATATTATTTTTTGAAGTTATTGTCTGCTGAGACATTCCTCATTGGGTTTTCCTGTTTAGGAATCCCAGCTCCTTCCTTGAGCAACTCTTGGAGGAGTCTTGTTTGCCTAGCCCACTATCCAGCATTTGGCCAAGCCACATCTTGCATCTACAACGCAGTCTTTTTTAGGATTGGATTTTCCATGTAAGTTGCAGCAAGTGGAACACTAGATCTGCTCAGATCTAGATTTTACTAGTGCCTCTTCTCAGTGAGTGTGTCTTTTAACCTCCTGGAAGAGTGCATTATCTGTTGAGCTTCAGATCGACACATTAGTAGTAGGCCAAATCATTCTCAGAGCTTACAACAAATTCCTTCTTCCATGACTGTGTTATTTGCAAGAGCATAGTTGCAAGGAGACTTGGCATCATTTTAGAGGAGAGATCTCTAGTGATTGGATCCTTCCTTTCACTGTGGTGATCCATGGATTGGCCAACCAATACATGTTATTTCAAATCTTATCTACTGCATATGTTATGATTCATAATTTTTTGAATACTTCTGCAGATCCGTGACTTAGATCTCAGATCTACTCTCTCTCTGCTTCATGTTTTGCTGAGATCCCCAAGGGGACTGTATAAAGGATCCTATCTTGTATACAGATCCGAAATAGATCCATCATTTTGTGTACATATCTGCTCTAGATCTGAGTTTTAATCTACTACATACTTCAGCAATGAAAAAAACAGTGTCAAGCTTATTCTTCCATTTCATGTTGTTGTAGCAGCTCATTTTGGGGATTTTCTCTTGTACATTCTTTCTATTCCTATTATACACTGTATAAGCTGCATTGTAGATCCATTTTTCTAATGTATAGCTGAAATATGAACCTTCATCCTGGTCTCATGCTTTTAAATTGATAAACTATGTTATTTCTAAAGCAGTCCTTTGCATATAGCTGCAATCCCTCTCTTTGGGTGTTTTTCAGCTAGACTAGTTTGTGGGAGATCTGTTTAACCCACCTAGTTTGATTTGTTTTTTCTCTCCTTTTGTATTTAGATCTTAGATGAGCTGATATAAGGGATCCAGGAGCTGCAAACTCATTTTAGTGCACTGAATTCTCAGGAGTGTGTTATTTCAGCAGGCTTTTTGTGCAATCCCTATTTTGGGATATTACAGTGGCATCAGAGCATATTTCTTGGCACAACCTATTCATTCTTGGAGCCAATATGCCTTCAAAAGAAGGAGAGCATTTTAATTATAGAGATCAGAGGTATCATAGAATAATATAGAAGAAAAATGATTACACCAAAGACAAAGCAAGCAAGGATGAAACCCCTTTGTATGGAAGAATAAAAGGAGTAGATTTCTCTAACGTTCATTCTCAAGCTTTGCATGAGCTGAAGGAAGAAATTAGGGAAGTGAGGAATGAAATACCAGAATATATCTTGAAGAGGTTTGCACATGAAGGAAGCCCCACTACTTCACTTGATGTGTGTGAGCATGCATCCACACAATCTAATCTACAACGTTGCAACATGCCTGCATTCCTTGCAAGAGGAAAAGAGGATGGAGAGACACCAGAGGAGAAGAATCTTGGTGACTACCTCCGAGAATATGAATCTAAGTCTAAAATATTCAAAGAGCATCTAGGCTTCCCATAGTTTTGTCAACTCAAATAAGGAAGAAGATCCATGAAGATAACTCCATTTCAGAGCATTGCTAGGAAGGCTAAAGATTTTCTAAATGATTTGTCAAGGGCAAAGGCCTTACCTCAGCAAGATCATTCTTCTAAAAAAGAAGACATGAATTTCCTTTCCTCAATGAGAGATCAAGACAAAGGATCTCTTATTGATGGGGCATACTCCATTGATGACGAGAAGAAAGAAGTAGAACTGGAAGGTTCCTCCAGCGTTGTTACAGCAGGAGGGAATCTATTTTTATTGAGAGATGGAGTTGAAGCTATGAATTCCACTAAGAGGGCCCTTGTATCTCTGCAAGGAGGCCCCAAGGATCCTATACATGGAGAGGAAGAGAAGCATGTGTATATGATAATATACAATGAGACAAAATAGTGGAGAAAATGTGTCCGAACACTGCATCCAAATTCTGGAACACACACTATGATGGATCAGTCCTTTGTGATCAAATTGACACCAAGGATATTACGGGTGTTCATGAGTTAACTGCATCTAGGAGGATAACCTTAGAATGTGAGATCTTGCAGAAGGTGGGTGATGAAGAAGAAGATGGGGGAGTTGCTCCAACTTCGCCCTACCATAATGCCTCCACATAGCAATTAGAGATGGATTTGTGCAATGGAAGTAGTCACATTATGTTACCATATATTGTTCACATGGGAATGAGCCATGAGACATATTTATCTTATAGTATCCCCCGGGGAGACCACCTGATTCATACTTGATGGGAGATGTTTCATGCATTGTTGCTGCTTCCATAGATCCAAGAAGGAAGGGAGCATTAGGAGACCATGCTTCAGCGTTGGGAGTATGGGGAAGGTATAAATAGAGGGAAAGAATTTTACCCTTGACATCACTATCAATTCTTTCATCTCATACTGCGTTGAGGAAAGATGCTGCAAGGATGAAGGTTGACACTACAACGAAGCAAGAGAGGAATAGAAACCTTCCATCTCATACCTTTGGCATAAGAGATGTCAAAGAGGAGAAAAATGGGAGGCATGGCCTTCCAACATACACCTTGGACATGGAGGATGTCAAGAAGAAGAGAAAAAACATGGAAGCCACTTTAGTTGACACATTATCAGCGTTGTCATTGTTGGGAAAACTAGATCCATATTGGAAGTCCCAACTGTTGGTGGAATATTCCAAGGATCTTAATACATGCATGATTCTATATGAATTGTTACATGAGGAGGGCTATTCAATCCAATATGGGGTCATCTATGTGTTAGGTCTCTGTAGTTTGCAAGATTGGAAAATACAAATGCTGCAGAGCCTACATATGAACCACTTTGGGATTCTAGGATCTAGCCCTCCTGAATCCAGAGAGGGATCTCTCTATAAGTGCAAATATTGATTTATCTTTTAAGGTTTTAATATGATATCAGGCTAGTTATGAAGAATAAGGTTTTTTTTTTTTGGTTGGGTATGATCTTTAATTGAGTGGAAAGTCCTAAAAATGAAGGGGTTTTAGAGGGGTAAAGATGTGAATAATCAAAACAAGGTTTAGCTGATAGGATGGTTATGAAACAAAACTTAATCCATTGGGCTATGGAGTCATAAAATTTTTAATTGTACAACAGTTACCAAGAGTGGTCCATGGGGCAATTCATCTATATCAAAATATCATTTAGATTAAATGATGTAATGGAACATTGAGAGTGTTGTGAAAGTGGAAAAAGCCAATAATTTCAACAAAGCTTTATCAACTTTGCAAACAAGAAAAAGAATTTTTAAGTAACTGTTTGAAACCAACCAAAGGATAGGGCTAACCATAGACTTCTTTGGACAAGCTTGTATTAAAGCTAGCTTATTAGACAAACAATCCAGTAATCCACATGACTACTTTCAGAAAGGATGAAAACAGATAAGAAAAACAAAGTGTAGCTTAAGATCAAGTAATATATCATTAAAATCTAGGCTTTATTTTAGCATACTCTTAGGGAAAATTTCAAACGACCTTTGGAAAAAAGACTAGAAGACAAGGAAAACCATAAAATTTTC
This sequence comes from Pinus albicaulis, assembly GCA_034641835.2. Taxonomy (NCBI): domain Eukaryota; kingdom Viridiplantae; phylum Streptophyta; class Pinopsida; order Pinales; family Pinaceae; genus Pinus; species Pinus albicaulis. The sequence continues at coordinate 1,218,261,193 of CM076572.1, read as the reverse complement.
TAGTTTAAATCAACTTAGCATGTAATGAAAATATCATTCAAGAACAATGTTTAAAGTTTAGATAGTAAGACATGGGCTCACCAACATTCCTTAACTGTTTGGACTGTATTAAATCATTCTTAAATACACAATTGCAGGAAAACATAAAGATAAAGCTTATCAGTGAGAGTAGGGTACTTTTAAGAGTAAATCCTAGCTCTATATTTGTTGTTCTTTATCAGAGAAAAATGGACAATTTTATGGAAAACATAAGAAGGAAAACTAGTACAATGAGAGGCACATCACCAATGGTATAGACCAGGATCCCATGAATCAACTTGTGTATTGATGTCAATCTAGTTACATAATTCAAGTCTAATGTTTCAATACAGCAAAAAATTCTCTTCTCAGCCTAACTTCTTTGATTACAAACAGAGCTTCAACAGCCTCTGAGAACTATTTACATGCAGAAAGTTTCAAACATCAAGTATTACATCAAAGTCCAACAACCAACCATCTGCTCCTCAAGGAGATTTTATAAGAAAATGAGGAGGTGGAATAAAAGGAAGGGTCTCTAGGTTCAATTAATACAAGTTAATGCTTCTCTGTCTTTGAGGGGTTCAATAGAGAAGTTTTATGATATTTTCCATGTATTAATTGGTTTTCATTAAGTATTTAGGCTACTTGGTAGATTTTGTTGACTTTAAAACTCTTTAGGCACGCTGGAAATAACTTTGGCTATCTTTAAACAAAATATCACTAACTAGGAAATAACTATGCCTTCTTTCAATTTATGAAAGCTGCAGGTGGAAATTTGGTAGCTGAAGTGGATAAATAGCCTCTGATGTGGCAGTGGAGGCCTTTTTACTGATATTTTTCTCTGTTTTACCTTAAAACACTTTTGATTTGATTTTGAGTTGTGTTTAGGCTTAATTAAGCCTTGATCTTTATCTTCTGGTCTTTGTTCTTTAACACTGTATTTATCTCTTTATTTGGCAGATTAAAACTCTGATCTTCAAGCTTTGGATTTAATCACCCTTTTAACATTAACTTCTTCACTCTGATACACTTTTTTTTTCTTTGTTTATATAGGTGGCTTTCTGCTATTGGAGGGCTTCTGCTAAACCCTGGATCATGGTCCATTTGATTTAAACTTGGATTTCAAACCCTGTAGATCCTTTCTTCTTTGATTTTAAGCCACAAAATCATCATTCTAGGCCGAAAATGTCACTTGACTGTGACTGTAGAAATTCTCAGAAAAACCACCATTAAATCCTGCAAAAAACAAACAAATCGTTAAGAAAACCTACGGATGTGGTAAAGACTGCTTTAGAGGTTCGTGAGGGTGGAGGAGCAGTGAGGAAAAATATGGATGCAGTAGAAAAAAGGGAGAAAAACCCTGGCAGAGCAGCTAACCAGGTGAAAATGGAGTTTGGGTGCAACGTCGAACAGGAGCCGTTGGATTAGGACAATCAACGGTGGAGATATTTCGATGAAGTTACTTGGGAGAATAGATGAAGGGAAAACGAATGTGGTTATGATATAACACAAGCCATCCGATCTCAGAGATCGACGGCTGGGATTAAAAGTGAAAATGACATTGAGGAGGGCAGCGGTATGGTGGAAAACCGGGGATGGTTTTCGCAAAATGAAATGGGGGGTAGGCGGTATTGCCTGAAAAAATGTGATTACATACATCACTTGACACTTGTCCCTTTCAATACCGCCAATTTCACAAAAATTTTGGGCATTAAACCTCTGGCACAAAGATTTTTTGATATGGAGTATCAGCCGTTGGATCATCAACGGAAGATCTGACAGTGCGGATCGCACATGACGGGAGACAATGTGTGCGGGTAGAAGGAGTGGTGGGCCTATAATTTGTTTTGTCGCATAGCGGAAACATTAAGTGGTGGGGTAAATGTTTTAAGTGAAAAACTGGTTTTATCGGGTTAAGTCCCGACCGTAAGATTTCTCAGATGGACGGTCGAGATTTGAAGAAAAGGCGGAGTTTTTTGAAATGGGGAGAAGGGATGGGAAAATGATCGGGCAGATGGATGGGGCTCGATAGCTGTTGATCTGTTTTAGATGAATGGTCGATATTTTCTCAAGACCACAACGTTGGAAATGGAGAAATAAAAGAGGAATATGGGCTTTGGAACGGAGTTTTAGGCCTTTAAGCACCCGATTGCGGGGCTTAGGTTATATGGGACAAGGGGTTAAAGGATATAATCCCTCAGGGGCCTAAGACCTGTATAGTGCACAAGAGTGATTTTTAGACGAAAAACAGAGTTTTTTGAGGCCGAGGAAGGGTTTCGATAGGTGAGAGGAGGGGTTTTTTAACCAAATAAACGGGAGATATAAGGTTTAAAAATGGTTTTGATGCTTTTGGAGGTTAAAATGAAGGTTAAATAGAGGGATTTTATGAAGGGAATAAGGATGAAAATGGGGTTGTTTATGAGTAAGAGGAGGAGTGAAATGATGAAAAATGGAGCCTCTTTGAATAGTTTTTTCCCTTGGTAAACAACAGGTACTTTAGGATTGATAGTGAAATAGCAGTGAAGATTAATTCCAAGGATAATTATCATTATAGGACTTCAAGAAATCACAATTTGAACATGAATTGTTTCTTGAAGGCTAAAAAGATTTAGCCACCATTTGTTATGACAAATTTTTATAGGTGGCTAACAGTGGCTCCACATGGGGATGGCCTCTTCTTGAAGGTGTCAAGAATCTCAGCTATTGATCTCTGGATTTTTAGTAAACCAGTGCCTTCATCCATTGGGCATCAACTTTCTTTTTCTTTAGTGACATTTCTTTGATCTGAAAATCTTTGAAGCAATCTGAAATAACGGAATTCTATCAAAACAACATCTCTACCTACCCATTCCTAATGATCCTAACATTTTTTCTTCTTTTAGAGTGCATTTAGACTAGCAAACTCTCTTCATCAGCATTTTATTCTTTTATTGAAAACATAAAACTAGTCTAAGTCTACTCTTATTTCTCCATGAGTTCAGTTTAAGCAGTTGAACTCATAAGTTTCTCTACCTAACTACAATATGTCAGGATTAGACTGTCTGGCAGACTTTTATTCTCTATTTTCTAGAATAGAAAATTAAAAACAACCTAGCCAGGATGAAGCAGTCTGAATTGTTGTCGATCTATGGCATAAAAACAAGCTACACATAGACTACAATTTGCGGAAAAGTAAAACAAAATTGTGAAGGCTTAAGATCTGAAAGTAAAAAACATCCTTCATTTTTCTTCTGCTTTGGTTTTGATTTTGTTTGAGTTGTCTTCTTTTTCTTTTTGGTTCAAATTTTGAGCTTTTTAGAACCATTTCTTCATCAATCTCAAAGGTTCAAGTTTTGAGCATGTTTGAACCTTCTTTCTTCTATCCTAATCTACCTTACTGATAATCCAAGATTGAGCTGTTTGGAAAATCTGATTCACTAACCTATCAACAGTAAATTAAAAAGCTAATTAGTTATGATTAGGTTGTATGACTAACTAGAAGTGTGTTTTTAGGAGTGGCATTCGAGCTTGCACACTTTCAAATGTTGTCTCTCTTTTTGGTATGGGGTTGTACCTTTCTTGTTTTACAATCTGCCCTCTTTTATCTTTTCTATTGTTTTTTGTATTTTACTTTTCCTTTCAAAGCAAAGATCAACAACTAACTAAATGCTCAAAGGCTGACCTTTATTGACATTCCTATCTAATCTAATCTAAATGGAAAATCTCTGTTGCTTTATATGGTACAATAATGCCAATGTAGCTAGTTGAGTAGTGACAAAAAGGAATAGAGAAACTGGATACTAGTCAGAGGTAACCATAGTACATATTGAATTTTAATCTTTAAAATCAAGGCTGTCACAAAAGGTGACAACGTTTTATGTCTTTGGCTCTTGCAAAAGATCCATGCTTGAGAATTTGAGCCAATTGGACCTCCACACACTCTTCCATAGGATCAACAAAAAAAATATGAGAATTATCTTCATTTTGGCCCTCCATGATTGGTAGATTGTCTACCTCTAAGATATCAGCTTTGAGGACTTCACCTTTAGCATGTTCCTTAAAAGCATCGTCATCCTTAACCTGCAAATCAACAAGTAGTGAAATTTATTCTTTCTCTAAATCTATGCTTGCTTCTAGTGTGAATTCAGGTTCTTTGGATGGCAGATTGATATCAGCAATGGGAAAGGATTTCTCTTGAAAAGATAATATATCCTTCATAGGACAGTCTTGTTTTTTTTTTCTTCCCCAAAGACTTGCCAGTACCTTTTATTTTTTGGGACAGCTGGTCTGAATTTTTCTTGAATTGTATATTGTTTGCTTTCCCAAGTTTTTAGACATGTACTAGCAACAAGGGCTAATCCACTGGAAAAATTGTTTTGGCCTTTAAGAACAACGGTAAGTTGGAATTCTTTAAGATATTTTAACAAATCCATGGCATCATCCTTATAGGCTCTAAGTCTGGGATTTTTAACCATGCATTCTTCTTTCACTTGCCTAATTACCAATTCTACATTTCCATGAACTGCTATTCTCTGGGCTCCTAATTTCTTCAAAAAGTGTAGCCCTAAAAGAAGTGCCTCATACTCCACTATGTTACTTGTGCATTGAAAATTCAATTTATATGAATGGCTTTCAAAATGATTGTTTTATGTATTATAAAGCCATATTCCTGCACTTGCACTGGTTTTAGTACATGACCCATCAAAGCTCATACTCCAAAAAGGACTAGTTCCAAATTTATCATTAATTTCCTTACTATCCTCTTTATCTTGAGTGCCATTGGGTTGTTCTATGGATTAGGCACTATGTTGATGATTGTCTTGTTCAAATGAAGATTTGGAGGGTAGCTGTTCGTTTAGTATTTGATCAATTTCTTCTTCTATCAAAGGAGATATTTCCCTTTCCACATAGACAAAAGTACAACAAACTTCCTTCTCTTGTGCTAATTGGTTTTGAGGCTAGATGTCTTCTTGAGCCTCTTCTAGTGAATCAAGACTTGTGCTTGAAGGGAAACCTCGAGGATTTTATACTATTTTCTAATTTGATACTGTTTTAAACAACTCCTCATGATTTTTATGATGCTCAATTTGAAAACAAGGTTCATGATTCATTTCTTCTACATTATCAGGATGCCACTCTCCTCTTAAAATCTGAAATGAGTTATAACATAGAGGGATAGTTCCCACATGTGTTGGTTTTTCCTCTATTTCAGGTTCTGTGTTTTCCAAATGGCTACTTGTTTCCTAAAAGCACTGCTCAATATTTGTATTTATATTTTGGTCATGAAGTTCCCTTAACAGTGTTATACAAGACATAGGTACGTTTTCAGGACTGTCTTGACAGTTTTCTTCATTGTTTTCTCTATAATCTTTCTCATCATACATGTCTTGTAGTGATTGAGCTTGTGTTTTCTTAGGGAAAGGCATAGGTTGCTCTGGATCACCAATATTTAAATTAGCTTCATACCTATCCATTCTCTTTCCAAGCATGTACATCATTTTTTCCATCATGACCATTAGTTTGGATTCTGGGTCTATATCTAAATCCATGTTTGTAAATCAGAAAAGAGGTCACTGTATCTTGTCAACCAGTTTAGAGTCTTCTACTAGTGGAGTCATTTGGTCTTTTAAGAGTTGTGGAGTTGCCAGGTGGATGATTTAAACTTTGTTGTCCACCAAAAATATGATTTGGTTTTCTCAATGCATTCCCAAAGGGATCTACAAAGACTGGAGGGATATTAGGCCTACTGGAGGCCAGTGAAGTCACCAGGTGGAAATTTTTAGTTCTTTTGGAGGAAAAATGTTTTATGGTCCACCACCATTAATAGGTTTGAAAACCAATCTAAAATATTTTTTGGGTTTTCTGAGTTTTTTCAGTCCTATGGGTTATGAGAGTGTCCTAAATCTGTTTCAAGACTTAGCTACGGTGATGAGACAAACAAAGTTTACTCTTATGGCTTAGATAGTTGGTTCCTTCAAAGTTTGATAAGGCTCTATGAGAATACTAAGGGTTACTTAGTTTGTGTTGCGTTTTATGTATTTTACTCAAAAATCCCTAGTGGAGTTGCCAGAATGTTAGGTCTGTGTAGTTTGCAAGATTGGCAAATACAAACGCTACAGAGCCTACATATGAACCACTTTGGGATTCTAGGATCTAGACCTCCTGAATCCAGAGAGGGATCTCTCTATAAGTGCAAATATTGTTTTATCTTTTAAGTTTTTAATATGATATTAGGCTAGTTATGAAGAACAAGGTTTGTTGTTTGTTTGGTTGGGTATGATCTTTAATTGAGTGGAAAGTCCTGAAAATGAAAGGGTTTCAGAGGGTTAAAGATGTGAATAATCAAAACAAGGTTCAGCTGATAGGATGGGTATCAAACAACACTTAATCCATTAGGCTATGGAGTCATAAAAGGTTTTAATTGTACAACAGTTATGAAGAGTGGTCCATGGGGAAAGTCATCTATATCAAAAGATCCTTTAGATTAAATGATGGAATGGAACATTAAGAGTGTTGTGAAAGTGGAAAAAGCCAATAATTTCAACAAGGATTTATCAACTTTCCAAACAAGAAAAATCCTTTTTAAGTAATTATTTGAAACCAACCAATGGACAGGGCTAACCATAGAATTTTTTGGACAAGCTTGTATTAAAGCTAACTTATCAGACAAACAATCCAGTAATCCACATGAATACTTTCAGAAAGGATGAAAACATATAAGAAAAACAAAGTGTAGCTTAAGATCAAGTAAGATATCATTAAAATCTAGGCTCGCTTTCAGCATACTCTTAGGGAAACTTTCAAACAACCTTTGGAGAAAGAACTAGAAGATAGGGAAAACCATAAACTTTTCTATTTTAACTCTACTTAGCATGTAATGAAAATATTATTCAAGAACAATGTTTAAAGTTTAGATAGTAAGACATGGGCTCACCAACGTTCCTTGACTATTTGGACTGTATTAAATCATTCTTAAATACAAAATTGGAGGAAAACATAAAGATAAAGCTTATCAGTGAGAGTCTGGTTGTCTTTAAACAAAATATCACTGACTAGGCAATAACTATGCCTTCTTTTAATTTCTGAAAGCTGCAGGTGGCACTTTGGTAGCTGAAGAGGATGAATAGCCTCTGATGTGGTAGTGGAGGCCTTTTTACTGATATTTTTCTCTGTTTTACCTTAAAACACTTTTGATCTGATTTTGAGTTGTGTTTAGGCTTAATTAAGCCTTGATCTTTATCTTCGGGTCTTTGTTCTTTAACACTGTCTTTATCTCTTTATTTGGTGGATTAAAACTCTAATCTTTAAGCTTTGGCTTTAATCACCCTTTTAACATTAACTTCTTCACTCTGATACGCATTGTTGTTCTTTGTTTATACAGGTGGCTTTCTGCTATTGGAGGGCTTCTGCTAAACCCTGGATCGTGGTCCATTTGATTTAAAATTGGATTTCAAACCATGTATATCCTTTATTATTTGATTTTAAGCCACAGAATTGTCATTCTGGGCCGAAAATGTCACCTGACTATGACTATAGAAATTCTTAGAAAGACCACCATTAAATCCTGCAAAAAACACAACAAATCGTTAAAAAAACCTGCGGATGTGGTAAAGACTGCTTCAGAGGCTTGTGAGGGTGGAGGAGTAGTGAGGAAAAATATGGATGCAGTAGAAAAAAGGGAGAAAAACCCTGGCAGAGCAGCTAACCAGGTGAAAATGGAGTTTGGGTGTAACGTCGAACAGGAGCCGTTAGATTAGGACAATCAACGGTGGAGATATTTCGATGAAGTCGCTTGGGAGAATAGATGAAGGGTAAACGAATGTGGTTGCAATATAACACAATTCGTTCGATCTCAGAGATCGATGACTGGGATTAAAAGCGAAAATGACATTGAGGAGGGCAGCGGTATGGCGGAAAACTGGGGATGGTTTTCACAAAATGAAATGGGGGGTAGGCAGTATTGCTTGAAAAAATGTGATTCCATACATCACTTGACACCAGTCCCTTTCAATACCACCGATTTCGCAAAATTTTTGGGCATTAAACCTCTGGTGCAAAGATTTTGCGATATGGAGTATCAACCGTTGGATCATCGACGGAAGATCTGACAATGTGGATCGTATGTGACAAGAGGCAATGTGTGCGAGCAGAAGGAGTGGTGGGCCCAACATTTGTTTTGTCGCATAGTGGAAACATTAAGTGGTGGGGTAAAAAATTTAAGTGAAAAACTGGTTTATCGGGTTAAGTCCCAACCATAAGATTTCTTAGATGGACGGTCGAGATTTGAAGAAAAGGCGGAATTTTTTGAAATGGGGAGAAGGGATGGAAAAATGATCAGGCGAAAGGATGGGGCCCGATGGTCGTTGATCTATTTTAGATGAACGGTCGAGATTTTCTCAAGACCACAACATCGGAAATGGAGAAATAAAAGAGGAATATGGGCTTTGGAATAGATTTTTAGGCCTTTAAGCGCCCAATTGCGGGGCTTAGGTTATATGGGACAAGGGGTTGAAGGATATAAGCCCTCAGGGGCCTAAGACCTATATAGTGCAGAAGAGTGATTTTTAGACCAAAAAAATAGTTTTTTGAGGTCAAGGAAGGGTTCTGATAGGTGAGAGGAGGGGTTTTTAAACCAATTAAATGGGAGATATAAGGTTTAAAAAGGGTTTTGATGCTTTTGGAGGTTAAAATGAAGGTTAAATGGAGGGATTTTATGAAGGGAATAAGATTGAAAATGGGGTTGTTTATGAGTTAGAGGAGGAGTGAAATGATGAAAAATGGAGCCTCTTTGAACATTTTTTTCCCTTGGTAAATAGCAGGTACTTTAGGATTGATAGTGAAACAATAGTGAAGATTAATTCCAAGGATAATTATCATCATAAGACTTCAAGAAATCACAATTTGAAGATGAATTGTTTCTAGAAGGCTAAAAATATTTAGCCACCATTTGTTATGACAAATGTTTATAGGTGGCTAACACTATGATCATGATAGAATATTCTTATCTCGAGCTTCCAAGCTCAAGGAAGAATTTCTACAATGGGCGTATGAGGAGTTTTGTTTCAGCCATGAATATTCTATGAAGCTCAACAACATCATCATGAGGAGCTACTATTGGGAGGGCTTTGAAGGAGAACTATATCAACATTGTCAGAGATGCATGTAATTTGTGAACATGGGGCAGCGACATAACTCTGTTGGAGAGTTAATTAAGCCTTCTCCTTCCCCTCTTGAGGGAGAAGATATATCTATGCACCACTCCAATTTATAACAAGGACTATTGGTGAGGAATATGCTCATGTAAAACAAGTTTATTTTTCTGATTGTATGCATTATTTCACCATGTTTATGCAGGCCATGACTCCAAGGAGGAGTATTATATATTTTCAATCTCATGGAAAATATGGGGTCACAACAATTGCTGCACTTGGCCACTCCCTTGGTGGAAAAAGGGAGGTCATGTTTCATGATGGGTGCTTTCCTAAGGCACCAAAAATAACTCACACATTCAGCTACAGTGAGATGGAATGGGCTGCAAGTAAGTGGCAGGAAAACCACTTACCACATCTTGGTTTGATGCAAGCAGGAGATGCATTACACTGGTTCCACATGTGGGACTATGACCCAACCCCGTATGTGCACCTCTCTGTTTGGTTGAACATGAATTTTCTCCCATATGTTGATGACATGCTTGTACTTTTAATGGGAATCTATGGGGGGGGGATGGGAGGTATGCATGTGCCTAATGGGCTCGAAATTCTCCATATGTTTTATGTCATATATTTTAGAGGGAACATTAGGCAAACCATGGTTGTTTCACATGAGATATTGTTTTCTTGTGGGATGTGCTTTGTACATCTCATAGGTTTGGATTGGTGAGCCTCTAGCTTATGGTGAGAGCTTGATATTTGATGATTTCACCAATGGAGGGGAAGTATTGCAGCACCCACTCTATCAGTTGCTTGAGGACAAGAAAATTTTTGGAGGGGAGGACTGTAATATTCCTACTTAGATTCAACTAAGAGGAATATGCATTTTTGTTTTATTTCTTGTTTCATGAATAAAGGAATAAAGGAGGAAATGTAAAACTCCTGAAACAATGAATAAATAAATGCCCATGTAAACAGAGACATATCTGGGCCATGTAAATTAACCCTTGCAGGTGTGAATGGGTTTGAATCATGAGACTGGGTCAACTTTGACCAAATCAACAGCGCAGTCTAGGTGCAATGAACCTCATGAATACACAGCGCAGTTTTATTTGGAGGCTCCACATGTGAAAGGAGCTAACTCATTGAGGTGGTTTAGGGTTTGATAAGGCTTTCATCTTATAAAATGAGGAAGAGGACAACAGGAAAGGGGTTGTTGATGATATTATTTTCAGAAGGTATTGTCTGCTGAGATATTCCTCATTGGTTTTTCCTATTTAGGAATCCCACCTCCTTCCTTGAGAAACTCTTGGAGGAGTCTTGTTTTCCTAGTCCACTATCTAGAATTTGGCCAAGCCACATCTTGCATCCACAGCGTAGTCCTGTTTAGGATTGGGTTGTTCATGTAAGATGCAGCAAGTGGAACACTAGATCTGCTCAGATCTAGATTTTACTAGTGCCTCTTCTCAGTGAGTGTGTCTTTTAACCTCCTAGAAGAGTGAATTAGTTGTTGAGCTTCAGATCCACACATTGGCAGTAGTCCAAAGCATTCTCAAAGCATACAACGCAGTCCCTCTTCCATGACTGCATTATTTGCAAGAGCAGAGTTTCAGGGAAACTTGGCATCATTTTAGAGGAGATATCTCTAGTGATTGGATCCTTCCTTTCACTGGGTGATCTGTGGATTGGCCAACAAATCCATGTTAGTTATGATCTGATCTGCTGCATATGTTATGATTTAGAATTTTATGAATACTTCTGTAGATCTATGACTTAGATCTCATATCTACTCTCTGTGCTTCATGTTTTGCTAAGATCCCCAAGGGGAGTGTATAAAGGAGCCTATCTTGTATACAGATTTGAAATAGATCCAGAATTTTGTGTACAGATCTTCTCTAGATCTGATTTGTAATCTACTGCATGCTTCAACAATGAAAATAATGCTGTCAAGATTATTCTTCCATTTCATGTTGTTGTAGCAGCTCATTTTGGGGCTTTTGTCTCGTACATTCTTTCTATTCATGTTATACACTGTATAAGCTGCATTGTAGATCCATTTTTCTGATGTATAGCTGAAAGATGAACCTACAAGTTGGTATCATGCTTGTAAATTGATAAACTGCATTATTTCTAAAGCAGTCCTTTGCATATAGCTGCAACCCCTCTCTTTGGTTGTTTTTCAGCTAGACTAGGTTGTGGGAGATCTATTTAACCCACTTAGTTTGATTTTTTTTTGCTCTCCTTTTGGATTTAGATCTTAGATGAGCTGATCTAAGGGATCAAGGAGTTGAAAACTCATTTCAATGCACTGAATCCTCAGGAGTGCGTTATTTCAGCAGGCTTTTTGTGCAATCCCTATTTTGTGATATTAAAAATTCCTCCCCTTTCGCTATATTTTTATCGAACTGCGAACCCTTCTAGGTGTCTATTTTAGTGTTATTTTTCTACTGCAAATCTTGTTGTGATCCTAGGGACCCTTCTTTCCCCGCACCTTTTCTCGATCTACCAGTTCCTTTGGCTATGGTAGTGGTGATAACCTTTGTATCACTCAGCCCTGTGGTGCCCAATGTATCGGTTTTGGACCCGATCTTCCACTGCAGAGACCATGTAGTGACTATGTGATCAATATCCTCATCCGCAACCATATATGGGAGTAAGACCCAGGTTTTATCCTTGCGTGCCCTGATTTGGATGTTGTACATGGTGATATGAAATTCCACGATGGTCTTGTACTTGTCATAAACTGCTAGAGACAAGTGCAGATGGGAGTTGATAGCTGCTACCAAGCTGCTCTGAAAAAGGACCCAGAATACATGATTGTCCTCGATACGCTGCGCGTCCTTGGAATCCCATAAGTTGGCATAGTGCGACCCTTCGCACATGTCAGGAGTGAGATCGGGGAGGACTGCTTCTTCTGACACTTCCCATGTGACCAATGCAATGAGCAGCAGCAACCAAGAATAGGAGAATGGGTGCCCCTATTCCTAGGCTTCACGGACATTTGCCTAAAATTTGGTACACAAGTGTTGGGACCAATTGACACAAATTCCTTTTTCGCACTGTCTGACCAACTAAATGACATATGCGGGGATGGTGCCAGCCTGGCACTTGCACATTAGCTTGCATGCTAGCAATAAGGTACCCATTTGCGTTACCGGGTCGCTGATGGTACTGATCATGAACCCTCGCGTATTCTGTAGCACATGGTAAGTCTCGCGCACACTATCAACGATCTTTTGTTTATACTTCTTACCCACCTGCAACATCGGGTCAGGCCCTTCATTGGGGAGGCTAGTAATTCAATGAGTTAGTATAGCATCGATAGGGATACGATCCTGGATCCACAAGATAGCGTCATGGACCAAGGTGAGTAGTTGGAGCACCAAGCAATCTGTAACATTGTAGTGGCCAAAATGTGGCATCCTTAGCAGGTTCAACAGCCCAGAACTGGCCAAGCCATGCACCCAGTGCATAGGAATGACCTGCACCCCATCATCTTCCAGTATCAATTCCAGGTAAAAATCAAGTGCCGGCTAGGGAAAGGCCTTATAGTTGGCCAAGTCATGATCGTCAAACTTCACCTCATGAAGCTTGTAAAATGGATCGCCAATGACAAGGGCCTTGCTTGGGGTCAATGGCATCTCTAGGTAGGTGATCAGGCCATCGAGGTTCTTTGGTGTGCGGGTTGAGGGTCTACGAGGTCGGACAAATGGTGGCAACCAATTGATTGGTTGAGTGACCTGGGCCTTTTCCTGACCAGATAAAGGGAAACCTGTTGGTTTAGGGGAGCTGTCCGAGGCTGCCCCTCGTGGTGACTTCACATTGCGGGGAAAAGTGTGGGGTTTTACCCCAACCCATTTTTTAGGCTTTCCAGACCCTTCTTCTTTCTCTTTTCCTTTCTTCTCTCTTGGAGGCAGTGTGGATATGACTGCTTCGGCTTTCAATTCGACCTCTACTACCTCCTCGGTTTCTGGCTCTATTGAGGCTATTGTCTAAGAGGACTCAGCAGGGTTGGTGCCCATCATTCTGGCATGGAAAATGAATCCCAGCCCTGGGTGGCTACTATCAAAGGGGCTGGGCTATGTAGACATGAAAGGAGTATAGTAGGCCCAAACTATCTTAAGGCATAAGCCCACAAAGCACAACCAAGATAAAAGATATGAAACACTCTTCCGACCTAACCTTACCCTTTTATAACCGCAGAGGGCCACTAATGGTCGATTGAACCTTAATTGATACTTACCCTCAGATAAATAGTAAAAAATATCTAGAAATAGCATTATTAAATTCCGGCCGCCCGCTCCTTTCAACAGTAACTATAGAATTTTACCCAATTTTATTGTTCCAATGGCTAGTTTTCGCATCTCTTGTGCGCCCAGCGCACCCCTATGCTCCCAATGCACCTGCTACATTTTAAACAAACACCTGCACCTCCTGTACACCCCTCCAAGCTTCCAAATTTGTGACCACTCCCTACGCATACCCTGGTCATACTCATCTTCCTGGGTGGACATATCCTGCCCTATACAACTACTCCGACCATATAGTCATTTGATCCAATACGGTGAGAGCCGACCACCATTGACATATCCTGGGAGCATATCTCCGCACAGGGTAGCTAGCCTAACAGCGCCACCATCCGTGAGTTCCTTAACAGTGTAGGGACACAGCCAGTGTTGTTGGAATTTCCTTGGGTGTTTCGCAAACTAGCTATCATATAAGAGGATCAACTCGCCCTCCACAAATGTCTTTTGGCAAATATGTCGATCATGCCATGCCTTATCGCAGGCCTTCTAAAGTTGCTGATGGAAATTAGCAATAAACTGATCCTCCTCTAAAGCCATAAGCTATGATAAATTCTCCTCCATGACTGTAGGTTCTTACATGTTCGTAAATGCTGCGATATGCAGACTAGGAAAAATATACTCCACCGGCACAATGGCCTCCTTTCCATAGACCAACCTGAATGGGGATTTCCCTATTAGATTCTTGCAGGTCATTCGATAGGCCCAAAGAACCACTTGGATGTGTACGTCCCAATCGCTGCGATTGGCATTGCAGATTTGGCTAGTGCTTGCTCCAAGATTTTGTTAAAAGCCTTGACCATGGCATTAGCCTATGGATGATACGGGGTTCTCTTCGCATGATGGATATGGAATTCCTCAATCAGAGCTTGTATTGTTTCATTAACAAAGTGCGTACCCCTATCGCTCATAAGGATCTTTGGACATCTGAATCTGGTCAGAATCTACTCAAATATGAAGTGTGCAGCAGTATCTGTAGTACAATCCTTCACCGCTTGTGCTTCGGCCCACCTGGTTACATAATCAGTGGTAGTAATTATGTAGCGCGCACTCGTCTTCTTCCTTGGTGGGTTGATCGGTCCCACAAAGTAAATGGCCCATTTTTCGAAGGCTTGTAGAACCATTTGTGGTTGTAGAGGCTTTTCATCTCTGCGTGAAGGCCTTCCTGTCCGTTGGCACTTATCACATGATTTACAATAGTCATGGTAGTCACTATGCAGCGTAGGCCACCATAGCCTAGCTTGAAAGATCTTTTATGTCGTTGCCTTGGCTACATAGTGACCTCCTTCTATGCCTTCGTGAGCTTCTGCCAAGATAGCATGCCTTTCATGCTCTAGGACATATTTTTGCAACACCTCATCAGACCCTATTTTATATAATTGACCTGCGATAATGGTAAAATCTGCCGCTCGGGTAACCAATTCCTTCTTTTTTTGTATTGAGTATTCTGCAGGTGCCATTCATGTAGTCAGGAATTGAATGATATTAGTGAAGTGTGCATCAACGACCTTAATGGAAAATAGCTATGCATCATGCAAGCCTTCCTCTAGGTTAGTGGGTTCCTCACCTGTTTCAATTCGGGACAAGTGATCTAGCCTAACATTCAACTTCCCTGGTTTAACTATGATTTCAAAATCGTATTCCTGAAACAACAAAAACCATCTGCAGATTCCCCCCCCAACACAAGCTTTTTTACTAGGAACTTTAAAGTTGAATGATCTGTAAAAATTTTAAAGTGTCCTCCTAACAGGTAGTGCTAATACTTCTGTAGTGCATACACCATGGCCAATCCTTCCCTCCTCGTGGTGGCATAATTGCGCTCTGCACTCGAGAGTTTTCAACTAGAAAATGTGATTGGGTGATCAATGTCCCCGACACGAGGCTGCATAAGGGCCGCTCCCAGGACAATCCCTGAAGCATTAACATGAACATGAAATACCTTCGCCCAATTAGGAAAAATAAGAATAGGTGCAAAGACCATCTTTTCCCTTAGTAGCTCAAAGCTCTTCTAGCACTCGTCATCCCAAAATAATGAGACATCCTTCTTAAGCAGCTTTTCCAGGGGTGTTGTGATCAATGCGTATCCCTGAATGAATTTTATGTAGTAGCCTGTATGTCCCAGGATTGAACACAGCTATGTATCAGTCGTAGGTACTGCCAGATTGATAATAACTGCTACTTTCGTAGGGTCCACCATCAACCCTTGTCGGAAAACTATGTGTCCAATAAATATTCTGAAAGGTACACAGAAGGTACATTTCTTGATATTTAGGGAAATCTGGTGCTTCCGGCAAGTGTCTAGCATCATGCGTAGGTTGGAAACATGCACCTTTACCAGGCCAAAGACAGTCCAATCATCGAAATAAACTTCTAGGAATTTTTGGATGAAGTCCTTGAACACTTTGACAATGACCCGCGAGAAGATAGAAAGGGCATTCTTGAGTCCAAAACGGCATGACTGTATACTGGAAGGATCCCCATTCAGTGGAAAATGTAGTTTTGCTACTATCTTCTGGTGCGATTCTGATCTGATGGTATCATGAGAACCCATCAATGAATGAGTATGCTTCCTGGCCTCCTACACTATCCAGGATCTCATCAGAGAATGGTTTTGGAAAGGGGTCATATATGCAGGCGTCATTGAGTTTGCATAAGTCCACACAGATTTGTATTTCTCCCTTTGTTTTCTTTTCCTGAACCACCATCGGACTTACCCAATCTGACTGTTCGACCGGCTCAATAATACCTGCGGCGAGCATTTTATCAATTTCTTCCTTAACCTTCTGCTTATACTTAGGGTTCATCCGATAGGGCTGCTGCTTTACAGGGCGCACATCTGGTTTTAGCATCATGCGCATAATGTAGTAGATCTAACAAGAAAATGTATAAAAATGGAAAATATGCCCAATAAATCATAGAAGATAGAACTTCAGATCTTCATTAATATCAAAACCCTTAAGGTAGGGCAACACCATACATTCATTCCTTAAGGAAGGAGATCACTCCACAAGCCATATGCTTGCCCATACCATAATCCTTGACGTCTCTCAATGGAGAGTCTCTAACCTCTATATAGGTTTCATACATGTAATACCATGAGTAGTTACCATGGGTCTCTCAATACCATACATCCAATACAATGGGCTTATCACTTTATTCCCTCTCTACATGTGGTCCCTTACATAATGTGGGTTAACCACTATATTTATTAACTATGGCCCATTTATTTATCATTCTTATATTAATATATCATATTATTCCCTTGGGTACCTCCCTCTGTACCCTATATTATCCCCCATAGGTACACTACATTACACCCCCCTTAAACATGTTTCGTCCCCGAAACATGAGAATAACACAAATAATAAGATCTACTCAAAAGAGTATTCCATTGATACCATTCACGTGCATCCAGCCATCCAAGAGAAAGGTGAACACTCGATCTAGTTGGTGCCTCGCTCGCTTGAGATGGAAGCAGGTTCTGGTGGTTCTTTTGTGTTGATGTGTTGTTAGTGGATCGTCGCACCTCTCTATGTGTCATCCAAGGGTTGTTGTCCTTGTTGCTAATTCGTTGCCACCTTGCTGGTTGTTGTCTTGCTGGGTGATGCGGGTGGTGATATGTTGAAGCTTTAACTGATGTAATATCATTCCTTAATTCCTCCATTATTGGTAATGGAGTGGTGTCTGGTTCTTTTGTTGGTACTTGCTTTGATATCTGTGTTTAGCTGTCTACCATCAAAGGCTCATCATCTGATGTGTCTGTGTCATTAGATATTTTTTATTTTTCCTCCTCGATCTCTGCATGGTTCCTAATGCAAATATCGTGCAATGTGATTTTCTTCTTTTTATACCAAAGCTTCATGAATTTCTTTTGCACATTAAAATTGACAGTACCAACAGATTCCATCCAAGGGTGTCCCAAAGCAACGTCCACAACATCCATATCTGAAGCATAAAAATCAGAGTGAAACACATACTTATCCATAGAAATCTTCAAATCTTTATAAATTTGAACATCTTCATTATCAACCTGTGTGTTTTCAATATGCTTTGCTGGAACTTGCAATTTTTTTGCCAAATTCACATTGATACAATTATGCTTGCAACTAGGAATGATAGACACTATGATGTTCTCTTTCTGAATACTTCCATGAACCCGTAATATGGAAATATTAGTAGAAAATAAGTCTTTATGGCTCTTGCTGTCCTCCTTTCCGGCTTTAGACCACTTGTCCAAAAGGACTTTTTCAAGTTTTTTCTCGAGAAGTTTCCACACTGAGCTGTCAAGTGAGGTCCACCATTGATTTGCCTCATCTTTCATATCAAGCCCTATGGTACCTACCCAAAAACTTCGGTATTTAGCCTTGTCATATTGTAAAAAATCTTCAATAGTAGGGCCATCATCTTTTCTTGTAAACTTCATCTTGCGAGAATCCATAAAATAAAGTAAGGGTTTTCAAGAAAATCACTTACTTTGGCAAAAATTTAAAATGGACATTACTCGGTCAATATAACTCAGAATCCTTATTATAACCTGTTTTTGAAAATGGAAAATCCATTCTGCATCTAACCATGTGATTGAAATCTCGATCGAGGCACTCTAGAAACAAAAATTTGCGCTGCAACTGTCCCGCCGTCACAAAATTTCTGAAAAAATGACTGATTTTAAATCAGTGATAACTCCCTCATCCGGACTCCGATTTGACCGATTTTTTTTTTGAAATCGGGTGATTTTTCAAGGGAAGCTCAGATCCGTAATTGGTTGTCTGAAATTTTGCACCAGAATCTACTAAAACGTCAGGAGATCTGTCGTACAGAAATTGCCGTCAGAAACATTTCTGCAACATAGCTGAATTTAAATCAGCGATATCACCCTCATCTGGACTCCGATTCGACTGATTTTTTTTTTTTGAAATTGGGTATTTTTCGATAAGGAATCCAGATCTGATATTTATTTCTGAAATTTTTTCACCAAAATTTCCAGATCTGCTCTACAAACTCGTCGCCCAAAAATTTCCTGCAAAAAATGAAAAAACAAATCTCCAAACTCTGCCCAAGAAAGTGCTCTGATACCACTTGTAGTAGATCTAACAAGAAAATGTATAAAAATGGAAAATATGCCCAATAAATCATAGAAGACAGAACTTCAGATCTTCATTAATATCAAAACCCTTAAGGTAGGGCAACACCATACATTCATTCCTTAAGGAAGGAGATCACTCCACAAGCCATATGCTTGCCCATACCATAATCCTTGACGTCTCTCAATGGAGAGTCTCTAACCTCTATATAGGTTTCATACATGTAATACCATGAGTAGTTACCATGGGTCTCTCAATACCATAAATCCAATACAATGGGCTTATCACTTTATTCCCTCTCTACATGTGGTCCCTTACATAATGTGGGTTAACCACTTTATTTATTAACTATGGCCCATTTATTTATCATTCTTATATTAATACATCATATTATTCCCTTGGGTACCTCCCTCTGTACCCTATATTATCCCCCATAGGTACACTACACATAACCCCTAGGTCCCTTGTGATCCCTTTGAGCTCCGAAAAATTTGTTGGGAATAAGTCTTGATATTCTGTGAGCAATTCAACAATTTTTCTTACAGTGTCATCATCCCAATAGTCCCCAATTTTAGCCAACTTAGGCTACTCTGCCTTGCCAATGTTGATTTCCTACTGTTTCAAAGGCTTTGTCACATCCACAGTCTATAATGGAGGTCCCGCAACTACACGCTCCCCTTCTGATTATGGGATAGATTCATTGCATGGATTTTCATCGCACTCTTCTATCATTATTTTATGACAATTGACAATATCTTGCATCTGCATTTCCCATGCTGGTGCCTCAAATACTGCCGAGGAGCTGGATTCTCCAAACAAAAACATATCTATATCCTGCAGAGCTTCATTAAGCACCTCTGAACCCACTATCAGTTTGAATGTTCCTATGAATTCATCCTTCAGAGTTCCCTAGTGGTGGGTGCGATGATGTAGCTCCGCATCTAGGTACCATGTAGTAGGGATTGGACCTAACGCATGAATGAACAAGTGAACCCATTTTTCTGTAGCTCAGTCGCCCCACTTCTCTATCCAAGAAACCAAGTGTTCACACAGATCCCCTGGGCCAAGGAATGCCTTGACACGTGCCTCAGCCGGAGGCTCAAATCGTAGGATCATCATGTCCCAATAGTCCTCCCAGTCCTGGAATGCCCCCTTATGCATATCCCACCATCTTGCACGTGTTGCACACATGGCTAGATTAAGGGCCCAGAGCCTTCGTTCTCTGGGAACCTCGGCTTTGAATGTTCACAAAAATTGTCTTACACTACTAGACCCATCAAAGTAGGGTAGTTCTCTTACCTCAGAGGATATGCAATGGAAGTCCCTTTGTTATTCACAAGCAGCGTAGCACAGAGACATCATGTAGCCACTTTTGCCAAATTTTCATTTCCTCTTCGGAGTCAGAGAAGCACTCGCTATCTCCTTCCCAACAAAACATACCATCAGCCGTAGGATTGATCTAGTCTTCATTCCTCACAGTTAGCTTATAGATGTGGTCCACCTCTTCTTCCTCACGCACCGGCTCTGTATACCTTTCTCCTTCTACAGGATCTAGTGGTACTATCACCTGTGTTCCTTCGCTTTCAAATACCATGCTCCTATTTTTTAAGTTGATAATACCGCCCATATCTATGGCCTAGTCCAATCCTAGGAGCACTGGGTAAGGATCCGCATCTTCCACAATCTGAATGACCTCAAAGTCAGCCCAAACCTTAACTCTTGCGATATCTACCACGATCTTGGATAGCCTTCCTAGCGGGATGATCTTTTGCTAGTTGGCCATGCATATCTGGATAGTGGACCACTCCAACTTAGGTTCCCCCATTCACTGCCAAGTCTGTTTAGGGAGGAATTTTGCATCCAATCCCAAGTCTAGAATAACCTGATCCATCTCACAATCACTGATTTGCGCGGTCAACCACATCTCTGGACCAGTGTGTTAGCCACCTGTAAATTTGTTATAGCAAAAGGTGGCTAAAAATTTTTGAGCCTTCAAGGAACAAATTTTGTTGCTAAAAAGTGTTGGCTCTTGAAGACTCTTGAAGGCCTCATGCCTCTGTCCATAATCTTCACTACTGTGCCTATTCTACATTCAGAAATCCTGCAGATTTCCAAGACAGATTACTGCTGCAAGCACCATTTTTATTTTTTCCCTTCTTCCAAAGCTGACCTCATTTTTAACCCCTTCATCCTCCATGAAAATCCCTCACTTTCACGTTTCTCCCTTTTCCCTTATTCAAAATCCATTGATAAGGTTTAAAGACTTCTTCTTTGCCTTATCGGAACCCCTCTAAACCTTTGAAAACCATTGAAAATCCATGAAAAACCCACATTTGGACACATATGGGTCTTAGCCCCCTTCGACCAGCTCCCTCGACCTTTTCCCCACGTGACCCGAGCACCGAAACCAGGCACTAGCTCGAAAAGCGCTTAGCGCATTTGGTTATCGGGAGCATTCCTCAACATTGATTTCCCCGCATATCCGACGGTCTTCGCAATCCCATCACGCCCATGGTCCCCACTCCTCTTCACCGCGCGATCGCATCACAGCCGTCCGTTTAAACCGCAGATCCGACGGTCCGTTGTTAATCCGCCCGGTGGTCCCATCCACGGCTACTGTGCAGAAACTGGCGGTATCCATCACACCGCCTCCAAGCGCAGGGCGGTTTTCTCCCAATCGGCAGCAATTCCACTCACCGATTGACGTGTGGCCTGGGACCTGTTCACCAAAGTGCCATACATCGCGCGTTAAACATCGGACGTAAACCCCGCGCGATATTGACGTGCACCGTCTGATCTGAGGCCGCTCATCGGACGGTGGTCGCTCGCTGGAGATGCACATGCGATAACGCAGGGTCTAGCGCAGTGGTAACAACATCTCCGTCGTCGATCTGATCTGCAGATCGATGGCCCAAAATTCATCTCCCGTTTTCTCCGTTTTGACTTTCTACCTGCGTTTCCAATTTTTGATCTCTGCGCGATCGACGACTCTGATTTAATTTTCTTTTCCACCTTGCATTTGACTCCTCTCGATCAATCTCGACCGTTGGATGATGCCATCCAATGGCCATGCTCTCCCCACATGTCCTCCCCCAGCAATAAACCTATATATGTAGGATTTTATAATGTTTTTTGTATTTTGCAAGGTTTTTAATGGTTTTTCCACCATGTCTGAAGAAAATTCAGAAGCAGAGGGTGACGATCCTCCCTCCTCTGATCCATCAAAGAAAATCAATTGCAGGGTTTAAAATTCATGTTTCATCGATGTTTCATGAGGTATTGATGCCATATCACCCCTGTGTGGCCCTGCACATTAGAAAAACATAGCAAGTCAGTCACAAATCAAAGAGTATCAATGTCGACAACAAAAACATACCAGAGAAAAGGATTGAAGACAGGTTTTGTGGGGATTACAGCTAAGAATTATTATCAAAAGCCTAATCCCTGATTAAAAACACAGTTAAAGAATAAAATATTAAAGTGTTTTATTGACATAAAGCCTCCACCGCCACCTTTGAGGAAAATTGATTCCTCCCAGCTATCAAAATTCCACCTGTACCTCAAAGTATTCAATCAGAGGCTGAAGTTATTGATCAAATGAAGATATTCGCCTCAACGCAGCCAGAGAGTTACTTGTGCATGGAAAATTAATGCAAACAATATCTGCAGAGTAACCTTGACATCACACAGAACCTCCAAGGTCAACAAAAGCTCCCACCGAGCTTAAAAATTTATGTAAATCATTTAGTACAGAAGACACCTATTGTAAGTTTCTTCATTGAGCCCCCCAAAGGCCAAGAAGCCATTAAGTCTGTATTAATTTTAATTGGATATCTTTTATCAGATCTCACCTCCTAATTCTTCTATATATACTTCTGCAGAGGATGAGAGAGGGGTTGGTTGAGTTGGTTGCAGAACTTTGAAATACATTTGAGCTTAAGCTTCTGATTGTAGATAGTGTTCACTGGCCCTTGAAGCTCTGTTTGTGTTAGACTTGTTAAGCTAGATAGTGAAGATGATTGCTGAACTGAAACATTGGACCTGAGTACTGTAACTGGTTTGACATCAATAACAAGCTGTTTCTTGGGATCCTGGTCTATATCACTGGTGAAGTGCCTCTTTCTTTGTTATTGTTTTCCTTCTATGTATTTCATATTGTTCACTATTCTCTGATAAAGAACAACACTTATAGAGTTAGGATTTACTGTTTACCAGTACCCTTCTCTGACTGATAAGCTTTATCTCAATTTTTTCCTCCAATTTCTTTATTTAAGAATGATTCAATACAGTCCAAACAGTTAGGAATGCTGGCATTCCCTCGTCCTACTGTTTGCTTTAAACATTGTTCTTGAAAGTTATTTTCCTTATTTGCTTATTAAATTTAGACTAGAAAAGTGATGGTTTGCCCTGTTTCTAGCTTCTATTCTCCAAAGGCAGATTCTGAAGGTTTCCCTTGGTGTTGGCTAAAAGCAGACTAGGTTTAAAAGTACCTTATCTGATCTTAGGTTAAATTTTGTTTCTCTTATATGTTTTCATACTTTCTGAAGGTAATTATGTGGATTACTGGATTGTTTGTCAATTAAGCTGCTTTAATACAAACTTGCCCAAGAATTCAATGGTTAGCCTTGTCCTTGGTTGGTTTTAAACAGTTACTTAAGAGGCTTTTCTTGTTTGGACTGACTATAAATCCTTTTTGAAATTATTATCAGTTTCCACCCTTCCAACACTTTATTTTTTCCATTCCATCACTCTAACCTCAATAATTTTGTGATATAGATGACTTGCCCCTTGGATCACTCTTGATTTTTTTTCTCAATTAAAGCCCTGCTATAACTCCATAGCCCAATGGACTAAAAACCAACGTTATATCTATCTTTTTAGCCAAAGTTGTTCTATTCGCTTGCAACTTCTCACCTTTGAAACTTTTTGCACTTAGAACTTTCCCCTCAAGTAATTTTCATGCTCAACCATCCAAAAACAAAAAAAACCCTTGGCCTTCATAACTAGCCTAATATCATTACCCAAAACTCCAAAGGCAAATCCATCTTTACACTTATTGGAGTGATCCCTCTCCAGATTCAGGAGGGCTAGATCCTAGAATCTCAAAGTGGTTGAAATAATGTTTCTTCTGCAGTTTTAGTCCCACCAATCTACTAAAATTACAGATTACTAACATTTCTAGCGACTCCGCTGGGGACGAAACCCAGAAACATTTTCATTTGAAGGTAACCATAGGATATCAGGGATTTGGTTCAAGAACATTTGCTATATTAACCAGCTGAGCCACGAGCAACTAACATTTCTGGTGACTTCGCTAGGGATCTCAGCTGAATTTTCACCTTAGGTTCCCTTAAGAACTTCATAAAACTTGTGAGTAAAAGCAACCTTTTCAAGCACTACCGAGGAATGGTAATCATGATGAAACTTGTTTGAATTAGTGACAAACTAGGCAAACCCTAGGATTCTCATAAGACTTTATCTAACCTTGAAAAATCAGCTGGCTTAGCCATAAGAGTAGATTGTCTTTGTCTCATAACCATAGCTAAGTTTTGAAACAAAGTTAGTACATTTTTAGAAACCAAACAACTGAAAAATAACCCAGAAAACCTAAAATATTTCAGATTGGTATCAAATAAACAGGGTGGTGGACCATAAAACCTTTTACCTCTGAAAAGAGCTGAAAAATTCCACTTGGCGACTCCACAATCCTAAACAGACCTTAAGACTCCACTGGGAAGAACCCTTATCATCATAACATTAGTCAAACTCAGTTAGAGGACTGTAGGATTGAAATTTGTGTAAAACAGATAAGTTAACCTTTTAGAGACTATCATACCTGGTTGAAATTTTCTTATTTATTTGGGTCTAAAAAACACAGCATAGTGGCTCCTAGAAAGATTCACACTAGAGCCTATCCTGACCCTGATCCAGCTGGGTTAGTTGATAACCCAGAAATTATCCTTAGGAAGTCTCCCAGGATTAAATTATCAATTGTTTTCAAATCACCCTTGAGAGCTAATTTAGTTCCCGATAATCTTACAGATCTATAACAATCAAAAGATGACTTAGTAAATCCATTTAGAACTAGGTCATTTGATGATATAATCCAGCTAGACTCTGAGTCTTCACTTTCATCCCCTGAGACAAGTGAACATCCTGGTAGCAGAGAAACAACACCTCCTGATTTACATTTCCTTCACAACTTAGGTGTCTCTCATCCAAGATTAGCTCAGCAATCTATTTCTGGTCCATCCACTTTTGCTCACCCTACATCCATTGTTCAAACCACTCCACTTCAGCCCACTTTCCCTCTTGTTAATCCACCTCTTGTAAATCCACCTCCAGCACATATCATGGCGACATGGTATGCTCCCTTAGTCCTTCCTGCACCATTAGTCAATCTTCCACAGGACTATCAGTCCAATATTTCATTATATGATGCTAGCAATGCTACAACTACATCACAACATGTGGATAATATGAATGACTACTTTGACAGAAATGAAATTGATGATGATTTTGTCAAACTTATATTATTTTGTCAAAGTTTAGGGGGGGGAGTAAGAAAATGGTTTAAAGGCTTAACCCCCCATAGTATCAATGATCTCGAAGCCTTCCATCAAAATTTCTTAAACAAATGGGAAGTAAAGAAGAATCCTCTCCAAGTCCTTTCTGATTACAAGAACCTCCACAGAAACACTGGGGAAAGTGTGCAAGCTTATTGTACCAGATTTAATAGTGTATATAATGCAATTTCCCCAGATCTAAAACCTCCACAAGGCTCAGATTTAAACAATTTTCCTGAAGGGTTTGACCCCGAGATGGCCTATCAACTAAGGGAAAGAGATTTTTCAACTCTTGAAGAGATGCAAAAAGGTGCTCTTTCTGTGTAAGTCAACTTGATGGAGAAAAGAGAAAGAATGAAAACTAAGAAGAGAGTGTCCTTTAGAGAGGAATCTACACCTTCTACTTCCAACTCAAAAATGGATAAAATGATGGAAGAGATGATGAAAGAGATGAGCATAATTAAGAGAGCACAAGAAAGCCAAAATCAAACTACTCCTCAAAATAGAAACCAGAACCAAAACCATAATTTTAGAAGGAATCAACCTCCAAACAGACCTAGGGAAGATGATCAACAGATCACTCCTCCCTTTCATCAAAACTATGTAAGTGAGGTTGAGGAAATGAATGAAATACCAGAGGAATATGATATCAACATGTTTTGGGTAGAGGATGATGACTTTGAAGCTGATTATGATAGAAAACAAGGTCTTTATACACCTTATGATGACAGAAGAGATGATGATGAAAATTATTATCAAGACATGGAAAATGTCATCATAGAATCTCAAAGAGAATTGACCTTAGAAGAAAAACTAGTCAACAAGCTCCCAACACCAAAACCTCTAAAAAATATTCACAAAACAGCACCGCAACCAAGCCTAAAATGGTCAAACAAAAGGACAAAATAGTTGCTGTAAATTTTGATAAAGCTAAAGCGAAAGGCACTCAAAACAATGAAAAAAAGAGTGCAGACCTGAGTAGTACTAACACTTCAGCTAATACTCCTGTGAAAACAATTTTTTCAGGTATAAATAGAAAAAATCAGCAAACCCATGTTGTTGATAGAATGATAGCTAATAACGCTGAAACTAGCACTTTAAAGAGTCAAATTCCTTTAAGCCTGGAGCAGGAAATTTCAAAGATCAAAATCTCTGTTCCCTTGACTGAGTTAGCTGCCCAACATGTATATAAGACCCAAATTTTGAAGGCTTTAAGAGTAGAAGATAATGAGGACACAGTCAATATTAATGATGACCAACCAGAGCTGATTTTTGGTCCTAAGATTGAAGGTAGATATCAAGAAGGACCTGTTCCTCCTTTTTATGTAAGTTTAAACATTCATGACAAGATCTTGCACAACGCTATGCACAACTTAGGAGCTTCTCATAATTTAATGCCAAAAGCTGTAATGGAGAGCCTCGGTCTAGAAATCACCAAACCTTACAAAGACCTTTACTCCTTTGATTCCAGCAGAGTAAAATGTTTAGGATTAATCAAAGACCTATGTGTTAACTTAGCCCAAATTCCAGCCAAATGTTTAGTGATGGATATTGTTGTGGCTGATGTGCCCCCAAAGTATGGAATGTTACTATCAAGATCTTGGGGGGCTAAGGTACAAGGGACTATGAAAATGGACATGACCTATGCGACTATCCCTGTTTTCAATCAGAATAAAATAATTTACAGGGAGTCCCATATGAAATTCACAATTACAAGTCAAGACAGACCACAAAACTCTCCCCTGTATTCTGTAAATATAGGCCTTTATTATTTTATTATGTTTAATGATGAAACACTTGGTGAACAAGTCAATTTAACAAGATTAATGGCCGATAGGGAGGAAGAGGAACACAACGCAGAAGTGTCAAAACAATTTTCTGCATTTAAATATAGTAGCAAACCAAACAAAGGTCTTGAGCTACAAGGAAGGTGTCCATTGCTTTTAAACATTCACAATCAAGAAAAAAACCCTCAAATAAACGAAAAACCTAGGAAATCAAAACAAATACAACTAAGTGTTGAGATTCCACAACAACCCTTGAGCACATTAGTTAAAGAGGACACTAACCAAGGAGAAATCGAAAATAGTCCTCTGTGGAGTATGTATTTTGATGGGTCATGCACTAAGAACAATGCTGGTGCAAGTGTCTAGATTACTAACACTGAAAACAACCACATAGCAAGCATTTCCTGCAAACTAAACTTTCAGTGTTCCAATAACATATTAGAATATGAATCCCTTCTCTTATGCTTACATTTATTGAAAAAGTTAGGAGCCACAAGAATCAATGTGTATGGGGATTCAGAGTTATTCATTAGACAGGTCAATGGGGAGTATAACGCAAAGCATCCTAGACTTAGGGCCTACCGAAACGATGTCATGGACCTTTTGAAAACATTCGAGGAGTCCAAACTGTTTTTTGTCCCAAGAAAAAGAAATATTGCTGCCCACAATTTAGCATTTGCAGCTAGAACATGCTTAACGCCATATAACACCAAAGACTACACAACTTAGATAAAATTTAGACCAGTTGTGCCTGATAATGAGAAGTATTGGTAGGTTTTTGACAATGACAAACAAATAGAAGACTTCATGTAGTTCAGAAACAAATTCGAACTACCAAGTTCGGATTCAGAACATGAAACCGACTGCCCTAGTGAAGAAAATTTTCTTGAAAAAGAAGAAAGGTCTCCTGCACTTGCTAATATAAACCTGTTATCTAGCAAACTTGAAAACGAAATAAAAATGAATGCAGAGTTTGAAACAGAGGAGTTAGAAACTTTGCACTCTAAAGATGAAAGTTTGGCTAAAGGTCTGGCACCTTTAGAAGAGTTGTTCAATTTTAACGATGTGGAAAATAAACCAAAACTGGAACCTGTAGAGACTGAAGTGGAAGAGTCAAATATAGGCAGTGAACTTAAATCTATGATAATTAAACTGTCTAAGACTTTACCAGCTCACATTAAACTCAAATACATAGAGTTGTTTAAATAATTTTCTGATGTTTTTGCATGAGGTTACGAAGAACTTAAATCCTATGAAACTGAAATAATACAACACAAAATTCCCCTCAAAGAAAACCAAAAGCCATTCAAACAAAAACTGCGCAGAATAAACCCTGTTCAGTTGCCTTTGGTTCAGAAGGAGATCATGAAAATGTATGAAGCTAGTATTATTTTCCCTATTAGATACTCTGAGTGGGTGTCTAATCTGGTGTCTGTTAGGAAGAAAACTGGAGAGATCAGGCTTTGTATAGACTTTAGAGACCTAATCAAAGCTTCATTGAAAGATAACTACCCTTTACCCAAAATGAATGATATTTTACAAAGGGTGGTAGGTTCTAGAAGAATTTCTTTGTTGGATGGCTATTCAGGGTACAATCATATCTTAGTTCAACCTGCTGATCAATTAAAGACAACCTTTACTACACCATGGGGCACTTCATGTATGTGAAAATGCCTTTTGGTCTAATGAATGTTGGAGCAACTTTTCAAAGAGCCATGGACATAGCATTCTCGGAAGAATTGGGCTACTTCATCATTATATACCTTGATGATGTCACTGTGTTTTCAAAAATGGATGAAGAGCACTTAGAACATTTGAGAAAATTTTTCTAGAAATATAGAAAGTTTGGGATATCTTTAAACCCTAAGAAGACACTATTGAGTCTCCAAGAAGGTAAACTTCTTGGGCACATCATTTCAGAAGAGGGTATTAAGATAGATCCAAAGAGGATTGAGGCCATATTGCAAATCTCTCATCGTCGGAACATCAAGGAGTTGCAATCTTTCATTAGGAAGATTAAATTTTTGAGAAGGTTCATTCCCAACT
Source organism: Pinus albicaulis (assembly GCA_034641835.2). NCBI lineage: Eukaryota > Viridiplantae > Streptophyta > Pinopsida > Pinales > Pinaceae > Pinus > Pinus albicaulis. The sequence continues at coordinate 1,218,232,263 of CM076572.1, read as the reverse complement.
TGGCCGAGCTCCGTAGGAATATCACAAACATGTTGAAGAAGGAGCAAGGGGTAAAATGGACCTTGGAAGCAAAGAAGTCTTTTGTGCTGGTGAAACAATCGTTAACCAAAACACCGGTTCTAATAAGTCCTGATTTTTCAAAATATTTCTATATTTTTTCGTTTGCATCAGAACATACCATAGCTACTGTCCTTTTACAGAAAAATCCACAAGGAAAAGAGCAGCCTATTGCATTCTTTAGCAAGGCATTTAGGGATGCCCCTCTGAAGTATAACATTATGGAGAAGCAAGATTTTGCTTTGGTTAAAGCTTTAAAAGACTTCAGAGTATACATCCTTCACTCACACATCATTGCCTTTGTCCCAAAATCAGTTGTTAAAGACATTCTAACACAAGGCCTAGATGGTAAGAGAGGTAAGTGGATTGATGTTATCCTTGAATATGATTTAGAGATAAAACCCACTAAACTCATCAAAGGCCAAGGTATAGCTAGATTAATGGCTGAATCCAATTTTGAAGTTCTTGATATTAATATGATTAATGCTTTAGATGATCAAGAGGAAGTCTCAACTCCCATTGTTGAAAACCATTTTATGAATTCCTCTTGGTATGCTGATATTGTTTATGTTTTTCTTAATTTAAATAAACCTCCTGGTTTGACGAAAACAAAGGCAAGATTCCTAAAATTGAAAGCTGTAAAATATTTCATTATAGATAGATGTCTTTATTGGAAAAATGCAAGTGGTGTATTGCTTAAATGTTTGCCTGAGTTTTATGCAGAGAAGTTCAAGCACTAGTTCCATGAAGGAGAGTGTGGAGTTCATTTGTATTGGAAGACAACAGAAAACAAAATTTTGAGGGCTGGTTTCTATTGGCCTACTCTTTTCTATGATGTGCACAAGATGATCATAGCCTGTCATAAATGTCAACTTTTTGAAGGCAAAATAAAACTGCTACCCCTACCTCTGCATCCCATTACTGTTGAAGCTCCTTTTCAACAGTGGGGACTTAACTTTATAGGAGAAATCCATCCACCATCTTCTGCCCAGCATAGATGGATTCTCACTACCACGGACTATTTCACTAAGTGGATAGAAGCCATACCTTGCAGGCAGGCCAATGATTCAGTTATTATAAAATTCATGGAGATTAACATTCTCTCTAGATTTGGCTATCCTACCAAGATCATCACTGATAATGCAGCAGCATTTGGATCAAAGAATATGGTTGAATTCTGTCACAGATATCAGATAACATTGGGGCATTCCAAGGCCTATTACCCTCAAGGTAATGGACTTGTAGAATCCTCAAACAAAGGTTTAGTGAACATAATCAAGAAACTGTTGGAGGACAACAAAAAGTCTTGGCACACAAAGCTAGTTCATGCACTGTGGGCTGACAGATTGAATTTGAAGAAATCTATTAGCATGTCACCTTTTCAGCTGGTGTGTGGTACTGATGCAATTTTTCCAAACAGCCTTGGTGTACCAGTAATGAATTTGATTCAAGAGTTGCAAACTGAAGGTAATGACATGATCAGAAGAATAAATTAGACCATCCATATTTAGCAAACTAGAGAGGAAGTTTATAACAAAGCATTGCAGAAACATATCAGCATTAAAAAGCTTTTTGAAAGAAGAACAAAGGCCAGCAATTTCAAAATTGGGGAAAAAGTTTTAAAGTGGGACTCAAGGAGGGAAGAAAAGGGAAAGCATGGAAAAATTGACAACTTATGGCTTGGCCCTTACTCTATTCATTCAGATGCTGGTAACAATGCATTTTTATTGCAGGAGTTGAATGGAGCAGAATTGTTTGGGGGTCCTGTCAATGGTAGGATGCTTAAGCATTACTTCTCTTGATCCATGTTATGCTACGAAAGCCTTTTTATTTTTATTTTTTTCATTATAAATACTTCACCCACCATTGCATTCAAAAGTTATAAAAACAAAAAATACAAAAATAATGAAAGAAAGAAAAGAGGGCAGATTGTGAAAACAAGAAAGATATAGCCCCATACCAAAAAAGAGAAACAAATCTGAAAGTGTGCAATCTCAAATGCCACTCCTGAATAACACACTTCTAGTTAGTCAAACTGTCTAATCTTGACTAATTAGCTTTAAATTTTCTGCTGATAGGATAGTGAATTCGATTTGCAAAAATGTTTAATCTTGGCTTATCAGTAGATAGTTTAGGATATAAATTAAAGGTTCAAACAAGATCAAATCTGAACCTAAGGTTTCAAAAATAAAATGACTCAAATATCCTTCAAATTATGAGTCAAGAGATGTAAAAATCTGGTTCCAATCAGCTCAAAATCCGAACCAGTTGATAAAGACAAAACAACTCAAACAAATTCAAACTAGAGCTATAAAGAAAAGAGAAGGCCATGATGAGAAAATTTTGGATATTAAGCCTTCCATTTTTTATTTAATTTTCTGCAAAATAATATCTATGTGCAGCTTGTTTTTATGCCATAGACCAGCATCAAGTTAGACTGTTTAATCCTAACTTGTATGATTTTAAATTTCTGTTGTAGAAATTAGAGAATAAAAATCTATTAGACTATTTAATCCTAATAGATTAGTAGATTAGGTAGAGAATCATATGGGCTCAACTGTTTAATCTGAGTCCATGGAGAAATAAGGAGTAGAAATAGATTATTTTTCCTGCTTTCAAAAGAATAAAATGTTGTAAAAGAGTTTGCCAATCCAAGTGCACTCTAATGAAGAAAAAATGTTAGATCTGTAGGATTGGGTAGGTAGAAAGCTTGTTGATGAAAGAACCATTATTTTTATGGCTACTAATATGTTTTCAAAATAACATCATCCATACAAAGAAATGCAGCCCAATGGATGAGGCACAGGTCGGCCTCCCAGAGAACATAATGGATGTGGCATAGGTCAGCCTCCTATAGAATGCAAGTCTGAAGTTCTTGATGCCTTCAAGAAGGCACCATCCCCAAGTGGAGCCACTGTTAGCCACCTATAAAATTGTTATAGCAAAAGGTGGCTAAAATTTTTTGAGCCTTCAAGGAACAAATTTTATTGCTAAAAATTGTTGGCTCTTGAAGACTCTTGAAGGCCTCATGCCTCTGTCCATAATCTTCACTAATGTGCCTATTCTACATTCAGAAATCCTGAAGATTTCCAAGACAGATTACTGTTGCAAGCACCATTTTTCGTTTTTCCCTTCTTCCAAAACTGACCTCATTTTTAACCCCTTCATCCTCCATGAAAAACCCTCACTTTCACATTTCTCCATTTTCCCTTATTCAAAATCTATTGATAAGGTTTAAAGAATTTTTCTTTTCCTTATCGGAACCCCTCTAAACCTTTGAAAACCATTGAAAATCCATGAAAAACCCACATTTGGACACATATGGGTCTTAGCCCCCTTTGGTCAGCTCCCTCGACCTTTTCCCCACATGACCCGGGCACCGAAACCAGGCGCTAGCCCGAAAAGCACTTAGCGCATTTGGTTATTAGGAGCATTCCTCACCGTTGATTTCCCCACAGATCCGACGTTCTTCACAATCCCATCGCGCCCGTGGTCCCCACTCCTGTTCACCACGCGATCACATCACAGCCGTCCGTTTAAACCGCAGATTCGACGGTCCGTTGTTCATCCACTCGGTGGTCCCAGCCACGGCTACTGTGTAGAAACCGGCGGTATCCATCGCACCGCCTTTGAGCACAGGGCGGTTTTCTCCCGATTGGCAGTGATTCCACTCACTGATTGATGCATGGCCTGGGCACTGTTCACCAAACCGTTGTCCATCACGCGTTAAACATCAGACGTAGACCCCGCGTGATATTTACGTGCACCGTCCGATCTGAGGCCGCTCATCGGACGGTGGTCGTTCGCTGGAGATGCACACGTGATAACGCAGGGTCTAGCGCAGTGGTAACAACATCTCCACCGTCGATCTGATCTACAGATTGACAGCCCAAAATTCATCGCCCGTTTTCTCTGTTTTGACTTTCCACTTGCGTTCCCGACCGTTTATCTCTGCAAGATCGACGAATCGGATTTAATTTTCTTTTCTGCCTTGCCTTTGAATCCTCTCGATCAATCTCGATCTTTGGATGATGCCATCCAACGGCCATGCTCTCCCCACATGTCGTCCCACAGCAATAAACCTATATATGCAGGATTTTATAATTTTTTTTGTATTTTGCAGGGTTTTTTGGTTTTTCTGCCATGTCTGAAGAAAATTCAGAAGGAGAGGGTGACGATCCTCCCTCCTCTGATCCATCAAAGAAAATAAATTGCAGGGTTTAAACTTCACGTTTCATCGATGTTTCATGTGTCATTGATGCCATATCGCCCCTGCACAGCCCTACACATTAGAAAAACACAACAAGTCAATCACAAATCAAAGAGTATCAATGTCGACAACAAAAACATACCAGAGCAAAGGATTGAAGATAGGTTTTGTGGGGATTACGGCTAAGAATGATTATCAAAAGCCTAATCCCCAATTAAAAACACAGTTAAAGAAGAAAATCTTAAGTGTTTTATTGACGGAAAGCCTCCACCGCCACCTCTGAGGCAAATTGATTCCTCCCAGCTGCCGAAATGCCACCTGTGCCTCAAAGTATTCAATCAAAGGCTGAAGTTATTGATAAAATGAAGATATTCACCTCAACGTAGCCAGAGAGTTACTTCTGTAGGGAAAATTAATGCAAACAATATCTGCGGAGTTACCCCGACATCACACAGCACCTCCAAGGTCAAAAAAAGCTCCCACCAAGCTTAAAATTTTATGTAAATCATTTAATACAGAAGACACCTATTGTAAGTTTCTTCATTGAGCCCCCCAAACGCCAAGAAGCCATTAAGTTTGTATTAATTGTAATTAGAGATCTTTTATCAGATCTCACCTCCTCATTCTTCTATATATACTTCTGCAGAAGATGAGAGAGGGGTTGGTTGAGTTGGTTGCAGAACTTTGAAATACATTTGAGCTTAAGCTTCTGATTGTAGATAGTGTTCACTGGCCCTTGAAGCTCTGTTTGTGTTAGACTTGTTAGGCTAGATAGTGAAGATGATTGCTGAACTGAAACATTGGACCTGAGTACTGTAATTGGTTTGACATCAATAACAAGCTGTTTCTTGGGATCCTAGTCTATATCACTGGTGAAGTGCCTCTTTCTTTGTTATTGTTTTCCTTCTATGTATTTCATATTGTTCACTATTCTCCGATAAAGAACAACATTTATAGATTTAGGATTTACTGTTTACGAGTACCCTTCTCTGACTGATAACCTTTATCTCAATTTTTTCCTCCAATTTGTTTATTTATGAATGATTCAATACAGTCCAAACAATTAGGAATGTTGGCATTCCCTCGTCCTACTGTTTGCTTTAAACATTGTTATTGAAAGTTATTTTCCTTATTTTCTTATAAATTTAGACTAGAAAAGTGATGTTTTGCCCTGTTTCTAGCTTCTATTCTCCGAAGGCAGATTCTGAAGGTTTCCCTTAGTGTTGGCTGAAAGCAGAGTAGGTTTAAAAGTACCTTATCTGATCTTAGGTTACATTTTGTTTCTCTTATATTTTTTCATACTTTCTGAAGGTAATTATGTGAATTACTGGATTGTTTGTTAATTAAGCTGCTTTAATACAAACTTGCCCAAGAAGTCAATGGTTAGCCCTGTCCTTGGTTGGTTTTAAACAGTTACTTAAGAGGATTTTCTTGTTTGGACTGACTATAATTCCTTTGTGAAATTATTATCAGTTTCCACCCCTCCAACACTTTATTATTTCCATTCCATCACTCTAACCTCAATAATCTTGTGATATATATGACTTTCCCCTTGGATCACTCTTGATGTTGTTGCTTAATTAAATCCCTATTATAACTCCATAGCCCAATGTACTAAAAACCAGCATTATATCTATCTTTTTAGCCAAAGCTGTTCTATTCGCTTGCAAATTTTCACCTTTGAATATTTTTGCACTTATAACTTTCCCCTCAAGTAATTTTCATGCTCAACCATCCAAAAAACAAACAAAACCCTTGGCCCTCATAACTAGCCTAATATCATTGCCCAAAACTCCAAAGACAAATCCATCTTTGCACTTATTGGATAGATCCCTCTCTGGATTTAGGAGGGCTAGATCCTAGAATCCCAAAGTGGTTGAAATAATGTTTCTTCTGCAGTTTTAGTCTCACCAATTTGCTAAAATTACAGATTACTAACAGGTGGAAAAGTTGGATATCTATTTCCAATTGAACAAAGTTCCTGAAGTAGAAGCCATCAAGATTGTTGCGTTGTATTTTGAGGGTGAAGCCCACAACTGGGGGTTTCATGGAATATCTACATTGGGACACAGCAATGTGTCTACATATGCTGAGTTCACTAGTAGACTAATGGAGAGATCTGATCGGAAAGATCCAGAGGCACCTTTTATAAGCTTGGCAAAGCTGAAGCAGACAGGAGATGCAGAGGCCTATATCTCTGAATTCCTGAGATTGTCAGTAATGGTCCCTAATCTATCAGTAGCAAGGAGAGTCTACATGTTCATTGATGGCCTGGAGGAACCTTTTCATGGGTTGGTTAAGTCTACCAAGCCCATTACTTTTCACGATGCCATTGAGAGAGCTAGAGATCTCCAAGATGCCTTGCCAAGAGCAAAGGAAACTTTCCAAATCAAAGCCCCTCACTCTTCTAAGGGGAAATAAGGGAAAGATCCTCCACCCAAGGAGAGCTCACTGAAGAAACCTCTTGACCTTGATCTCCAAAGGGAGTTGAGAAAAAATAGATTATGTTTCACTTGTCAATAGCCATGGGTACCGGGACATAGATGTGTTGCTGGAAGGGCACACTATATAGAATTCTTCTCAGATTTTGAGGAGGAATATGGGAATGAAGGACCTAGGAGGGGTCATAGTGCTGGTGATGATGAGGAGGAAGATCAATCACCATCTAGAGGTGAACAAGGAGCCTTTTCTCAAACAAGTGGGACTCTTGCTTCTTTGAGAGGAGTAACTAAGTACTTGACTTTGAGAGTACAAGGCTTAGTCATGAAACAGAGAGTGTCTATTCTGATTGAAAATGGGGCTACCCACAAATTTATTGATGCTCACCTTGTGCAGAGGAGAGGAGTACCCACTGACACTTTTGATGGGTTTTTTGTTTTGGTCCCAGGAGATAGAACCATGCAATGCATGAGATATGTTCCATCACTTCCTATCACTATGGGATCCTACACCTTGGTGGACCATTTCTTTGTAGTTGACATACCAGACACCAATATCATCTTGGGTGTCTAGTGGTTGATTACCTTGGGGAAGATTACCACTGATTAGAAGGCCTTGCAAATGGAATGGGTGGACTTGAAGATTGGGAAACCATAAATAATTCAATGCATGCACACTTATCCTGCACCTGATGCTTCCACGCAAACAACAGAAATGGATTTGCACAGTGGAAACAAGGATCTCACAGTTCCTTCTCTCATGTTTATGAGGATGCTTCAAGGAACATTCCTACCTCATGGCAAGCCATTTGGAATGCCATTAGATTCTGGTCATGTGGAGGAAGCCTCAAAAAGTGCTGCTCCAAGCATAGACCAAGCAAGGATTGGAGAAATGAAAGAGAAAGCCATAGCACTGTGGGAGGAAGGAAAGGGGAGGATTGGCCTCCCATCAAACAAATTTGGCATGCATAATTTCAAAGAAGCAATTAGAAATAAGGCAAGCACCACCATAGATGTATCAGTAGCACTGTGATTGTTGAGCTGTGTGGATCCATATTGGAGATCTCAACTCCTTGTGGAATACTCCAAAGATCTGCACACCGGGATGATATTAGATGGCATGAAACAAGGGGGAGGATATGTGGTCCATGAAGGGGTCATCTATCATCTTGGTAAAGTATTATTGTCCTAAGACTCCAAACTTAAGCAAGAGATACTACAAAGGGCACACAAAGAGTTCCTTTCCATCAATATGCAGTCAGCAAAGATCTACACCCTAATCATGAGGAGTTTTGATTGGGAGGGTATGAAGGAGGAACTACATCAGCACTATGATTGGGAGGAACTACATAAGCACTTACAAGAGTGCAATAGTTATGAGGAGATGGATCAGCCAAAGGACTCTATGCAGGAGTCATTTCAGCCATCTCTTCCTTCTCTTAATAGAGGAGAAATGCCCATGCCCAACTCTATGTGTGTGGGAGACTTGAATGGTAAATAATCTGATCTTATGGAGCATGCTTATTTTTCTTATTTGACATATTCTCTTACCATATGTATGTAAGCCATGGCTCCTACAAGGAGTGACATTACATGCAAATCTCATGGCATTGTTGAGGCCAATAAAAATTCTAAATTTGGCCACTCCCTTGAGGTGCAAAGGGAGATTCTCTATCATGATGGGTTCTTCCCAAAGGCACCTAACTTGGGTATCACTTTCAGCCATGTCAAAGTGACCCATGCAGCCAATATGTGGTGGGATTACCACTTACCACACTTAGAACTACTCAATCCAAGGAGTGCATTGCGTTGGTATCTTATGTGGAATTGTGACCCACCTCCTCAAGTGCAAATTTTAGTTTTCATATATGTGATTTTGCTTCCATACATAGATGATATATTGGTATTGTTTATGGGTTTGTATGGACAAAGAGTGGGAAGTGTATATGTACCCCATGAGATGGAACTTCATCTTGTACTTCATGATACATGTTTTAGATGTGACATTGCTTCACCCATGTTTATTTCTATTGAGTTTTACACTCCTGAAGGGATGGACTATGCCCCTATCATGTAATTAGCCTTGGAGGAGCAATTTTTGATGTATTGGCTTAATGAGCACTTGGCCCATGATGAAAGCTTGATCCTTGATGGTTCCATCAATGGAAGAGGAGAAGAAATACAGCTCTTACCCTATCAGTTGCTTGAGGACAAGCAACATTTTGGAGGGGAGGACTGTAATGTTCCCACTTAGCCTTAGCTAAGAGGAACATTCAATTTTGTTTTAATTTCTATTTCATGAATAAATGAATAAAGGAGGACATGTAAAACTCATAAAAATTCTAAATAAATCAATGCCCATGTGAAAAAATACAAATCAGGGCCATGTAAATAATCACTTGCAGGTGTGAAAGAGGTTTGAGCTAAAGACTGGGTCAACCTTGACCAAATCAACAACGATGTCTAGGTTCATTGAATCTCCAAAAGGGACAGCGCAGTTCTAGAAGGAAGCCTCTCATGTGAAAAGAGCTAACTCATCAAGATGGTTTAGGGTTTGCAAAAGCTTCCTCATCTTATAAAAGGAGAGGGAGGGCAGCAAGAGAAGGTTGTTGATTGATCATATTTCTAAGTATTTGTCTGCTTAGACAAATACCATTCTCTGCTATTTAGTGGAGGATTGTATCTGGAATTCCTATGCAGGGATTTAACCTCTTCCTTTGAGGATTCAAGGAGGAAAGTTTGCTTAATTGAACCACTATTAGGCTGGAGGCCAAGCTCCATCTTACATTATAGCACTGCTCATCTTGAGGGCTGAGCTGTCTTGTGAGATGCAGCAAGTGGGAGTCTAGATCTGTAGAGATCTAGTATATTTTTGGGATCCTCTTCTCATGTAAGGTGTTCTTTAACCTCCTGAAAGAGTGTCTCTACTTCTTGTACTTCATATTTTCAATTTTACAGTATTTTTCTGTGTCATTTGAGCTACAATGTTGTTCCCTTGAGAAAACTGCGTTATTTCTATATGAGGGTTTACATGGTGTCTTGCTCATAGTTTAGATCAAAGATCTCTTGTGCTGGGCTTTGCTTTCCACTTGGTGATCCATGGATTAGCTTGCTGATCTATGTTCTATTCAGATCTGATCCATTGTAATGAAATTTTCTATTCATAAATTTACTGCAGCAGTTTCCAGATCTGCAACTTGTTTCTCAGATCTACTCTTATTCATGCATGCTTTTGTCAAAATTCCAAGTGGATCTTGAATAGAAAAATATATAGTTTCCAGATCTAATATAGATCTGATGTTTTATCCATAGATATATCCTAGATCTGGGTTGTAACTTCCAACTGCTGAAGCTCCTAAAAAATAACGCTATTGAAGCATTTCTACAAATATACATGTGTTCCTGCTCTCTTTTCTGAAGATTTATTGTTGTATTGACTCATGCATTATATTGTATAATGAAAGGGATTTATCATAATGCTGATTTGCTGCTGTGATATTTAAATATAATTCTCCTTGCTGATCTCCTCTGAACATCTGCTAAAACTGCACAATTCCTGAAGCAGTGCTTGCATTTGGCTGCAGACTTCCTCTTTGGGTGCTTTTTAGCTAGTCAAGTTTTTGGGAGATCTGTTTAATGAGTCTAAAATGATTTTCTTTTATGAAACTCCATATATAAGTATCATACAGCATAAAAAAGGGGGACCAAGTCCTGATCTGCATTATTTTTGCACAGTTTTACTTATACAGCGTTTCTGTTGAGCACCTTGTTGAATTTCCTGAAAAGGGATCATTACATACCCTTTGTCGTATTGGAGTCAATTTTGTGCTCTGCTGATGTCTGAACCTTGAAGAGGTTGAGAAAGTTTTAAATGATTTACATAGTGGCGCTTGTGGTGGTCACATGTCTGGTTATTCCAACGCACAAAATATCCTTCGTGCTGGCTATTTCTGGCCGTCTATCTTTAAAGATTGCATTATCGCAATGCGCAAATGTCATGCGTGCCATATATATCAACACAAGATGCGTGTGCCACCATTTCCCTTACATCCTGTCATTACCGTGGGTCCTTTTTCCAAATGGGGCATCAATTTTATGACATGTAACCCTCGTTCGGCCAGGGGGCATGCCTATATTATCGTTACTGTCGATTATTTCACGAAATGGGCCGAAGCAATGCCTACACTGGCTGCAGATGGTAAGACAATGGAAAAATTCATTTTCAATCATGTTATTACTCAGTTTGGTGTTCCTCAGGCCATCATCACTGATCATGGTTCTCATTTTTTGGATTATATGATGGTAGAGCTGACATCTAAGTTGGGCCTGCGTCACGACAGCTCAATGCCTTATTGCCCTCAAGCTAATGGCCAGGTTGAAGCCGTCAAGAAATTCCTTATTAAAATGCTTCAACAAACAATTGGGATCCATAAATCAAATTGGCATCTCATGTTGTTCTCAGCTCTTTGGGCTTACCAAACGTCAATTAAGAGTGTGACTAGATTTACCCCGTTTTAGTTGGTATATGGTCTTGAAGCCACTCTTCCGATTGAATGTGAAATCCCTTCACTCAAAATAGCTGTGGAATTACTGCCTGATACTTCGCCTGAATAAGAGCATCTTCTCTACTTAGAGAGATTGGATGAAACTCGTTGCTTGGCTGCCTTGGTCATCAAAGCACAAAAGAAGCGAGTCAAAGCCCATTTTGACCAAATAGTTTCCCCTCATTCTTTCATTGAAGGTGATCTCATTCTCCTATATGACCAAGCTCATGACAAGCTAGGGGCAAGAAAATTCCAACCCATGTGTCATGGGCCCTACATCGTTAAACATGTGTTACAAAATGCGGCTTATGAGCTCATTGATTATGAAGGTTATCCTTTATCGCAGCCCAGAAATGGGTTGTACCTCAAAAAGTATTATGCTTGAGTTATTCACACATGATATGTGTACATAGGTGATTTTTTAATTTTTGTGCATGTTTTGGTTTGATGTGCTTTGTGAGCTTTTTCTACTTATTGGGTCTTGTTTATTGTGTAGATGTATATTTCCCCTTATGTCGGTTTCGCGGATGGTGCTTCCTGCAGTACCAGGAATTTGTCTTCGGTAGCTTGGGTAATTTACGATCCTATTGGTGAGTTGATTAACTTACAAGGTATTTGTCTAGGACCAACTACAAACAATGTCGCTGAATATAGTGTTGTTTTGGAACTATTAACCGAGGCAGTTAACCTTGGCATATGTGCATTGCTTGTGAATTTTGATTCGTAGCTTGTTGTTCTTCAACTTAAGGGTCATTATTGAGTTCAATACCCATGCATTTTGAGATTGTGTTTGCGTATTCGTTTACTTGAAAGACATTTTGATTTCATTACATATCAAAATATACCAAGACGAATGAATACATTAACATATGCAATAGCTAACATGGTGCTATGTAGACATTTGTGCAATTTATAAAAACATCATCATATGTAAATAGACCCATGTGAGAAGATATATATATATATATATATATATATATATATATATATATATATATATATATATATATATATATATTTTTTTTTTATTTTTTTTTTGCAACGTGTGCATCATAAAATCCAAAAAATAATATATGTTTGTTTCAGTTACATTGTGAGAAAAAATGTCTCTCAAAAATGTGCATAAATAAAGCCTAAGTGCCTAATCAGCGTGGTGCTCATGATAGCATGTCACCGCCTGTACCAACCACCTCAGCAAGTGATGGATATGACTTGGCACCCATACAGTGTGTCTCTGATAGGCCCAAGGCACATCATCTAAGTGAGCATAGTCTGGGACCCCACGGGCGATCCCCTCCAGGTTCTGTACTAGCTCCTCCTCGCCACCCTCACCATGAGGATCAAAATTGCGAGGAAATCGCCTCGCTACCGGCGACATGCCTGCAGGATGCTCTGGGCCAAAATCTACATACATATAGGATTTAACTATCAAAACATGCATATATACCAAAAAATCATAAAACTCATGAAAATAAAAAATGAGTCTCACCTGACTCTTCGTCCCAATCTTCTCCCTCCGGGAGCAGGAGGTCGGGATCTCCAGTGAAGTTCGTACCGGCATAGGGCCAGTCCTCCATGAAAATCAGTTGTCATCGGAGCCAATCAAAAAAATTTGGCCTCCAGGAAATCTGCTAGCCACCCCCTGCTCTAGGCATCAATGCGGCCCATCGGGCCATCTGTGGCTCTGTGGGTGGCGGCATCGGGACAATAACCTCGTGAAGCTAGAATATGGGTAATCATTCCAAGAAGAACGATACTAGAATCAATCCATACCCAAACTGCTTTATTTTGGCCTTCTTTCACTTAGTGAGCTACCTTTTGATGTTGATAATCATAGCCTTGGCCTAGTTGAAGATGGTCAGGTTCATGCACTTTGAGGCAAGAAGTAGTTGTGTCTTCATGGCCTCATGCAGTGCCTGCAATCCTGTAGCCCATGTGATAGTGTGCAGCACTACTCTCAGTTCTAGATCAGGGATGGTTTGGATATCCACTTTGCCACTCCTTGTTCCTTTTCGTGCCCCTTGGCACACCCTCTCAATTACCATTCCCATGCTTTCCCCGGAAGGACGCGTATCGGTCAAGATAGGGACTGCACCTCTACATGAAAATCCAGTGATGAAATCTACATCAGAAACTTCGAGTTCAAGCTCCTGATCCCGAAGTACAAACTTTTTCCGATCTTCGTCCCAAATGCTTATTAGATATTGAAGCAATTCGGGTTGAGCCCGGAGACATGGTGTCAAGAATAACTTCTTGAGCCCAAAATTTCTGAGGGCATTCATGCATTGTTCATTTTCCATGGCTTGTTCATCCTCTTCACTATGTTCTCTCTCCTTCCACTCAATTACCATATTTTCTACTTGGTACCTGCATGTATTGTCCATATAAACATTGTAAGTCCCCTTGGGCATTAAAATTTTCAATCAAATGGTTGCATTTTCTTGAAACTGAAGTAGATTTTGAGTTGCGCGGTTTTTGCGACTGTTTTGCAAACAGTCGCACCACCTGGTGCGACCCCTGTGTAAAAAAGGGTCGATTGGCACGGGTCTGTGCCCGAAACCCACGCCAACTGTGATGCCCTAGTTTTTAAAAATCCCCCCCTAAAGGACCCAAAATTACAACTAAATGCAATAAAATATATCTCAGAAGATGGAAAATGATGTCGACTCTTACCTGAAACTGACGAAATCTGAATTGTTCCACTGGTTTTCTCGCAATTGTCGCCACAAGATCACAAGGTAAATGGACCACTGTTGCTCCACAAAGAGGTAAAAGTGAAAAGTAAATATTTTTACCATTTTTGGTCTTTTATAACTTTTCAAAGTCTAAAAATAGGTCTTAAAACATTTTTGTCAATTATTTTCATATCATTTTCGAGAAATACATTTTACACACGTCTTTTTGTGCAACAACAGGTTTCCACATGGTTTTGACGAAGAATGAGTTGTATTTTATACTTTTTTCGACTCGGTAAAAACACGAAAAAGTCACTAATTGGAGTCATATTTCAACTCTTTTCTGACTCTCTAAAACTGAAAATATCTCCGAGTCGCTTGTCGTTTTGAACTCGTTAAATTGGCTGCAAAATGATATCTATCCATTATACGTTTACCCCTTTTTCAAGCTGGTGTTTGTGCTCAACCTAGTGTCCCTAAATTGAGTTCATTAATTGTCAGCTACGGTTGGTAAACTGCTGAAGTGTGGTGCACTATATGTGCCTAGGTATTTGTTTCTCACTACATTGTGTTTAGTGTTTTCTGATGTTTTTGGTTTTATGATTTTATGTTTGAAAAGGGAAGGAACTAAATGCTGGTGAAAAGAAGCTATTGGCCTAAAATATGGATGACAAATGACAAATGCAAATACTAAAATAGAACAAAGCCTAACTATGGCTAGCAAACAACAAATACAAAGCTTGATAATGACTTCAAGAAAATAAATCACAACATGAGCTTAAACTTGTCCAATTCATTCATTAAAGATGTTTTGGAAGAGCTTGAGAAATGGGAAAGTTAAGTGTAAATGAAGTTCTCCTAACTAAATAATCAAACAATCAACTTACAATGTTACAACATCTCATCCATGATTAAAGGTCTATTGGAATATATTTGGAAAAGAACATTTGTAGCACCATAATATTTCTATTCTAAACTAGCTTCTAATTCTATTCTGCAACTCAATCTAGCACCACTAGGCCTCACTCAAAAGTTATATCTTTCTTTCTTTAAAAATAGTCTTTGAGAAAAGGCTTGTTTGTGAAATGGTAAAATGGTTGCAAAATACTCTAGGCCTTTAGACTGATACTAACTTCTATCCAGATAATTATGTATTAATATGAGTTTGGAACAAAAGAAGTTTTGTAAATAATGAAGACCGTGGTATTTAAATTTAACAACTAAAAATGCAATGGATAACAACTAAACTGGAATGCTAATACAGTGAGCTGAGACTAAAATAGAGTGCTACTAGTCTACTTGGAATACAGTGAGCAATGTTAAACTAAAATGCAATTATCAAGCTGAAATGTAGTGACAGAGCTGAACTAAATGCATTCTACCTCCGGAGTGTTGTAACTAGATTAACATGCAACTAATCCATGGAATTCTACAGCCTATCTCATTCAGGATGAATGATATTTTGGAAGAGTTTGTGAAAACAAGTATGGTTGTATTATTCAATGCAATTGAACATAAACATAAGACTGAAAGAAAATACAACTAGAATCTAAGACACCACAGTTGTTTCTTATTCGTTGTTCATGATATTTTGGAATAGTTTGTAAGAGTAAGACCGGCTGTGACACTTAGTGTAAACAAGCAACTAAAACCTACAATACCACAGCTATGCCTTATTCATCATAATGATATTTTGGAAGAGTTTATTAGAGTAAGTTTTAACTGTGATAATTAACGAAAGGAAATGCAACTAAAACCTACAATATCACAGCTGTGCCTTATTCATCATCATGATATTTTGGAAGAGTTTATTAGAGTAAGTTTAGCTGTGATAATTAATGTAAACAAATATGAACATAAGCTTCAGAAATCTACTTAAGCTAGAAATGAAAATGAGGCTAAAATACTTATCTAAACAGTATAAACAAGGCTACTCAGGAGGCAGGGACCCTCTACCACCAGAGTAGCATGAAATCTACTTCAATATCGACTTCAACGCTTTCAAGGAAATGTTGATTCTTTCATTAAAGAGAGATTACTTTAAAACAGAGTGTTTTCGGACTTCAGAAATCTAGCAATCAACCATACAAATCTAACCAAAATCTAACTTTGTCCCTCGGTTTCCCGAGCTACATTTATAGCAAATTTACATAACAGAATCCGAGATAATCCAGGGATAATTGTCTTCCCATATTAAAATCTAACTAGAACTCTAAAGGTGGCATCGTAATATGACTAAGGACATCTGGACTGTCCTTGTCCTACTAGGAGTCTATCTCCTAGTTTGAGTTCCGACGTGCATAACCACGTACAGAATTCCGTTCAATCTTCGTGGAGAGAAACAAATGCTGAGGGCATGATCTGGAATACGACCATGTGTGGTTTTCTCTGAGAGGACACCTGGAACCTGCTTAGACATGAAGACAGCTACAGAATTGGCAACTAGCTACATAATGTCTACATTTTGTAGCTAGTCCTAGTTCAAAAAGCACTACAATGACAAAATCATAAAAACATAGCAAGTTAGTCATAATATTCATTCTTAAAGCAATTTTAGCTAATTTCATTGATCATTTGAGCCTGGGATTAATAATGGAAAAAATAAATGGAGTGGAATGTGGTGGAAGAAAGAACATTCTTGGAGCTCATCAGCTGGGATGGATTATTTACGAAAAATGAATACCTTAGACGATCACGACTAAGAGGATCTCTCAGACACATTTTTCTACCTTTTCGGATCTGAGGGACTATTTACGAAGAGGGCCTTACTGGAGTTTTATTTTTTTCTTTCTTTTCAAACTCTCTAGACATGAAAATATGGTGAGTTATTCCTTTGTCAAACTCGTTAAAACTAATGACATCGGACTCCGTCGTGATGACGCTACTCGAGTTCCTCCTTCCTATGGCTTGTAAAATGTACTAGGTTGGATTTTTCTGAAGGAAAAACTTACATCGCAAGCACATGCTATCCCCTTCAAGCTTGTTTTCAAAAATAATTGGGGTACTCGCTAGAAATGGTGGGGGAAAATAGAACCAAGATTGCAGTCGTGTTGGTAGTATGTCACTCTTGAACATGGCACTTGTCTGCATTCGTGTCGGGTTGGGGATATCTCACTTCGTCATTTTTTTTCCTCCATGGGTTTGGGTAATCATTTTTGACCTCTCATCTGCTCTTTTCCACATCACCATGACCTCAGATCCCTTGATGTCAAATACTGCCAAATCTAGTGTCGTGCCGCCGATATGCTCAAGAGAAATTTTCCTCTGAAGTTTTCAACCTCCCTCTTATTCTCTGTTGGTCTTGATTCACAAACATCATGCTCCTCTGTCTCGTTTGGATGATGTGGGAAACATTATGGCCCACCTTCGATCAAGGTCACTTCCTATCGACTCCAGCTCATCATATAGGAAGCTAATCTAGAGACTCCCTTCAGGTAACTTGGAGCCTGCATGCCTCAATGGCAGGTTCTTCACATTCGACATAAGGTTTACATCATTGGCCTTCAATTAACTAATTCTGCGAGTGTTCAACATCAGATCATTTTTCGCACTCCGTGGATTGAACCTTTCGTACCTTGAGAAACATTGTCATTATTGGTGGTTTCTCTCGCGTCTATTAACAACTTTCATCATTGGCTGGTAATCAGACGATTTTCTTGCATGTTCAACTTCAACTCACATATTCACATGCTCAAAATTGTACTTTTTTCAGGTCGAGATGGAGCATAAGACCCTGGGTTTTGTCTGATGAAATCCAGGCTGTGGGTTCTTTTGTGGATTACTATGACTTATTATGTGACTCTTCTGATTTGATAGCTGCAACCATACCTGAGTCTATTTATTGATCCCTACTACTGGATGGTTATGTCCATACCTCGGATCTCATTGTTTATGAACTCTATTATGGATGGTTGTGCCCATACCACATGTCATGTATCAGATGTATCGGTTACATTTGTACTTGCAAGTCTTCCGACAGCATTGTTTGGGTCGGACGCGTTCTCATAAATCATTTCACCCCTCCTCTCTCTCGAACCTCATGCTTTAGGGGGCATCTGTTACACAAGATTTTGTCATCGTCCCTGTAATCCCTCACCCCACATATTGGAGGGTCTTTCCCATGACCTGAGTAGTGTCATAGTCTGCAAATACCTTTTTTGCATCCTTCTGCACAAGGACATGATTCCTCCTATTGAACATTTCCTCAGAAAGCACTCAAAACCTATGTTTTGGCATTGGTGCGGGTAGCCAGTTCACCACTCGCGCCAATGGGGAAGATTTCCACTAGAGCCCGTGCCATCTAGCACTCTGTCTCTTTATTGTGCCTGCGCTAGCCTTTTTGGGAATTTTGTTTAACCAATTAGAGGCAGAAGTTTCCTTTAACCACTTGAGGAATGACTCATTGCAAGTGGTTAAACTCGATAAGCCACGAATCTCTTCCTTTAGGAAATGGTTGATGGAACATTATTTGAATATAGGACTCCCCCCATGATTATAGGGATCTCAACCTCTCCTTATCCCTCTATATAAACAAACCTTCTCCCTTTACAAAATCTAGTTGAACATATAGCCAAGAAGCTGAACTTGGAGAAGAGATATTATAGCTAAGTAATCGCTATAGAGGAGGTGGAACCAAGGAGGATCCCATAGAGAGAGCCCCGTCTAAATTTCCGACAAGCTTTGTGAGACGTGCTCCACTGGAACCCTACTATAGGAGATCACAACGTTGAAGCCTGGTTGTACTCTTCCTTATTTAAATTAATATACTCGACTATGGTATTGATTCCATCTCTATGTTATGTTTATTTGACACATTTTATTTAGTCTTCTTCGACTGAATGATAGTTAGGAATGAGAAATAGTATGTTGTGTATCGTATTCATTTCTTGTGTATGTGTAAGTATCTACACGTGAGAAGGAGTGGATCATGATCTGTCGGATCATGAGTGATACGCAGCCATTCTCCCAGATGACACAACAGCGCAGGACCTACGGTAAGTGATCTACCAAGTCTTTGTCCATTCTTAACTAGGAATTGATGTCATAACGTGTCTCGTTTGTGGCTAGACCCACTCTAGGGCTAGTGGGATTTCCTCTGTTCACAGAGGGGATTTACCTCACCAACAGGGTCCCTCTCATGGAGGTTGTATCAGACTCATACATTATGGATTTGGGAACCATTATTTCCAATAATATTGCCTCACAAATCTAAACTATAGAAAGAATCGTATAGTCACCACCAAGACATTTACCCCATTTTTATGAGTGCTTATATCATGGATGAAGTGTGTTTTACGTCAAATTTCCAAAACATGGGATGGAAATGGACCATTCAATACCCTACTCCCATCCATGTTTACCATATCATCCTCTCAAAATCCAATTATGAGTCTCATTTCTGTAGAATTTTCCATGGAGTTATTTTATCACTTCACCAAGTTGTTTTTGGTGATAAAGCCCCAAAATTGTCAAACAAAGCCCAAGATGATTTGAATTCCATAGGAAAATGGTTTGGGGAAGAACTATTTACGTATATCATATTTTATGGAAGTCTTCCCAAACCTCATGTCCTCTGGTTGTATTTACCAGACAAGCTCCTGGAAAGGGAAATTTATTATCAAACAGTTGGAAATGGGTTAACCAAAGCTTTGAAAGAAGCTAAAAAATATTCATGGCCTTATTTCCCTATCCAATGTGGTGTTTATGCTCTAGAAAAATTCAATTGTGCTGGATTGGAAATCAATCAAATTCAATACCTAAAGTTATCTACTATTCCCCGCAGATAGTTTGATCCTAATAAAATAGCCCAAAACTATACAACTCAAGTAAAGATTAGAAAAATCATTCATGAAAATAATGACTATGATGATTTTCTTTAATCCACTAAGACCTATTTACAGGTTGAAAAGCTAGAAACAATGCGTCTTAAATCTGAACAACTTTCCCAGTTTAAAGAATACAGGAACAAAATTTTGGAGAGTATTCCTCTCGATATCTTAAAAGTGTCTCAACATATTTTACAGAAAGAACAGAAGCTGGAACAGCCTCCTAAGGACACCAAGATCCTACAGGGAGAAAAGGAAGTTAAATAAACTAAAGAGAAAACAACTAATCGATTATTCAATAATTAATTGGATAAATTTTTCTATTAATTTGAATAACACCTTAAAGGACAACACGAGGAGAAAATCATTGATATTGAAGAGACAGTTAGCACACCTCAAGACAAGAGTCAGAGCCCGATCACTATAGATGCTTCTAATAAGGCGGTCAATACAGACGAAATTTAATTTATCTTGGAGTTCCCTTCATTTGAGATTGTTCTAAAGATAGAATAAATCCATCCTCTCGACATCTTTTACAGTCCCAAACATCGGGCTATAATGATAGATAGAGAAAGAGAAGGATATTTGATCAATCATAGGAATTAATCCCTGGTGATATACCCATGGAATTAGAGTGGAAAGATCCACAAAATGTTCCATATGAATATCTAACAAGTTTGACATAGTTTGCAAGTGCTACTTCTTATGTATCTGTCATGATTGATAAGGCATCAGAGTCCAACAACTAGTCAAAGAAAAGGATGAAATAGTCCTGCAGTTAGAAAAAGATTTATTAGCAGAGAAACAAAGTGTTAATCATCAATTTCATTCTCAATTGTCACAACTCCAACAAAGCTTTGATCAATTAAAATTACAACAGCAATCTGACATCAATGTAAAATTTTCTCAAATTTATAAACTCTAGTTCATAGTGGAACAATTGAAGGATAATCCAAATATATATGACTTCAAGAAGGAAGCTTTGGAACTCAACACCTTGTTGGTTCAACAAAAAGTATTATTTTACCAAAATATGACAATCATCAACGATCTGTATGAGAAAAGTGATTCATTGATAAATCAATTGGTCAATATATGATGGTGCACTTAGAACAACAGAAAGAAAGATATATGACCTTTTCCTTAAAATGAATAGATAAGGGAAGAAAACCTACTTTTAATATGTTCGATTTTCCTCACCTCCCTTTGTCGCTTTCATCGCTCTCAATCTAACTGAACTCGCTTGATTGATATCTGTACTAGAAAACATAATACAAAAAATAACATAAAGGCATAATGATGTATTCAAGTTAGTCAAATTGAATCGATTACATTTGAAAATACACATATAACATCATTGACACATGCATTAGGAAATGAAAAAATGTATTTATTATGAAGTAGAAGGAGAAGTACAACCAGTTGATCGATGCAATGTCACTCCTCCAGCTTCATTCCCATCCCCATCACACCCAACATCACAGTACAACAACAAAAAATTACATGCACGATAACTCCAAGAGTTGTGATCTTACCAAATATTGTAGCTGCTACAACACCCTCCAAAATTTTGCTCTCCTTCAATTTTTGAGCCCCTAATACTTGTGAAAAGAGAAATCAAACCTAAATTCACCTTTTCTAAACTTCAGGTCACTAAGTCGCAAATATGGTTAACTTTCCTAAGTTGCGACCCCGCGACCTTGCGACACCCCAAGGTCGCTAAGTCGCATAGTCACACATCATTTCTAAATCAAACATCAGTAATCTTGTGACCCTGTGACCCCACGAACTCTTAGGTCGCAAGATCGCACATATCGTTAAAGCAGTTCATTCGCGACCTTGCGACCCTCATTTATTTCCCACACATGCGACCCCTTTATATATAGAAGGGTCGCATATCTCGCATTTGACCTACATGACAGAGAGAAAAAAAAGCCTTTGAAAAGCCAACTGGAGGGCGATTTTACCGGGTAAGTGCCTGATCCTCCTGCTGTTTCTTTTCTAGGGTAGCTGTTACTATTTTTCCCTTACCCTAGCTTATTTTAACCCTATATGACCTTGACCAAACCCTTTAGCAATCCTTCTGAAAACCTCCCCTCCTTCTGTTTCTCTTCAAATCTTGTGTTAAGACTATTTTCCCCTCCCCCCTTCCTAGGACCTTGCCTCACTCACCTGTGAAGTCTCCTACAACCTTATACGGTGATTTTGTGGACACCTTGTGTTTTTCCTAAGCCTTTTTCCTCTACGCATTCGTAAAGCCCTAGAGCAACCCCGCGACCTTGCGACCTCGTCGCTAAGTCGCAGAAACACTAGGTCGCATATCATGGAAATGTAGAGTGACACGACCCAGCGACTCAGCGACCTTGCGACCCAATCATGAGTCGCTAAGTCGCTAGGTCGCACTTCCGAAAAGTTTCCAGCCAACGCGACCCTGCGACTCCACGACCTCGTGACCGAGTCGCAGGTCGCCAGGTCACTAAGTCGACCTTCTGTCTAGTTTTAAGCCAATGCGACCTAGAAACCCCGCGACCCAGTCACAAGGTCACCAGGTTGAAGGTTAACCCACCTCCTTGGAAATGACTAAGTAGATGTAGAAACAACCCACATATTTAAAATTAATGGCATCTATCTTATCGTGGGATTTTTTTATGAACATGCCAGGGGATATTGAAGCCAAGCTAGAGTGTGTGTCCATTTCATCAGCATCAAGTGACATGGGGCTGCCAGCAGTCCACAAGAAAAAAAAAAGTCTCGAGATAGAAATCTCAGAGGAGGAAAGACCTGTTTTTCTTCCCCCCATCTATGGAGACACAACAGCCTGCATCTTCGGTAAGGGGGACAGTATGAGCTGGTACCAGATCTACAAAGAGTTCACTCAGGATAAATTTCTAGAGGACCTCCCTGACCGACAGATATATATTCAAGTTAAACTATCCAAATTTCACTACGCAGGGCCTCACCCGCCGGTGTTCCCATGCGCCGAGCTAATTGAATGGATCCTACAGAGAGTTGACCCCATGATCTAGGTCATTCGAGACCATGCTGGGAAGAATTTCGCCAACCTAAAGGGACAAGATGTAGAATTCTACTATGGGCTTCCCACTCAAGAGTAGACCTTCAATGATGAATGAGCCACTACTCATGCAGTTCCCATATCTGAAACGTTGAAAGGGTGGTGGGAAGACCCGAAAAAATTCTGGCTCAAGAAGGATCAAGAATATTAGACAGCGAGTCTCAGGAAAGTTTACAAACTGGTAGCCACAATGCTATGCAGGATGTATGGCCGCCTAGATGCCACATTTTTCAACGGTGCATGGGTATCTCTAATGTATGCTATCACCATGTATGGTACCCATTTAAACTGGGCCAACATGATAATAGTAGCTCTCAAGTCAAACATATTTGCAGCTCTGGCACCCGATGAAGCGTATGCCTCAGAATTATACATGGCATCTTATCTCCTAGATGCAGTGTGTTCCAGGTGCCAGTTTGAGGGGTGGTCACATAACTGAAACTCAGAGAATGGCGGTCCAATTAAAAAAGACCTGATGGTGTTTTGGGATTCCAGATCTAAGCAAGACATGGAGTCAATAGCAGGTAGCTTCATCCCTGCCCTCTATGTGAATCTGTTCGGACAATACCCCCCATGCATGTTTGAGCGAGCCATGGATACAATAACTGAGGTGGCCCACTGATTTCCAGACACCAATAGCACCTTCCTCTAATTTTTTGGGTCGCTCAAGACCCCCCATGCATTTCCTCACTTCGTAATGGACAAGCTTCTCCTCCAAGAAACTTTTTATCAAATGTCAAGCAGTTTCTCCAAAGTCCTCACTAAAGGTAAAAATAAACCATGGCCAACCTTGCCACTCACCATCGACGCCTACACAGTATAGGACTTCAGAGAAGTAGAAGTAGAAGCTGAATAGATAAAGGGATTCAATCTGCCTCCCTTAGCACACTGTACATATGATCCCGAGAGAATCATCCCCGCACATTGCAAGTGGGAAAAATTAAAATGGAGTTATCAGCATACTGAATGCTCGGCCGAAGATAGAATAAAGAACTGGTACAACAAGGATAGAGAGGAATCTCCAGCAGAATCAAGCGATTAGGAGGAACAGGACAACCAGACTCTGGAGGAAAGAGCTAATACACTGGGAGGACCCTCATCCTCCAGATCTAAGAAACCAAAGACTGGTACAGGCCTCAACCCTTCTGCCCAACAAAGAGAAATGGAAGCCAAAGCTAAAAAAGAAGCAAAAAAGTGGGCAAGAGAAGAGGAGGCCAAAGCTAAATAGGAGGCCGAGGAAAGGGCAAGGGAAGAAGAGGAAAAAATAAAGAAGCAAATGAAGGAAGATCAAAGGAAGAAGTGGGCAGAGGAAATCCACAAAAAAAAAGAAGAGGAACAAAGGAAGAAGGAGGAGGAAGAAAAGGCGGAAGCCGAGCGGCAGTTGAAATTGAAGCAGGATAAGGCGGAGGCTGAGCATCGGTTAAAAGAAGATCAAGCCAGAGTAGAAGTTGAGCATCGGTTGAAAGAAGAGCAGGACAAGGCAGGAGCAGAGTGCTGGTTGAAGGAAGATCAAGATAGAGCAGGCACCAAATAGAGTAATAAACTGTGCTCAAAAACAGAGGGACAAACAGAGTTTCCACCCATTGAGGTACCTCAGAAAACTCCTACCCATTTCACTCTCTCAGAACTGGGTACCTCCAAAGATCTAGATGAGGGAGTGCTTGATCTCACTAGACTCACCTACGATCAATTTACACATAAGATCAGGCAGGAGAAGAGAAGATGTTTAGCACAAGACCCTACAGTTCCCCTTGCAGTCACTCTAGGGAAGGACATAGTCTTGGACACTAGGAATAACCCGGTCATGATTGCCTCAGCCGGTACTACTTTTGCAGCAGCTACCAAAGAGAATGTTAGCAAGATGAGAAGAGAGATCATGTCCTTACAGAACAGACTGCAGGCCTCTGAACTCAATACGGCCCAAGTACAACAAGAGAAGAAGGCACTGCAAGAGGAGGTCAGAAAATTTCAAGCCAGGGATACCCCTGCTAATGAAATATCAATCACTCTATAGGGAGATCTATTCACTTTGGAGGCCTCCATGATGTAGGTATATGAAGAAATGTTTACCATAAAGAAAACTGTAGTGCCTCTACTAAAGGCACAGGCTGAAACTAAAAGGAGGAACACGCAACTGAAAGAAACCTCTACTGCATTGGACAAGATATTAGAGTGGTCTAATAGGTATCCACAAGCCCCGACCATGTTGCCTAGAAGAGATTGGATTGCTACCCAGAATGAAAAAGTTCAGTTTCGGATGAAGTTACAATCCAAGGAAAAGCTCATCAAGGATTTGGAGAAGGTAATTTCGGCATATGAACATTTGATTACTGGCATCGACTCAATGGATGAGGTACACCACATCCCTTCTATGGGTACACTTGGAGAAGAGAAAACATGGGAAGAAGTCTCCACTAATATTCAAAAATTTATACATCCCATAAGGAAAGAAACCACCTCGCAAGGCCTGCCGGCGTCAAGAGAAAACATGGTTCAGTTCATTGTGACACTAGTCCGGATATACACTAAACTGGCCTCCTTGTCGAATCAGATCACAGTCAAGAGGGAAAATTTGATTCCAAATGCCCTAGAATGTCTTCATAGGTTAAGAGAAGACACACCTCAGGTCTCCCCAGTGGCTGTGGATTATCGAGCTTGGAAGACCTACCCTAAAGAGCAGCAACATATGGATGTCCCGAGGCTTGCAATCACACAACTACTTCCATGATCAAGTCACAGATAGCAGCAAGTAGAGCAAGTCGCAGGTTTCAGCAACTGAGGGGTCACAGGTCGCAGCCATAGTAGAGGTCGCAAGTTGTAATTCCCCTCAAGTTGCAAAGTAAACCAACAGTCGTGAAGGCAAAAAGTCAGGGATACCTAAGGGTCAATTTTGTTTATAAATACTCCCTTGTGGGAATTGTAAACGACCTTTTTTTTAGCACTCCGAAGGAGCAGCGAATTGTATAGCATTGAATGCACCCTTTATGAATGAATACAATAACTTGTTGTGATTCCACTCTTGGATCTGATGGGAGTTAATGTGTTAAGATTGTGAATATTTTGCCTTATGCATATGTTATCTTTCTGATTAAATCACCCATGTTTCCTGCCTATATCATTTATACATTCATCTTACTAAATGTTGTTAATGATGTTAACTTGTTCATATAGAAAATGTTAAGAAAATATGTTACTAAAATTTATCTCATCACTGGAAAACACTTAAGGAATTGAAGGGCGCTCTAACCATAAAGAACTATTTCTTCTGTGGTTCGAACAACTTTTCCTTACAAGCATGACCTTGATAATGTGTTGCTAATATCTTTTCCCTGGCCACATTTTTGTTTAATTAATCTTGCTATTCATAGTGTTTTATGTTCATTAAGAACTCATCAACCATTTACATTGTACCATCTGGATAATCGTGTGCTCACAGGTTTGCAGGGCTTGTTCGTGTCTGAGAAAAAGAGTATTCAGCGGTAGTCAAACCCACACCCCTGGACGAGATCCCTATCACAAATAGTTTAGATTCTAGTTGGGACTTTACATGAGGGAGATCCCTTACTGTTGGCCGAAAATATTTTCACGTCAACAAATTTGGTGCTAGAAGGAGGGCCTAAATGGCAAGCTCCCATCACACAAGTAACATCCCATTATAAACACCCCAAGGGGAGATCATGTATGAAAATAATGGTCCTCCACCCTTAGAAAATTCCCAAGAGGAGGAAGCCCCTTACTATGAGGTTACTTTAGATCATCTAAGGGCCCTATGCCCCATCGCCCGCAACCTTGTCAGGGGTTTACAACGAGCCTCGGTCACTAGTTCCTTGGCTAATCCTAGAACTCCCACAGCTAACCATACTCGCCAAGGAACCCTTGTCAACTCCCTACCTCAATTTGTGGGTCTTATGATCGAAGATTATGTAGATGCAGTTGAGTGAAATTCTAAAGAACCACCAGATAGCCCTAGCGAGGTGGAAGAGGGTGGCCTCGAAGCCACCAAACCACAACCTAATGCTAACCCTCAACCGGACATAACTTTGAATGATATCACTCAGCCAAACAACCCACCTAGAGGAGGAGCCGGTAGAGGCCGGGGAAACAGAGGCCAGGGGAACGGGGGTCATGGCCAAGGCCGAAATCCAGGCCACCACCATCACCACAGAAACCAGAATAGATTTTCGTTCCTTTATAACTAGAGAAATATCAAAGATATAGGGAACCGAGGGAGGAATCAGGACATGCAGTCCCATCATGAAGGCGAAGCATCGGGGTCAGGCATAGGGAGCGAGGCCAAAAGTGAAATAGAGCATGTTTACATACCATTCCACAAAAATGCTAGGCATGGCAGCCTATGGCTTGGATGGCATAGTCTCCTTTAGCCCTCCATGTCCCCCTTCATGACGTGCCTCGGCATCCAGAGAAGCACCTCCCCAAGTTCGACCCCGAAAAAGGTACGTTGGCTGAAGATCACATAAGCAACTTTTACCTGGCCTTACAAATGATGAGAGTACAATATGACGATGTAGCATGTCATATTTTTCCCCATAATTTAGAGAATAAACCTGCCACTTGGTACCGATCCCTCCCAGTTGCTTCCATCTCATCCTGGGAGCAGTTCTGCAATATTTTTCTTCAAAAGTTTTCGGAAGGAAAAACTCCTTCCATGCTCCTCACTGAACTTAGTACTTTGAAGTGTCAAAAAAAAGAGAAAGTCAAATATTTCAATCAACGCTTTGCAACGATCTTGAATAAATTCCCGCCGAATATGGCATTAGACAATTCCATCACCGTCGAATACTACACTCAGGCTCTCCCTTAGGATATTTCCATTTTCATGAAGCGCGAAGCTAGAGCTACCCTGGCGGCGAATTACACCACCGCCCTAGCTATCAAAAGAGATATGCTATCCATAGGAGCCATCGACCATGAAGGATGGGATGATCAAAAGCCAACCACGAACAGAGCCCAATCCTCAAACCATAAATCCAGAGACAAAGATAAGGACCTCTTTGATTTCAAAAGTATTACAAAATCCCTCAAGTTACTGACAAACGAAGTCTCTGATCTGAAGAGAAAGAAAAATGATTATGTCCCAGCTGATAAAATGCAAAAACATTTCTTAAGAAAGAATAATCCTGCTGTGAACCGGCCCCCGTCAAACTCGAGTGCCGGTCTCAACATTGAGGAAATTGGCAAGGAAATTTTTTTTTCTTTCCATCAAGCCTCTCACTCAGAGAAAACTTGCCCCCAGTGGATTAATATCATGACCACCGTGGTGAATCAACTTCTGGAAGACCAAACCCCTGGAGATCTGGAAGAGGAGGCCATTTCAAACAATGAAGAGGCCTCTCCCCCAGATGAGGATATGGGTTCCACTGTCCTCACTTTTGATGTCATCCGCAGAGAGTCTCTCCCTTCCACAACTGGGATTAACTTGGCCTACAACCTTAAATTTAAACCCCCTCGAAACTATGGTTTGAGGAGCAAAGGACCGGTCCCTGAACAATCATTCGAAGAAAAAAGGAAAGCTTTCTTAAGGAAAATATTTCCACCAAATGTAGAAAACCAAAGCAAGAATCCTGAAAAATTTAGTCCAACTAACCCTAGAGAAGGCCCTAAGGCTAAATCTTCATCGGTTTCCCATAAAACCACCACTGAACTTTCCACACACACAAATTATGGTTATAACATTATCGAAGATATGAAGAAGACCCGGGCCAATATTTCTCTCTACGAGCTCGCTCGCATCGCTAACCAACGAAATCTTATCCTCAAGGCCTTTTCTAATATGCCAAAAACCAAACCCGTGAGCATCACATCTGCCTAAACTGTTGCTAATCCCCAATCCATCGTAAATTCCATAAATGCCAACTCTAGGGGATCGACACTACCTTTCCTCCTCTCCTTCGAGATCTTTTACTTCAATGTCCATTATTGCCCCGTCGATTCTGGTGCATCCACGAATGTTATGCCCTTATATGTATGCAAGAAGTTAAACATCCACCCTGAGAAAACTGACACCAGGATCATCCAACTCGACAGATCTCAAGTCTCAGCAGTAGGAAAATTAAACAATGTCATTATCTTCCTATCCTTTGATTCTAGACTGCATCAGTGTATCGACATAGTAATAATGGATATACCCGAGGCCTATGGCCTTCTTTTGAGCAGAGATTGGTATAGCAAGCTGCAAGGATACTTTTCCACTGATTGGTCCCACCTTTGGCTCCTGTAAAAGGGCAAGAATAACCAAATCCAGGTCGAAAGTGAGCCGTACATGAAATATACTGTGACCGACATGGACACAACTAATGAACCAGTCAGTTTTGCACAAGAAGAGCTTGGTATGTGTTTCTTAGAGTCCATCTTTGGGTGCTATCAAACTCCCCAATCTATAATCACTCAAGACGTCTAGTCTGAGTTGCTTCTGGTCACCGAAAATTCCTCTACCTCAACAAAGGACCCATTGGAAACTGCTGCCCCGAGTACGTCCCCAATGTGCTCAGACAACCTTGTCAAATCAGAAGATGAAATATGTACCTTCTACTATGATGGTTCCAAAACCCAAGATGGGGCCGGTGCAGGTTGTATCTTGCTAGACCCTCAGAAGAAAAGGTTTCTAATTTCCTGTCGGTTAGAGTTCCAGTGCATGAATAATGCAGCCAAGTATGAGGCATTTCTACTCAGACTCAAAAAGGCCATAGACCTAAAATTTAGTTATTTAAAGGTAATTGGAAATTATGAGATTATCACTGATCAGGTACGTAACACCATCCATTTCTTCTCTCCACATATGAAAGGTTACCAGTAAGAGGTATGGTGTTTAATTTCTACTTTTTATGCTTTCGGTATTAAATCTATACTTAGAATGCATAATGCAGCAGCCGATACACTCGCCAACACTATCGCTAGGTTCACCTCACTTAGATATGGCTTTTCTATTTAAGTTATTTACAGGCCATTCGTACCAGATAATGTTACTAATTTGCGCGTTTTCAATGATGACCAATAGGTACTGGATTTCATGCTCAATATGGACATATTCAAAGACGCAGTTATAGAAGAATAGGATCATGATCGAGATTTTTGGGAGGAACTATGAGATCATAAATAAAATCCCATACCCAAAGGGATCGTGTCACTCAAAAATTTGTTCGACCTACATAACTGTTTCCGAGGGCCCCCAAACACGAAGGTGCAAAGTTCCACGTTAGCGCACCGACAAATTAACCTTGAGATAGAAAAGGATCCTAATCTTGTCAATCTGGGTAATGAGTGCATCCCTCAGGAGAAGCAAGCATTCACCAGATTATTTAAGAAATACCGAGATGTGTTTTCCTGGACATATGACGAGCTTCGAACTTATGAGACACGGATCATCTAGCATGTCATACCCATGAAGGAAGGAATGAAGCCTTTCCAACACAAACTGAGAAAAGCACACCCCGCATTAGAACCGATGATCCAAAAGGAACTAAAGAAGCTCTTGGATGCGCGAATAATTTTCAAAGTTAGACATTCAACCTGGGTCTCAAACTTGGTCCCTATTCGCAAGAAATCCAACGAAATCTGTTTGTGCGTAGAATTTCAGAATTTAAATAGAGCCTTTGACAAGGACAACTATCTGGTCCCTCCTATGGAAAAAATCCTTCAAGCTATATCAGTGTTGGAAATGTTTTCTCTATTGGATGGGTTTTCAGGGTATAATCAAGTACTAGTGACTGAGCCCGATCGGCTCAAAACCACATTCAAAACTAAATGGGGAACATTCGCACTCAGACGCATGCCCTTTGGCCTGATTAATGTCGGCGGCACCTTCCAAAGAGCTATGGACATCACCTTCAGAGGACTCATTGGGAAAAGCATGGTAGTATACCTTGATGACATCACCATGTTTTCAAAGCATAGATCTGAACACCTACACCACCTCAAGCAGATTTTTGAAAGGTGTCGGAAATACGGGATCTCACTGAACCCGAAGAAAAGCATTTTCTCCGTCGCCGAAGGAAACTTGTTGGGGAACATAAAAACTTGAGACAACATAGTGGTGGATCCATAACGTGTGAAAGTCATCGCTCAAATACTGCCCCCAAAGTGGTAAGAAAGCTATGCAGTATTTCCTCGACAAAATCAACTTCGTCCGAAAATTTATATCAGATTTTGCCCAAATCGTGAAACCATTGCAAGGCATGATTAAGAAAAACGCTAACTTTAAATGGAATCCTCTTGAGAAAGAAGCATTCGATAACATCACACGAGCCATCACAGAAGCACCCGCTCTTCATAGTCTGGATTTCAACAAAGGCTTTATCTTGTATACCTTTTCCTCATATTCATCTTTGCCCACCATCCTCACTTACAAATATGACAACAACGATGAGCGGCCTATATCATTTATGAGCACTGGGTTACAAGGCGCTGAGATGAATTATCTAGATATTGACAAACAAGATTACGTGGTATACAAGGCAGTTAAACACTTCAGGCCATATATTTTGAAGAATCATGTCACAGTATTCGTGCATCACCCAGCTGTTCGCTCACTATTCGTACAACAGGAGTTGGGCGAGAGACAAGGAAACTGGATGACATGCCTCCTAGAATATGATCTGGAATTCAAGATAGCACACACTATAAAGGGCCAAGGATTATGTCAGATGGCCACAAAGGAAACAGACTCACAGAGCATTGAAGAAAAGAATTGGGAACATGAGATTGAAATGTATCAAGCTTATAGCACATCCCGGCAGGACACCTCCTCATGGTACATAGATCTCCAGCAATATCTGAAACATGGTAACATGGGCCCCACTTTAACCAGTCAGTAGAAATGTGCATTGATATTGAAAGCTGTATCCTACCAGCTTGTGCAAGGTAAATTTTTTCTCAAGCACCACAATGGTGTCCTGCTACGCTATTTGGAGTATGATGAGGCACAGAAAGTGTTGGTGGAACTCCATGATGGTCCAGCAGGTGGACAATATGCGGGGGATACTACTGCTCACAAGATCATGCATGCCAGTTTCTATTGGCCTACTTTGTTCAAAGATGCACACGCCTATGTTCGAAAATGCCAACAATGCCAAAAGTTCACAAATAGAGATATATAGCCTTCTACCTCGTTACAGTCTGTCATAGTGGAAGAACCATTTCAGCAGTGGGGGCTAGACATGATTGGGGAAATCTTTCCGCACTCTTCCAAGCAACATAGATACATCCTCATTGCCACAGACTACTTCACAAGGTAGGTTGAAGCGATACCGTTGCATCAAGTCAATGATCAAGAGGCAATAGCCTTCATCACCCAATGCATCATGATCAGGTTTGGCATTCCAACCTCCCTTGTTTTTGATAATGCAACCTATTTTTCATCGTTGAAATTATATGATTTTTCTCTAGAAAACAGTATAGTGCTGAAACATTCTGCCAACTATTACCCCCAAGGAAATGGGTTAGCCGAGTCAACTAATAAGAACCTCATCCGCATCATCAAAAATAATTTGTTGTCCCAACAACGAAATTGGCATAACGCTCTCCATAATGCCCTATGGGCTGTTCGAGTCACACCCAAGCCATCCTTGGGGACCTTCCCATTTTTTCTTGTGTATGGCAAAGAAGCTATTCTTCCTCCCAACTTGTCTCTCCTAGCCCTTCAGTTATCCCAAGAGACTCATGGCACCCCTTGCCCTGCCTTGCAAGCCCGAATAGACACATTATTGAAGCTGGAGGAGGAAAGGCTGAAAACCCGGGAAAAATTCACCATCCACCAAAGTCGAATAAAACGATGGTTTGACAAGAAGTCTCCCAGAAACAAATATTTCGAAGTAAGTGTCCTGGTCCTCAAGTGGGAAAAAGCTCACGAGGATAAAGGAAAACACTCCAAATTCCAGGCCCTATGGATAGGTCCCTTCCAGATTAATGAAAAAATCGGCTCCCACACCTACAAGCTACAAACCCTTGAGGGGAGAATTGAGGTCCTCCCAGTAAACGGGCAGGACCTTAAACACTATTTCACCTGATAACCCTAAGGGTTTGTCATCATACCCTGTACCATATGTCTATTTTTATTTTGTTTTATTTTATTTTGTGTTATTTTTTTGCCTTTGTTCTCAGTTTCTTCTTTGTTTTCAATAAACCGCTTGTTCCCAGTAGGCTCCCATTGACCCTGTCCCCTGTAGCATCCCAAATTTTGAAGGAGGGATGTAGAGGTTACTCAATTGGAAATGTTGTTCCAGAATCTGCGTTGGTGAAGAAACGCCCCTGAAACTCAAAAGGGACATGAGCTTGCCCATGATATGCATTAAGTGGGGAAAACACAGCTAAGTCCCAGGAACAAAGCACAAGTAGCCTGCCTAGCATGCTGGCCCAGGGAATTGTGATACAAAATAAAGTATTGGTGTGTTCGGTCACTAGATGGGAAAGGGATAGAGCTAACCAAAGGAGACAAAAAGACATCTAGGAAAAACTGAAAGGTCCTCATATATACCAGGAGCAACCTCTCTTGCAAGCAAAATAAGTTGGGATCCCTCATCCGCCCTAGGAAAAATTTCCACTGTTAAATAAGTGCCTTGAGAACAGTCAAATAAGTGCCCCAAGCACATTTTAAATAAGTGCAAACTAGCACCTAAATAAGGGTAAAGGATCGAGAAAGGCTTCCTACACAGAGAGGTGATGCGACGACTCCACCGGGGTACTGACCAGGCTCGTTGGAAGCGGAGAAATGTCCGTGACTCCTAGGCAGTGACTCCACCGGGACCATTAGCTTCGCTGGTAGCAAAGAAACACAATGAGGATGAAATAATTGTACTGGATCCTGAAAATATTTGAGGTGACTCCAACCTTTTCCGTCCAGTCTCCTGGAATGAATTGTGAGATGCCCACACCCTGGGACATGCAGATAGGTGGAGCATACACGGAAGGTCCAAGGAAAAAAGTAGTGGGACCCATGAAATGGAAGGATCAGCAGTCTTAGTCCCACCCTTCACCTGATGAAGCACCAGCAGAGATCCTGGGTTCTACCAGTGAATTTCCATTTGTTGTAGCTGCTACAACACCCTCCAAAATTTTTCTCTCCTTCAATTTTTGAGCCCCTAATACTTGTGAAAAGAGAAATCATACCTAAATTCACCTTTTCTAAACCTCAAGTGCTAAGTCACAAATATGGTTAACTTTCCTCAGTTGCGACCCCACGACCTTGCGACCCCCCAGGGTCACTAAGTTTCTTAGTCGCACATCATTCTGAAATCAAACATTAGTAATTGCACAACCTTGTGACCCCGTGACCTCTTTGGTTGTAAGGTCGTAGAGTCGCAAGGTCGCACATATCATTAACGTGGTTCATTCACGACCTTGCGACCCTCATTTATTTCCCACACATGTGACCCATTTATATATAGAAGGGTCGCATAGGTTGCATTTGACCTACATGAAAGAGAGAAAAAAATGCCTCTGACAAGCCAGCTGGAGTGCGATTTTCCCGGGTAAGTGCCTGATTCTCTTGTTGTATCTTTTCTAAGGTAGCCGTTACTATTTTTCCCTTACCCTAGCCTATTTTAACCTTGTACGACCTTGACCAAACCCTTTAGAAATCCTTCTGCAAACCTCCCCTCCTTCGGTTTCTCTTCAAATCTTGTGTTAAGCTTGTTTGCCCCTCCCCCCTTCCTAGAACCTTGCCTAACTCACCTGTGAAGGCTCCTACAACCTTGTACAACAATTTTGTGGACACCTTGTGTTTTTCCTAATCCTTTTTCCGCTGTGCATCCGCAAATCCCTAGATCGATCCCATGACCTTGCGACCCCGCGACCTTGTGACCTTGTCGCTAAGTCGCAGAAACATTAGGTCGCATATCATGGAAATGTAAAGTGACGGGACCCAGCGACTCAGCGACCTTATGACCTAGTCGTGAGTCGCTAAGTCACTAGGTCGCACTTCCGTAAAGTTTCCAACCAACGCGACCCTGCGACCCCGCGACCTTGCGACCTAGTCGCAAGTCACCAGGTCGCAAAGTCGCCCTTCTATTGAGTTTTAAGCCAATGCGACCTAGCGGCCCCGCGACCCAGTCACAAGGTCACCAGGTCGCAGGTTAACCCACCTCCTTGGAAATGACTAAGTAGATGTAGAAACAACCCACATATTTAAAATTAATGGCATCTATCTTATCGTGGGATTGTTTTATGAACATGCCAGGGGATATTGAAGCCGAGCTAGAGTGTGTGTCCATTTCTTCAACATCAAGTGACATGGAGCCACCAGCAGTCCGCAAGAGGAACAAAATTCTGGAGATAGAAATCTCGGAGGAGGAAAGACCTGTTTTTATTCCCCCCATCTATGGAGACATAACCTGCATCTTCGGTAAGGGGGATAGTATGAGATGGTTACTAGATCTACAAAGAGTTCACTCAGGCTAAATTTCCGGAGGACCTCCCTCACCGAAAAATATATATTCAAGTTAAACAATCCAAATTGCACTACATAGGGGCCCACTCGCTGGTGTTCCCATGCACCAAGCTAATTGAATGGATCCTACAGAGAGTCGATCCCAAGATCTGGGTCATTTGGGACCATGCCGGGAAGACTTTTGCCAACCTAAAGGGACAAGATGCAGAATTCTATTATGTGCTTCCTGCCCGAGAGCAGACCTTCAATGATGAATGGGCCACTACTCATGTAGTTACCATATCTGAAACATTGAAAGGGTGGTGGGAAGACCTGGAAAAATTTCGGCTCAAGAAGGATCAAGAATATTAGACAACAGGTCTCAGGAAAGTTTACAAAATCGTACCCACAATGCTATGTAGGATGTGTGGCTGGCTAGATGCCACCTTTTTCAACGACACATGGGTCTCTCTAATGTATGCTATCACCATGTACGATACTCATTTCAACTGTGCCAACATGATAATAGCAGCTCTCAAGTCAAACATATTTGCAGCTCTGGCACCTGATGAAGGGTATGCCTCAAAATTTTACATGGCATCTTATCTCCTAGATGCAGTGTGTACCAGGTGCCAGTTTGAGGGGTGGTCACATAAATGGAACTCAGAGAATGGTGGTCCAATTCACAAAGACCTAATGGTATTTTGGGATTCCATATATAAGAAAGACATGGAGTCAATAGCAGGTAGCTTCATCCCCGCCCTGTATGTGAAGTTGTTCGGAAAAGACCCCCCATGCATGTCCGAGCAAGCCATGGATACTATAACTCAGGTGACCCTCTAGTTTATAGACATTGATATCACCTTCCTTTGAGTTTTTGGGTAGCTCAAGGCCCCCCATGCATTGCCTCGCTTTGTAACGAACAAGGTTCTCATCCAAGAAACTTTTGATCAGATGTCACATAGTTTCTCCAAAGTCCTCACTAAAGGTAAAGATAAACCATGGCCAACCTTGCCACTCACCATTAGTGCCTACACAGTAAAGGACTTCAAAGACGTAGAAGAAGAATCCAAACAGATAAATGGATTCCATCTACCTCCCTTGGCACACTGTACATATGATCCCAAGATAATCATCCCCGCACACTGCAAGCAGACCAAATTAAAATGGAGTTATCAAAATATTGACTACCCAGCCGAAGATAGAATAAATAATTGGTACAAAAAGGATAGAGAGGAAGCTCCAACAGAATCAAGTGATTAGGAGGAACAGGATAACCAGACTCTAGAGGAAAGAGATAATATACTGGGAGAAGCCTTATCCTCCAGATCTAAGAAACCAAATACTAGTACAAGCCTCAACCCTTCCGCCCAACAAAGAGAAATGGAAGCCAGAGCTGAACAAGAGGCCGAAAAGAGGGCAAGAGGAGAGGAGGCCAAAGCTAAACAGGAGGCTAAGGAAAGGGAAAGGGAAGAAGAGGAAAAATGAAAGAAGCAGATGAAGGAAGAACAAAGGAAGAAGTGGGCAGAGGAAAACCACATGAAAAAAGAAGAGGAACAAAGGAAGAAGGAGGAGGAAGAAAAGGCGAAAGCCGATTGCTAGTTGAAATTGAAGCAGGCTAAGGCGGAGGCTGAGCACCGGTTAAAAGAAGATCAAGCCAGAGTAGAATTTGAGCTCCATTTGAAAGAAGAGCAGGACAAGGCATAAGAAGAGCGCCGGCTGAAGGAAGAGTAGGACAGAGCGGGCACCGAAGGGAGTAAGACACCATGCTCAGAAACAGAGGGAAAAATAGAGTTTCCACCCATTGAGGTACCTCAGACAACTCCTGCTCATTTCACTCTCTCAGAACTGGGTACCTCCGAATATCTAGATGAGGGAGTGCATGATCTCACTAGAATCACCTATGATCAATTGACATATAAGATTAGGCAGGAGAAGAGAAGATGTTTAGCATGGGACCCTGCAGTGCCCCTCGCAGTCACTCCAGGGAAGGACATAGTCTTGGACACGAGGACTAACCCGGTCATGATTTCCTCAGCTGATACTGCTTTTGTAGTAGCTACCAAAGAGAACATTAACAGGATGAGAAAAGATATCCTGTCCTTACAGAAAATTCTGCAGGCCTCTAAACTCAAGATGGCCCAAGTAGAGCAAGAGAAGAAGGCACTGCAAGACGAGGTCATACAATTTCAAGCCAGGGATAACCCTACTAATGAAATATGAATCACTATACAAGGAGAGCTAGTCACTTTGGAGGCCTCCATGACGCAGGTCTATGAAGAAATGTTTACCATAAAGCAAACTGTAGCACCTCTACTAAAGGAACAGGCCGAAACTAAAAGGAGGAACATGAAGCTGAAAGAAGCCTCTACTGCATTAGACAAGATATTGGAGTGGTCTAACAGGTATCCACAAGCCCCGACCATGTTTCCTATAAGAGATTGGATTGCTACCCAAAATGACAAAGTTCAGTTTCGGATGAAGGTACAATCCAAGGAAAAGCTCATCAAGGATCTGGAGAAGGTAACGTCAGCATATGAACATTTGATTAGTGGCATCGACTCAATGGTCAAGGTATGCCACATCCCTTCTCTGTGTGCACTTAGAGAAGAGAAAACATGGGAAGAAGTCTCCACTGATATTCAAACATTTTTACAGCCCATAAGGCAAGCAGCCGCCTCGCAAGACCTGCCGTAGTCGAGAGAAAACATGGTTTAGTTCACTGTGACATGAGTCCGGATATACACTAAACTGGCCTCCTTGTCGAATTAGATCACATTCAAGAGGGAAAATTTGATTCCAAACACCCTAGAATGTCTTCAAAGGTTAAGGGAAGACACACATCGGGTCTCCCCAGTGGTTGTAGATTATCGGGCTTGGCAGACCTACCTTAAAGAGCAACAGTAGATGGATGTCCTAAGCCTCGCAATCACCCAACTACTTCCATGATCAAGTCACAGATAGCAGCAAGTAGAGTAAGTCTCAGGTCACAACCATAGCCGAGGTTGCAAGTCAGAATTTCCCTCAAGTCACAAAGTAAACCAACAGTAGGGAAGGAAAAAATTCAGGGATACCTATGGGTCAATTTTTTTATAAATACTCCCTTCTGGGAATTGTAAAGGACCTTTTTTCAAGCACTCCAAAGGAGCAGAGAATTGTATAGCATTGAATGCACCCTTTATGAATGAATACAAGCACTTGTTGTGATTCCACACTTGGATCTGAT
This sequence comes from Pinus albicaulis, assembly GCA_034641835.2. Classification (NCBI taxonomy): domain Eukaryota; kingdom Viridiplantae; phylum Streptophyta; class Pinopsida; order Pinales; family Pinaceae; genus Pinus; species Pinus albicaulis. The sequence goes on along the minus strand of CM076572.1, from coordinate 1,218,193,836 downwards.
GGGAGTTAATGTGTTAATATTGTGAATATTTAGCCTTATGCATCTGTTATCTTTCTGATTAATCACCTACATTTCCCTCTTATATCATTTATACATTCAGCTTACTAAATGTTGTTAATGATGTTAAGTTGTTCATATAGAAAATGTTAAGAAACTCTGTTACTAACATTTATCTCATCACTGGAAAATGCTTAAGGAAGTGAAGGGCGCTCTAACCATAATGAATTGTTTCTTCTGTGGTTCGAATGGCTTTTTCTTACAAGCATGACCTTGATAATGTGCTGCTAACAGCTTTTCCCTCGTCGCATGTTTGTTTAATTCATCTTTCTATTCACAGTGTTTTATGTTCATTAAGGACTCATCAACCATTTTCATTGTGCCATCCAGATAATCATGCATTCACAGGTTTGCAGGGCTTGTTCGTGTCCGAGAAAAGGAGTATTCAATGGTATTCGGATCCACACTCTCGGACGAGATCCCTATCACAAACGGTTTAGAGTCTAGTTGGGAATTTACATCGGGGATATCCCTTACTATTGGCCGGACATATTTTCGTGTCAAAACCAACATAAACCTACTTAATAAAAATTATTTCTCTCTTTTTCACTATGATCAGTGCTCTATTTATAACTAGATGAAGGTAGTTTGACATAAATGAATCTTTGAATGGATTTTCCAAAAATGGGTGAAGAGGTTTTCTTGTTCATGGGAATAGGAGGATAAGAGGTTTAATGGCTCCATGTTTTCCATATTCGAAGCTATCAGATGAGGTGAAAGATGAAAAAATTCTGGAAGCCACTAGAGGTTGGAAGATTCCCTAAATCCAATGAAAAATTCACTTCCAGTCAACCAACGCACTCTAGAGTGGGCCTAGATCCTCTGCAACGCAGCCTTGCATGGGAGTAGATGCTCTGCAAAGAAGTTACTACAGTCTAGGGTTGCGTTGATGGGTAAATGGGGTACTTAAAATAGCATCTAAGAAGTGATAATTTCATGAAGGAAAGCCACCAATGGAATGACTTGTTTAGGGCATGTAGCAACTAATTTAGACTATGATAAACCCTAATGGATATTGATCTGTGTTTTGAGATGATGCCCAAATTAACTTATAACAGATCCCCCCTAAAGCATGAAGTCAGAATGATAATTTTGATTTATTTTCTTTACGATGTGATGAATAGGATATGAGGAAGACGATGACCCACATTAATTACAATACATTACATCATGATATCTTTTCATATTGCACATGAAATTATGAGGGAGGCATTCCCATTCTTAGCACATAAACTATCATAGCTTCATAAAGTCATCTATAGATATATACTTGTCTACAGATATAGACCCATGATAGGATGACCATATTTTTAATGACCATCATATGAATGATTGGGTACTACTCCTGAAATCGCAGCCCGGATGGATGAAACTAGATTTAGGGTTTGTTACACAACATTTTGTCACTGTCCCTAAAATCCCTCGTCCCGTACATTGGAGGACTATTCCCATGACCTTTGAATAGAAAAATGTCCTGAAAACACCTTCATGGCATCCTCTTGCATCAAGACAAACATTATCCTGAAGAACATTTCCTCTGAAAAACCCTAAAAACAGATGTTTTAGCCTTGGCGCGACTAGCCAGTTCATCCCTCGCGCCAATGGGGGAAATCCACACTAGAGGGCGTGCCAACTGGTGCTCTGTCCCTGTGTTTCACTTGTGCCAAGCTTATTAAGGGATGTTTTTTAAAAATAAATGGCGGAAGTTTGATTCTAACAAAATCTGGAATGAATCATTAAAATAAGTTGAGTGGTTTGGCTCCAGATTTGCATGTATAGGAAGTGGTTTTCCACCTCTCATGGAAAATTCCTAAGAGATAGGACCTATCCCATGATTATAGGGATCCAAACTTCCCTTCCTCCATCAATAAAATATTGCCCTCTCCATTAGCAAGCTAGCTGAACTTGTAGGAAGGAAACTATAGCTAGGCAACTATTGAGAGTTGAACCAAAGAGAATCCCGTAAGAGAGAGAGCTTCATCCAGATTCCTGACAAGGATTTCTTGAGACACGCTCCGCTGCAAGCCCCGCCGAAGGAAGATCATAGCGTCAGAGCTTTTGGTTGTAATCTCCCTTTGTCATTTATAATATAAGCGACTCTGATTTTGGTTCCATTCTTATGTTTATTCTTTTATGTAATGCAATGAATTATATCTTCTCTGACTGATATATAGTTACATGCTTTAAGTATTACGTTGTATGTCATCTTGTCTCTGCGTGTGTACAGGTTTCTGGATGTGATGAACGGAAGGATTGTGATCTGTTAGGCTAGGGATGAGGAGCATCGCTTCTTCATCGACAACAACAGCATGGGATTTGAGGTAGGCTACTTATCGCAGTATTTTTCTTTCATGTAACTAGGAACCAACGTCATTGCGTGATTTGATTGTTGCTAGACCCAATCTAGGGCTAGTGGGATCGCCTCTGTCCACAGAGGGGATTTACCTCCTCAACAGGGTTGTCTATCTCGTTCACTCGATCGCTTAATTATGAGTCTAACCATGTGAATATGTGATATGAAGTTGAACATGGGAAGAGACCACCTGATTACCAGCCAATGATCTAAGTCCTTAATAGACACGAGAGAAACCATTGTTGATGATAATGGCTCTCAAGGTACTGCAGTACATTTTTCATGGTGCAAATAGATGATTGATGTCGAACACCATACAAAGTCTTTCGGTCGAAGGCCTTTGATGTAAATATGTCACCGAAAGTGAGAAAAATGTCATTGATGTAAGAAATATCTAAGGTACTAAAAGGTTGTTTCATCATCAGGAAGTTAATCATCGCAGGAGGGCCTTGATATTTCCCCCCATCAATGACATGAAACATGATTTGTGATTTTAGAGACAAAATGTGACTGATGAAGCAATGTCAGGGATGGCGGTCATGAAATGAAGGTTTATGAGTATTGCAACGGATGAGGAATAACTAAGTGACTTCTCTTGAACATATCAACGACACTGATTGAATTGGCAGGATTGACCCAAAACCGAAGTGATGGATGGTATGATAGACCATAGGTATGATAGACCATCAAGAATATTACCCAACCCAAAAGTCACAGAGATGAAGTGAATAAGTGTCACGTTAAAGAGCGACTTGCTACCATAAAGTGTTTTATCCCTTTCCAATTATCCCTAGTCATTGTTGACCAGTACCTCTTTATTTTTTAACAAGATTGAGGATGATAACATAAGCTTGATGTATAATTCCACCCTTTGGGTGAATCCATCGCTATTTGATGCTTTAACGAGTCTAGCAAAGTTGAAACTTGATATTTTCATGATGGACAAGTTCGTCGCTATTTGATGCTTTAACGAGTCTAACGATAGTGAAAATTATGTCCTTTTTCATTTTTAGAGAAAACTCCACAAGTTATTTTTCATATAATAGACCCTCAGATTTTAAAAAGCATAAAATAATACTTGAGAGAACCTCCTAGCCATGTTAGACTAGGGTTTTCCTTTTTCATAAACATAATCTATCCTAGTTCGGAAAAGGGTTAAAATTATATTGAGTATATGTCATTTCAATTCCTTTTACAAGCTCTAAAGGACAAGTGCTCGAAAATATTTTCATATTTTGGCAGTCTGAAAAGAGTTGAAAGAGAACTCCAGGGCTTTTTCATGTTTAACAAAGCTCGAAAAAAAGATACAAGTGTGCTTTGTGGTCAAAATTTCATTTCACGATCATGCACGGTGAACTCGCTATATTCATCTGTAAAATTGCTCTAAGAACCACCAAATGAATTAACAATACTTGTTTAAATAGTAAAAATGGGTAAAAACCATAGTCGATTCATTTAATATGCTTAAATTAATCAAAAAGACTATTAAAATAAGAAATTACCAAGTCATTTTTATCATTTCACATTTACCATTCAGATTTTAGTGCTTTGAGCCATTTTTACCCGCGAACTTCAGTTGTTGATTGTGACTGATTTTGTGGACCATCTCTTGTGTCATCTAGACCAGGTAGGAGATCTTACCTTCCTCTTCTTATTGGTTGAATTCTTGTTCAGTTTCATGCAAATTTTTTAGGGTTTTGGGGCTCCTAGGGTAAATATACAATGCCCTAGGACCAACGCACCCTTGGATGTCAAAACGTGTGTTGCAGAGAGGCTAGAAAGAGGCCCAGTTCCTCTACAATTCTCTATCTTCCACTCAGGAATGCGTTGGGCACAATTCGGAAACTTGCATCTTGTTTTCTACCCAAAATTTCTCTAGTTTTTTGCATGGAAAGGATCCTAACTAAGCCTATGGTGTGATTTCATATTTTGATTAGATCAGAATGTCGATTACATGGCGAGAAATAGAACATGAAGAATAGGATATGGTTTCCTTGAATGATCGTGGCACTATGAGAGCCCTCAGAGACTGTGGGTTACTCAAGTAATTTAGATTGTCAGGGATGAGGAAACACATGGAACTATTGCAGTTCTTGATTCGTTCATGGGACCTGACAATATAGGAATTTCACATTGGGGACAAAGTGCTCCCAATATTGATTGATGACATTTACTTTCTGATGGGTTTGTCGAGATGTGGTGCCCCCATTTCCCTTGCGGGATCCATCCGTGGAGGTGAAATAGTGAAGGAATACATTCGAAAGTTTTGTAAACCAGGAACTAAGCCTAGAAAATATGGAAAGATAAATATCAAAGATGTACATGATATGCCTTTGCAAATTCTCCTATTCACTATTGCAAAGCTAGCTGGTAGCATGACACTACGTGTTGCGAACAGATCATACATGCAGTGTGTACTTTAGTGTCTCGAGCCAACCGTTTTCAATTGGGATGAAGCAGTTGTTAGGTGGATAAATCGTTCTTGTGGACAAGAAAAATCTCCCTAGTATCACAAGGATAGCTAGAAACAAACAGGACAAATGTAAACTACTTTCTCTAGATTATATGTAAATTAGAATTTCCTATGATGAAGAAAGGACCTACCTATGATCCAATGCTAATTTAATTCTTCTTTCCCGTCGCTCCAAGAAGTCACCTCTTAAGATCCATAAACAAAGAATTGGAAGAGAATCAAAAGCACCTGCAACATAAACTAATTCAAAAATCACAAATCTATCTTAATGATCAAGGAATTTAAGAAATAAGTCATTCAAGTAAATACATAAACTACTTGTTGAGAAAACAAGATCTAATTGTATTATCTTTAAATAAAAGGAGTCTTACAACCGCGTTCGCCTTGATGTCGTACAGGTCCTTCCGGGGTCCGGAACAAGCGTTTTCCTTTGGTCTGACAAGCCCTTCCACTCTTTGAAATAACCTAACTACAACTATGTAATCGTTCTTGCAGATAGAAAAAAGAGTATGTTTCTTCAGGAATTCCCTTCTCTATTTTAGCTACCAAGTACAAAGCAAGTACTAAGTGTATAAAAAATGTGTAGAGAAGTTTTACATATGTGAGCATGTACCCTTGAGACTGAACCAAAGCTTCAATTATAGGAGAAGGAAAGTGGTTACAGCTCCAAAATGGAAGGGATAGAGTCCCCTTATCAAGGGATTAATCTCCAAAGACCAAGGAATAGGCTCCTTTTATGAAGGAATGAATGTTCATGGTAAATGGAGGGAGTAAGGCTTCGAATGGATAATGCCTTCTACAAGCTTCCAGCTGGGAGAATATTCGACCAACTGGGCTTCTAGAATTTACTTTCGCCTTCAATTTACCTTTTACAGGAGTCTGCAATTTTAATGAAGAAAATGTGTGGTCAACTCCGCAATTTTTAGAGCAAAAGGGTGCAGTGCTGCAGGTAAGGCTAAGGAAAAGTGTGGTACAAGTGTTTTTATGATTTTTACAAGCTTTTCTCCAAATTCAGGACTTGTTTTAGGAACTTTATGGTTGTATACTTCTAAGGGAGAATTATAGGTATTGATGAACCCATATAGACAGTAAAATGTCATGGTGACAAAATAATGTGTAACAGATTACCCCCTAAAGCATGAAGTCTGAGATAATTCGAAGAGTGAAGTGATTTATCATTCCAAGGATTGGCTTGTGGATGCCGATTGGAACCTGTAAAAAAATTCAATACAAACATATATATATATATATATATATATATATATATATATATATATATCATTGCTGAGGTAGTAATTCCCATACTCAGATAAAAAACTAACTAAATCAAAACTTAACTAAAATGTTCTGATATAGAAATGATTCTAATATTACATCAATAGTAGACACAGTATGGACACAACCATATGTCATGAATAGTCTACTGCATAATGAACAATAAAACTCCTCGTAGCCTGGATGGTGGAAATTAGATCCAGGGTCTTGATTTCTGCTTCCTGAACTAGTACGATTCTATCCATGGGATTGATTGTGTCAAAGTCGAACATGGTAGAAACCACTTGATTACCAGTCAATGATGTGAACTGTTAACAAGTGTGAGAGAAACCACCAATAATGAAAATGGTTCTCAAAATACTCAGTACAATCCATGAAGTGTGAATAAATGATTTGAAGTCGAACACTTCATAGAATCATCCGATCGGAGGTCAATGATGTAACTTGTCATCGAAGGCGAGAAATCTGTCATTAGGGCATGCAGATTCCAAGGTACTGATAGGATTCTAGATCAACTTCCTAAATGATGATTTCTCGTCGATAGAAAGTGACCCGTCATAGGAAAGCCCACGACACGAAACCATTAGATCAAGTTTTGTAGAAATATTTTGTAAGGACCGACTCAGGGATGGTCAACACGAATGGAGACATATGTTTGCAGATGAATGGTTTGTTTGAACTGTCATCTTGAAAACATAAAGACACTACAGATGGTTTGGTGGCAATTGACCTAAAGCTAATACCCAGAAATCGGCTAAAGACTTTCAATATGGTTAGATTAACTGATAGGCAAAGGATTTTCCCAACCCACGTAGAAGTGTGACAAAAAGTGTCGTGCTCAAGAGTGGTATACTGCTTTTAAACAAAGTATAAAAAATGGATCCATTTTATCTCTTTTTCCCCCACCATTTCTGGCAAGTACCTCTTTATTTTTGACAAGCTTGAGGAGGATAACATTTTCTTGTTATATAAGCTCATCCTTTAGATGAGTCCAACTTAGTTTAAAATCGAACCCTAAGAAGGAGTGGTTCATTCCTGTTTGTAATTTACAGGTCCTTTACTGTTAAATTTTAATGAGTCCAGTATAGGAGAAACTCGGTGTTTTTCAATTTTAGGGAGTCAGAGGAAAAAATTAAGGAAACTTCATGGGTGTATTTTTTCGTAAATTTAGTCTCTCAAGCCTAAAAAAGGATAAAATAATATAGGAGAGAACTCTATTGACCATGATTAGTCAACGTATACATTTTTCGTAAATAGTCCATTTCAGTCCAGAAAAGGGGTAAACTTATACTAAAAGGACAAATGTTCATTTCCTTTAATGAGTTCAAATAGCGAAGTACTCGGAAATATTTTCATGTTTACAGAGTCTGAAAAGGGCTTAAAAGAGAACTCAAGGTTTCACTTTTTTGTAAGTTTTAACGAGTTCGAAAAAGGGATAAAAATGTACTCATGGTTTTCTCTTTTTCGTAAGTTTTAACGACTTTGAAATAGGGATAAAAATGTAATCATAAGTTTCTTTTTTTCATAATTTTTACCGAGTTCGAAAAAGTGATAAAAAGTATACTCCTTTGTCAAAAATGATCATTTTACCCAAAAAATCCTATATTCTGACAAAAAAACTCAAAAATTAAACATACATGTGTATGATTAATAAAAACAAATTCGGAAAACAACTTTCAAAGTGGAAAATAAACAAAATTATATTTCATTTATTCAAAAATCTTATAAAAAGGAGTTTGTCTAAATCATTTTTACCATTTGATTCCAGAGTGAAAGTTGAGAGCTTTTGGTGAAAAATGTTCCAGAGAAGATTACGGAAAATTCGACTGTAGGAATCGAAAATCGTCAGCTCCAGGTAATCCACATCATCCTCGCCTTCATTTTTGTCCGTTCACTTTCTTAATTTAGGTCTTAAATTCATTTTTTAGGAGAAAAATATGTTCAAATTTCACCCACGGGGGATCGCAGGTAATACACATGACACCTGTGGACCCCGACAATTTTTCAAAGAGAAAATTGTCGCGGTCCCACACTTTTTGTACAAGACGTGTGCGGATGCTCGCATTGTTTCTCCCAAAATAAACCAAAATTTTTCACACAAATTGTTTCTAATCTTCCAATTTTCCCATTGCAGAATATCTACAATGCTTGAGTGGAGGGAACAAGAAAATGAAGAGGTTGATGAGGCCACAATAGTACATGTGCCTGCATTGCGTGTGTTGAGGGAATGTGGTTTACATAAATTCTGGGCTATTCAGGGTATGAGGGCCCAAGTAGACTTACTCACATGGCTAGTAAACAAGTGGGATGTCTAGGATCAGTGCTTCATAATTGGAGATCACCGGCTCGAAATCGAGCTAGAAGATATATATTTTCATACTAGTTTATCAAAGAGAGGCGAACCAATCTGTTTGTTTGGGGCTAGGGAAGGTGGCCAATCTGTCACTAGCCTTCAACAAGAGTTCTGCAATGAGGAAGTAGATCCTAAAGATAAATGCATTGATATAAAAACAATAATCTATCCTGAACTCAAAGTGGTTGTGTTTACTGTAACCCAGTTGTGTGGGAACGCAACTCCAGACGTTGCTACTAGATCCCAGATGCAAACTGCTATTGATTGTTTCAGAGGCACCATTTTCAATTGGTGTGAGGCAGTATTGGCCAACGTAAAAGGCAAATTTACCAGGCAAAGAACTCAAAGTTGAAAAACTTTGGGTATGGAGCTATTGTTGTCACATTTTCTCTAGAGATAATTCCTTCACTTGCCCCGCAGCTTATCTCAGTTGATCATGGTAGAGTCAAGGAGCCTCGGATGGTCTGATGGGTTGCAATGATGGCCCGTCATAGTGAGGGTGGTGAGATTGTTCATTTCACTCCAACTTATTTCCATTGGTTGGAGAACCAAATATTTTCCATAGAAGATTTCCCATATGCCAGGATAGACTTCCATGGTAATTGAGAGATGTCCCTTCCTTCGGGAACACAGTGGGATGACTCTGGTAGGAATCATTTTGACATGTTCTAAATTATAATTTTTATTTGTTTTTTTTAAATCGTCCAATACTGATGACTAAAAATTTTAAAATGCAGATGTTGGTCCACGTAGGCCAGCCACGCTCTGTCGCTTCGACAGGAAGCAAAGAGAGGTCGTTGTAGCACCACAGGATCAGGCAGCTGAGATTCTTAATGACCTAGAGCACAACCTAGAGCGATTGACCTTGGATATCCCAGAGAATTCGATAGATGATGTCCCTATCCGTCTTCAGAGACATGTTCTTGGAGTTCCTATTCAGTTCAGGAGATTCCTGAATAGAGTAGTGTGAGCTGTCGTGTACTATCATGATCACCACCATGGATAGTGGATGATTATGTAGACTATGACATTTTTGTTTTTGTATCACTATTTTTGTTGATTATAAGGTGTTTCAAAACTTATAATCGAGGACGATGTAATATTTTTTGAAAATATTACTCTTACTCTATGATATTACTATTTATGGCTATCTGTTCAACATGTTTATCAAATGTTGCTTTGATTTACTAATTTAATGTTGGAAATGTCTGTTTATAACACTAGTAGCTAATGCATCAGCCAATGTGTTTAAATTTCTCGGAATGTGTTGATATTCAATGTAATAAAACTCTCGTTCCAAGAGACGTACCTTCAAAAATAATCTCAATAATACTGGATTTTTAATTGCGTATACTCGATTTAAATGTAATACAATGAGTTCAGAATCTAACCTAATGATCAAGCATCGAATTCCAAATGAGATGGATTCAGATAATAACTCAATCATTGTGCTATATTCTACAATATTATTCATTGTTTGACTGAGGCTTACCCCATGCATAGATATTAACTCATCAGTGGGTGAATAAATAACCTAGGTTGCGGAAGAAATATTCCATGTACAATGACAAGCACCATTAGCAAAACCAATATACGTTTGAAGGGATGTCGACATCTGCAATATCAAGAGTAATCCAGATAAGTAGGGATAAAAACAAACTTAACCTAGGCACACTCTTCTAATCTAAGGCACACTAGCTACGAAAAGAACTAATATACAAATAAGATCTCCACATAAGATTTAAGCATAATATCCCTTCAGATAAAGCCCATTTCTGGGTTTGTCTAAAGAGACCCCATCATAATCAGTCAATTCATAGGCCCCTTTTGCAAGCACTCGCTTGACAATATAAGGACCGTGCCACATGGGCTCAAATTTTCCAGCTCCTAGTTTATCATTAGCTTGGTCGTATACCAATACTAGGTCACCCTCTAAAAAAACACAAGGTGTAACACTCCTATCATACTGAGCTTTCATTCATTTTTTATGAGCCTCGGTAGCTAATGCAGTGGTGCATCGAGTCTCATATAATTGAGCTAAGTATAAAAAGCATTTTTCCTCTTCAGAGGTAGCTGGTAGTAACTCTATGGCTAATTTGAGTGACAGTATCTCACATTCATTCGGTAACACAACTTCTAAACCATAAACTAGCTGAAAAGGAGTGAAACATGTTGTAGTTTTTGCTGAGGTTCGATATGCCCAAAGTGTTGAGAAAAGCATAGTATGCCAATTCGATTTATGAATTCTAGTTATCCTTTTAATCATAGTGGTTAAAACTTTATTTTCAGCTTCAAAATGACCATTGGCCTGCAGGTAATATGGTGTAGAACTATCGTGGCACATACCAAGTTGGTTGGAAAGTTAGGTCATCATAATATTTCGAAAATGGTTCCCATGATCAGTAATGATAGCTTGGGGTACACCAAATCGAGCAATCACGTGATTGAATACAAAAGTAGCTGCAGTTTTTCCATCTACTGCAAATGTAGGCATCACCTCAACCCATTTGGTAAAATAATCTACTGCGAGAATAATATACCCTTGCCCCCCGGCCGAGTGAGGGTTACATGTAATGAAGTCAATGCCCCATTTTTCAAAAGGACCGATAGCAATTATTGAGTGAAGAGAAGCTGTTGGTGCATGCATTTTACGATCAAAGATCTGAAAATTGTGGCATTTTTCGACTGCTAGAATGCAATATTTAAATAACGAAGGCCAAAAATAACCAACGCGCAATATCTTTTGGGCTGTGGCATACCCAGACATATGACCACCACATGCTCTAGAGTGGCAATCATTTAAAACTTTTTCAGCCTTTTCATGAGTAATACATCACCGAAAAACAGAGTCCGCACCTCGATGATATAGAGTGTCATCGACAATATTATATTTCTGGGATTGGAAATGGATTTTTCATCTATGTGAACATGAGTTTAGGCCGAAAAGTTTCGGTTTGGAGATAAATGATGATATCTTCATACCATGGATCAATGGTATTGATAAGAAACAAAGGTTCATCGGCGATCGGATGTTCTACCACAGTTTCTGTCTCAGTATTTGGGAAGTCACACATCAGTTCGACGAACACTAGCAATTTCTTTAATTTAGATTTTTCAAACTCTAAATCAAACTCTTGAAGGATTACTATCCATTTAGAGTATTTTCCCCCTAGTAATTGTTTGGTCAAAATATACATCATAGGGTTACAATCAGAGATCACTATTGTTTTTTGTAACAGTATGTAATGACGAAATCTTTGGACAAATTGAACTGCTGCCAAGGCCAATTTCTCCACATGTGAGTATTTGATTTCAGTCAGATTTAAATTGCGACTGAGATATTAAATCACATGTTCGTTGTGAAATTCATCTTCTTGAACTAATACCATTCTAATCATGGAATTAGAGGTTGCTAAGTATAAAAAGTAATCTAGGTTGTAATTATGTGGATGCAATAACAGTGCATGGGTCAACGCGTGTTTTAGAGCATCAAAATATCTATTAGCGATCTCGTCCCAAATGAAAAGAATATTCTGTTTCAACAACTTGGTAAAACCTTTGGTTAACTCAGCATAGTTAGAAATGAATCTACGTAGAAAGTTTTCTTTCCCTTGCAAACTTTGGAGTTGGCGAAGTGTGGAAGGAGGAGGTAAATTGATAATAGCCTCAACCTTCAAAGGATCGACACGAATGCCTTGTTTTGAAATAATAAATCCTAGTAATCGACCAGATTGTACACAAAAAACACATTTGTGTGGATTCAGGCGAATCTTATAATACCTACATCTCATAAAAATTACTCGTAAGTGAGTTGGATTATCTTCTCTGTTTAAGGAATGAGTAGGTAGATCATTGAGATAAGGTTGGAAAATGTGTTTAATGTCATGAAAATCATAGGAAATATCCCTTTGAAAAGTTTCCCTAGCATTCTTAAGTCCAAATGGTAATTTACGGTAAGCAAAATTTCCCCATGGAAAAATGAATGTTGTCTTTGGTTGATTCGCAAGGAGTGTGTTTATTTGATTATAATCGAAAAATCCATCCATAAATGAAAACATTTCACTTCTGGCACAATAGTCAATGATTTGATCGATATAAGGGGTTGGATAATTGTCTTTTGGACAAGCTCTGTTTATATCCTTATAGTCGATACATACTGTAATTGTTCCTTGTTCTTTATTAACATGAAAAATATTACATACCCAATCTGTGAGAGGGATTGGATAAATAAATCCTGCTCGAAGTAATTTTTCAACTTCAGCTTTGATTGCAACAACTTTTTGTGGATGTATCTGACGTAATTTTTGTCTAATAGGTTTATCATCTGGGTATGTTTTGATTTCATGAAAAACAATTTTGGGATCGATTCCTGGCATTTCTTCATAAGACCAGGCAAAAATGTCGCGGAATTCTGGAAATAGGGCTTTGTATATATCAATTTCATCTTTGGTACAATAGGCACCTATTCCCCAAATTCACTTCAGAATCTGAATTTGTGATCGATATCGGATTCTGGGGTTCCTTGACATAGTCAATTGTAAAAATACATGAAAAATTTCTTCGAATCTATCAAGCTCAGGTAAAAATGATGACCTATGATGGAGATCATCCCATGGTAAATCACCTATGGGCAAAAATTCACGAATGTTTTCGTCATTATAAAACACTTCTTTAAAAGGATTCGGAATTGATGTTATAGCTAAGCTTGAAGGTGAAAATTATTTTTTATTGACCACATTCATAGTGTCAGAATTAGTTGATGGTGAATTGGAAAATTATTGTACTGCTTGATATGCTAATTCAAACAGACTCAAAGGCATTGTGCCTTCAAACGAATCTAGTTATGACTCTAAAGGCACTATCTAAGCATCATCAAATGGAATAGTTCTTGATGTAATCATATTGATATTAGCTATAGTACACGGTACATTAGGTGGAGGCAAAGAAAAAGTTCCCAAAAAAGCGGAATCTTTAATTAAGCCTACTCCAACATCCTTATAAGGGATAGTTGTTTGTCCAACATGTTGAATACTATCTGTAGAAGCTGGATCAGACGAATAATATGAGAGCGATCAACTTTCACAATATTTCCTTGATGAGGAAACATGATTAAACGAAAGACAGAAGACACGACAACAGTCATAGCATAAGACCAATTTCAACCTAGGAGAAGGTTGTAATCTAGAGGGGCATCAACTACTTCCACATCTAAATTAACAGTTTTTCCTTCGACCTCTATAGGTAGATCCTGTAAAATACCATATGGATGGAATCCTCTTCCATCAAAAGCTTTGAGGATGGTTGGAGATTAGTTAAGCGTTAGAGAACCAAGCGATTTCCAACAACTCAACGACATGATACACGTAGATGCCCCTTCATCAATCACAGTACGAAAGCAACGTGTGTTTTTGACTAACAATGGAATCTGGAAAGCCATTTGATGGGGTAGGAAAGGTGTAAAATTTTCTAGATCGAAGATCATAAGGTTTTAATCCTGCAGATCTATGGCTCCTAAAACTAACAATAGTAATTTCCTTTGTGCTGGACATAACTGCAGCACTTCCAAAGCCGACATTGCCGAAGGGGAAATTGCCAAAGCTTCAACAATGTTATAATGCTGAGAAGCTCTCGCATGTGGATTGAAAGCTGATTTACGAAGTACACCTTTAGGAGGCAGTTTGATTAGTAAATCAAGATTTGGTTCTCGATGTGAAGCGGATCAAAAACCGAAGGAGATGTAGCTAGTGTAGAATTAGAATTTTCCACTTCTTTACCAGTAATGAGATTTTTACTACCATAGTCCTGTGATCGAGTCATAACCATCAAAATATCTACTAATGTATTAGAAGAAGATCCAATAATTTTACTATCTTTAATTGGAAAGGGATCCTCAAGACAACAGGAGTGGGTGAACCTTTCACAAACTTAGAAACTTCTTCCCTATGTGGACATTCCTTGGTGAAATGATCCTCGTCACAGATAAGACAAGGATAATGAGGTTTCTGTTTGTCATCAGTTGATTCAGTTTTATCAGTTTTTTCTTTACGAGGTGAGGTCTGTTTATGATTTTTCTTCCCCTTTTTCTTTTTTCCAGATTTTGACTTAGTAGATGAATCTACAATGTGAATATCGACAGTAGTTTCCAAGGAAGATTCTCCTTTTGGTGAATCAGGTAAAGTTATTATAGAAGAAGTAATCTTTGAAGATTTCTTCTTATTCTTAGTTGTAGTAACCAAACCGATTACACCATCAGTGGCATGAGACCTTGAAGGAGTTGTAGTTAACTGACCAGGTCGTGGCTAATCGGGAATTTTCTCGTACAAAGTTCTGGATTGGGTGTATACCAAGTCTAGATATTGAGCTTGAGCAATAACTTGTTCTTCTGTAACAACTCTTACTTTGGCTACATCTTCAGTGATTTTTGGTAGTAATGATTTAACAAACCATTCTTCCAATATTTGATCTAGGATAAAAACTTTTACCAAACGTCTTCTACGTCTCCATTCATGAATATGATCTGATATATATGTAGACGTATATTGTTTTAGTGAAGTTAATAATTTTGTGCCAGTGTCGTATCTGACTGGCAACTGAAAATGAGTTAAGAAGGCATTTTCTAGGCCATTTAAATTGTTAAACAAGCCTCGTGGCAGTTCAATGTACCACTTAGCAGCTAATCCTAATAACATTCTCTAAAAAAGTCTAAGTCAAACATAATCGTCAATTAATGAGTTAGATGCGCACCAAAGGTGGTAAGTCATAACATGGTTGGAAGGATCCTCTCCTATTTTTCCTTCAAATTTTGGGATATCACTGGGCAAATTATGAGGCATTGGTGGCCAATACGAATGATAGTAGATGGGATCATTCGTAAGGCGAGATAAATCCAATAAATACAAAGTTGCTATGAACGGAAATCGACGGGTAGGGTCTTGTGGATAACCTTGTGAAACTAAACCAGTCTTAGGAGGAGGATATCCAGGATAACCTGGAATAGGACGTGCATTTGGAATCATATTACCCCCTGGATAACCAGGAATAACTGAACCATACTGAGGTTGAATAGGTGTTTGATATGTATATCCAGGGTAGGGTTGTTGCGGGTAGATTGGAGTTTGTGGAATAGGTCCATATTGGTACGGCCCCTGATATAGTTGATAAGTAAATTGAGGTTGACTCGTTATTACTATACTTGTACCAGTTTTTCCTACGGGTATCTGAACAGTAGTCTAAATTTTCAATCCCGACTGTGGAATAGAAACTCGAGGAATATGTATCGATGTTTGAGGGGCAGATGTAACGGTAACTCTAGACACTGCAAGAATAGGTGTGACAGGTTGAACAGAAGTCTGAAAAACTGTTTGTGGTGGAGTACTAGGTGAACTCGGAATAGGTTGCTGAACAGGACCAGATGCAGGTGTTGGAATTGATGGCTGGACTGGTTGTTGGGGTTGATTATAACCAACAGGTTGTCTTGCTTGATAATAAGGTACTCGCATATTTGGTTGTAAATTTTGTTGAACTTGGGATGGATCCCACACCATTACGGGATATGAGGGTCCCATTGAAGGTTGTACATAAGATGAACCATAATTGGGTTGAACATATGGCTGATAATTAACTGGATAATTTCCACCTCCTTGTAACATTTTCTGTTCTGGATAAAATTGTTGTGCTAAAGGAGGTTGCAATCCTTGAGCAGGATACTGCCCTTGAGGTTGATATTGACCTTGAGGCATGTAATGAATCTAGGGTTGTTATTGACCTTGAGGCATGTACTAACTCTAGGGTTGATATTGACCTTGAGGTATGTACTGTCCCTAAGGTTGATATTGACCTTGAGGTATGTACTATCCCTGAGGTTGAGATTGACCTTGAGGTATGTACTATCCCTGGGGTTGATATTGACCCTGAGGTATGTACTGTCCTTGGGGTTGCCCCCCAGGCTGTATTTGGATATTTTGAGGTTGCCCCCCAGGCTGTATATTACTACCTTGAGATGTGGGGTTCGAAATATTTCCAGACATCATATAAACTTGCTCATTGTTTAAAGTTCCAGTATTTGATTCATTCAGACTAGATGATGACAATGGTTTTCTCGGAAAAGGATATGCTCCTGAGAACGTACTAGAGAGAGACTGATAGCCTATAGGAAAAAATGGACCACCATAGAGGAATGTTTCTAGCGATTCAGAAAACATAGATGACTCACCTCACATGTTTATCTGAGGTCTATAACCTATTGGTGTAGAGTAGAAAGGTATTCGGGGTGGTGAATACTAAAGACCTACATTTTGCAGAAAATCTGTCAATGAAGAATACCAAGCATCCTGTCTAAAAGGACTGTAAAAAATTGATTCACATTGTCTAAGTTCTAAGTTTTCCTAAGTTGAAGGGAGAATGACTTCTTCTTCTGTATCAGTGATTTATTCAATACTAATAAGACCAGGAGGAAGACCTTTTGTGATCCAATTCTTCACTTTGGGTGAATCAGGATAATCAAGAATTGGAGTAGTGAATTCTAAAGTAGGTTCTGATGTAGAAGGTTCAGTTTCCAGTTCAGAAATTTTAGGTTCTTCAGGTGATAATTCACTTGTTGTAGAAGCAACTTCAATTAATTCGGAAATGGAAACTGTTTGTGGGGTATGTTCTTCTACTTGCGATTGATCTACTTCAAAATCAAGATGAGGGATTATAGATGATTCTCCTTGTTCCGTTAATCCAGTTCTACTGATAACATTTGGTATCAGAGATTTAAGTCCTTCTAATTGGCTTGGTGTGTACTCAGGGGTTTTCCCTTGAGTTCTGCGTGATCGTCTCGGTAATTCAGCCATGATTAAAAATTTTAACACACAATCAAAGAAAATTTCAATCAAAAATTCCTGAAGTCTCTAAGAAACAAACAAATGATCACACGCATATAAAATCTAAGAGATCAAACCACACATAAACGGTAGATTCCCGCACTAAAAACACTATTTGGTGATGAAATCCAACATCGTAGTATTTTAATGCAGAAATGGCAGTTGGATCAGTTACCCCGATAACCTGCTTAATGAAAAATATTGGTGCAAGTTTCTCCACTTAACCCATCTCAAGTGAAGATAACCCTCCAGAGAGTCCGAGTGAGTCTAGCCGACGTCTGCTCCAGGTACAGTGGGATCTTCCCTCCATCATCACCTTGGGAAATAATCCTAAAGTTTATGGCCACTAAGGTCACCAACAGGAACAAATATACCCGGGGGAATATTCTACGATCCAATACACATGCAAGGGTAGAGTGAAAAAGCTCAATCCCCTTGAAGGCTCCTTGAAATAATCCAAGGTTTACCGACAAGTGACCCCAGGCTCCTTGACAATGGTCAATCCGAGGTTTACCATTGTTAATATGTGTATATCTTCTATCGTTCCCAATGAGGAAGGATTGATTACCTCACTGGTTCAGATATGATCTCATGCTTGACTCTGTTAAGAGGAGCTTCCCAGAGCATACATTGTACTATTGGAATTTCCCTATTGCATGATCGACTACTTGTTTGTTTTACTATCTTGGAGAGTTAACTAAAACCTATTCCAAGACACTAGCCTAAGCTATGTTGGTGGAAAGAGCCCTAGAAAAATAAAAGTATGCTAGGTTGATTTTAATTAAGTGTTACTTTTAGTTGGCTTTTTCTTAGGAAAATGGGCATGAAAGTGAAAATTCAATGGTGTATAATGACCCGACTCCAAAAAACATTAAAATGCATCTATATGAGAAACAATTCATTCCTTTTCAATGAAACCTATCTAAAATAAAGAGTTGAGGGATGCAATTTATTTTAAAACATCAATCCTTCCTTTTAAAACAAGAATATATGAAAAGAAATCTTTTTCACGAGAACTCAATGATTAATTGCTCAAAAAGAAATCCTTTTTAGTCATTCAAGTCTTAAAATACAAATAAACAGTTTCCAAAAGAAAAGTATGATTACTTAGAAATCAAAATTCAAAACTAAAAACACTAATTTTGAACTCTAAAAACTATAAATATTTAAATTTTAAGACTAAAAACTCTAAAAATTTTGACGATGTTTTGCTCATTTTGTAATCTAACCAAGAAATCCTTTGCTTATCCCAACAAGAAATCAAAATCATCCAATGGTGGTTTTAAAGTGAAATTCAAGGCTTATTGAACTAAATGTCTCTTAAGATTTGCAAATAAAAAATTAAATCTAATTTTCATAGAAGCAATTTCTGCTATAAAGTCAAAGGCTCAGAAATAAAATAATGAAATACCAGTGATCTAAGGTATATAAAGGTTTCTGATCTTTGAGAAACACAAAGACAAAGCAAAAAATCACTTGTAAAATGCAAATCTTTAGAAAATCACTGAAAAATTAGGAATGCTAGAAGAAACTTTCACAAGAGGCTTTTAACAGTGAATACAAGTCTGGGTAATCACAAAGAATCTTGTAAGCTGGTACCAAAAAAGAAAATTTTTATTTTTTCAAAAAATTTCTCAAGGTCCGTAGGTTTCAATATAAAAAGGTGTGGTACTGCACTGTTTACGCAGAGAAACTGCGGAGGTGACCGCACTGTTTTCAAAGAAAAAGTGCGAAGACCAGAAAACATAAAGAAAAATAAAAAATTCTAAATATACTTTTCAGGGATTCTAAGGCTAATTTACCCAAACCAGTGCAGACTAATAAAAATTAGAAAAATTATTTCAAAAGTTAAACTCAAAGAAAACTAAGTTCAAAACAAAAGTCCCCAGTGGAGTCGCCATTTTGTTAGGTGGATAAATCATTCTTGCAGACAAGAACGATCTCCCTAGTATCACAAGGATTGCTAGAAACAAATAGGACAAATGTAAACTACTTTCTCTAGATTATATGTAATTTAGCATTTTATATGATGAAAAAAGGACCTACCTGTGATCCAATGCTAATTGAATTCTTCTTTCCCATCGCTCCAAGAAGTCACCTCTTAAGATCTACAAACAAAGACATGGAAGAGAATCAAAAGCACCTGCAACATATACTAATTCAGAAATCACAAATCTATCTTAATGATCAAGGAATTTAGGAAATAAGTCATTCAAGTAAATACATAAACAACTTCTTGAGAAAACAGGATCTAATTTTATTATCTTTAAATAAAAGGACTCTTACAACTGGATTCGCCTTGATGTCGTACAGGTCCTTCCGGGGTCTGGACAAGCGTTTTCCTTTGGTCTGGCAAGCCTTTCCACTCTTTGAACCAGCCTACCTACGAGTATGTAATCGTTCTCACAACTAGAAAAAAGAGTATATTTCTTCAACAATTCCCTTTTCTATTGTAGCTACCATGTAAAAAGAAATTACTAAGTGTATACAAAATGTACAGAGAAGTTTTACATATGTGAGCATGTACCCTTGAGACTGAACCAAAGCTTCAATTTATAGGAGAAGGAAAGTGGTTACGGCTCCAAACTGGAAGGGATAGAGTCCCCTTATCAAGGGTTTAAGTTCCAAAGACCAAGGAATAGGCTCCTTTTATGAAGGAATGAATGTTCATGATAAATGGAGGGAGTAAGGCTTCGACTGGATAACGCCTTCTAGAAGCTTCTAGCTGGGAGAATATTCGACCAGCTGGGCTTCTAGAATTTACTTTCACCTTCAATTTACCTTTTATAGGGGTCCACACTTTTAATGAAGAAAACGTGTGGTCAGCTCTACATTTTTTGGAGCAAAAGGATGTGGTGTCGTAGGTAAGGCTAAGGAAAAGTGCGGTACAAGTGTTTTTATGATTTTTACAAGCTTTTCTCCAAATTTAGGACTTGGTTTAGGAACTTTAGGGTTGTATACTTCTAAGGGAGCATTATATAGGTATTAATGAACCCATATTGACATTAAAATGTCATGGTGACAAAATAATGTGTAACATTAGTACTCCTTTATATGAAACAACAGATAACCAAAGTAAAAAGTGGAAAGACCAAAAGTTTTAGCTATGGGTCAATCTTGATCACTTTCATTGTGGAGCAAGTTCCATTGATGTAGCCACAGCATGTGACATTGGGATTAGATAGTCCTAGAAATCCATGGATGCAGCGGTGGGTCAAGATGATGGCTAGACATGCTGGTCAGTCATCGATCTCGTTTTACACTGCATTATTCAGTTGGATCTTAAGACAAAATATCTCCATAGAGGAGCATCCATATGAAGGGATGGATTTCTGCAGAGATCTAGATTCGATTTTACTAGCCGACGTTCAATGGGGTACTATAGGTAAAACATTTTACCATGTTTTTTATTTTTGGGGGTTTTTTACATATTTTTCTGCTTTTTGATGTTTCCAAGACTAAACTAAATATTTTTTATGTATGCAGATGTAGGTATAGTTCGATCCTTGGTTCATGCATATCAGGTGAGATAAATAGCATAGAAGACTAGCGGGAGAGCAGTCCTTTAGGATTTGGATTTAGTCGAGACTCTTGCTGAGTTGCAACAACTTGTGGAGGGATCGAGTCTTGGGATACCATTGGTGTGCCTAGTCATTGGATGAGGCTATTGTGCATGATATCCCAAGAAGTGACTTGCTATCATGATAATCACTAGGTCTACTTAGATTATGCTATGACTGTATACATTTTGGGGTCATAGGACCAACGTGTCTTGGACACAATTTTTGTAAAAACTCGATATAAATTTATTTTACTTTCAGTGTTTTTCTATGATTATGTGCAATCCTATTCAATTGTGTGATGTGAATTGAAAATCTATCTTTACATGTTGCAAATGTCTATTTAACACATAATTCGCTAAAGAATCAACTAAAGTGTTAAAGTTGATGCAATCAAAATTTCTCTCCAAAAGACAAACTCTAAGGAACATGCCATGAATTGCTGGATTTCAGACAATATAAACGCGATTAAGTTGTAGTATGTCAAGTTGTGAGTCGAGCCTGATGATGATGTGGTGAATTCTAAGTGAAATTGCATCAACGAGGAGTTCGATTAACCCACTATGCTTAGTGATATTGTTGGTCGACCGACCAATAAAAATCCCTTGGAAACTTACTAAATCGCCACTTGGAATAAAGATAGCCCATGCTGCAGAGGATAGATTTTGAGTACTACGACTAGCACCATTGGCATATCTAACAAATGGTTCTTGTAATATTCCCATTTAGCTTTTAGCTAGTTCGAATATTAAATTTTGTTTTTTCGTCTCAGTTAGAAGAATAAGAGGGTAGGGAGACCCATAAATTTCCTTAGTAGGAATAAAATCACTCCTAATGTGAATAAGGAGCATCAAATTAGCTGGATAAAACAGCCTTAGGTGTAAATAAGGGATGAAGCATGTGGATGGGGTAAATTTTGACCAAATCAACAGCGTTGGTATGGATGGAGTGGATAATCAATGAGAGACAATGTAGTTTTGGAGGGAGAGTCTTTGCATGGAAGTAGTGGCTTTAATGATTGGGTCCTGTTATCACCCAATTTTTTTTCAAAACATCGTTGTGTCAAGTTTGTTTTTGGTCATGGCTCAAAATTGGGTTTAGAAGTCAATTTAGAATTTTATCAAGGGTAGGTTAGATTTTCATAAGTTCAAAGCCCATCCTTAAGTTACAATAAAGTATTTTTTAAGGTCCATTCATTCTCAAATATCCATAATTTCCATTTGTGGGTCATTTTCTAAAGTTTCGGGTCAAAACTGTGCAATTAGCCAAGAAACCTCGTTTTCATAGCACCACTAGTTCAAAAAAGTTGATTTGCACTATGAAAGAGCTAATAGTTTCGTAGCGCAAATAGGGAAAAATACACTGCCAGTGCTACGAAAGCATGGTTTCTAAACTGTCTTGTCATTTGAGTTGAAATATGTCAGAATTCGTTGGGAAATGGTAAGTTAGTGGTATGATGAGTCAGTTAATGATGAGATTCAGTGTACTTACCCATGTTGCAGTCACCATTGTCATGATAGGGTATGAATGAGGCATCATTCAGTTATGAGATGACATTTTAAATTCAAAATCTTGCCTAATTTGTCATTCTCGTTTCCTTTGCCTCCATTCGAGTCTCTGAGCACTGAAGTGTTAGAGCCAAAACTGTGGCTGTTTTATACAAAGGTTTTGCTTCATCCTTATCAAGCGAACCTGATATAGATTAATCAAGTGAGGCTTCTATTTCTAATTTTCAAGCGATGTTGATTCAATTTATCAAGCGAGGCTGACAGGATTTCTAAGAAGCATGGCAGAGGAAAAGAAAGTTCACAGAGGGGGACACTACTTAAGGCATGAGCCTGAAGATATGAAGGCTATAATTGAAGACCCAACAGTGATGGAGGCATTCAGAAGAGTAGGTTGTCTTTAGTTTTGTGAAAATTTTCAGTGTTGCGAAACACTGGTTTCCAAAGAATTTTCCTTGAACTTCAATGGAACAACTACCAAATTGGGATGCTTAGTGTGTAAATTTCACCAGAGATTATTGCTGCTGTGACAGAGATACCAAGAGGTCAAGAAACTTGGTTTAAAGGTTTCAAATTTGATATGGAGCCATGCAAAGAGTTCATGAAACCTGAGTATGCAGATATGGACCTCAATAATGCTGTCCCTAGAAGTTGCATCAAAGACACTTATGCAAAAATGCTGCTCAAAATTCAGGGGTATTTTACATGTGAAGGCAGATATCATAAGGTTTACACATATCATTTCAAGCTGCTTCTGCATTTCACTGGTAATATTTCACTTGATTTTCCCTTTTATCTGCATATGAGTCTTGCAAAAATGGATGATAAAGTAGAAGCCAAATCTGAAGGTTTTGAAACATCTTTGTTTCATCATGGTTTGATGAATTTATTGATTTTGAATGAGCTTCATAAGGTAGGTAGGGATTGGTCATATTTTTTGTTTATGAATGGTTTTGAGTTGGAAACTTTAACTCTTGCTAGAAACCCTAAAACTAAAGGAACTCCATCACCACTAGTAGCAGAGTCTAGTCAACCTGTGGTTGCAAAACCAAAGGAATTTCCAAAATTGAAGCCAAGGAAAAAATTTGAGAAAAGGACAGAGCAGACACAAGTGCTTGATATACCAACTCCATCACCTACAAAACAGAGGTCAAATATTGTCAAAGAGGAAAAACAGAAACAAGATATCAACAAGCAGGAAATCAAAAGACTAACAAGAAGCCAAGCAGTGGCATTAAAGGGAAAAAAAATTGCTACAGATACAAAGGATAACCCAGTAATGAAGGGAAATTTAGATGACATCCTTCATGCAATTGAAATAAAGGAGACACCCATTGTTCAAGCTGAGTTCATTGGAGAAGATGAGCATAAACAGAAAAAGGCTAAGTTTGCAAAAATGCTTGAGTTTTGAAGGGGAGGATGCATCCTTCATCTTTCAAGCAAGGAAACCTATAACTAAGCATGCTAAGAAACTCAAGGAACATAGCAAGGAAGTTCAAGAACCTATTGAGATATCTAAAGCCCCCAAAGAATTGGTTGATCTCTCATCACCTACAGAAAAGCATGCAGCCAACAGAAAAAAGAAGGGAAAAGAAAAAATGACATAGTTTCAACATCTTGAGGAGAAATTGAGGTTGGAAAACCAAGAAATTGTTGTGATGAGAAAGAGAGATAGAAAGCACAGTATTGAGAAAGAAGAGTTTAAAAGAGTGAAGGCACTTTGGGAAGGACAAACTGGTTCTATTTCAGAAATTCCAAGTAGTGCAGAAAAATTTTTCAAATGGATAGTGCCACCCATCAAGGAAGACAAATTTGTTAGAGTAATAAATACTCACTTGAGAGCTAATAACAGAAGACTTAAAGATCAAGTGGAGGACTTGGAGTAGTAGTTAAAATTTATTCAGGATGAGTTAAAGAACAAAGGTGTTAAAATGATAATCATTGAAGAGTCAAAAGCTAAATCAAGTGAAAATGAAGAAGGGACCTCATGAAGGCTGAAATGACTGTGTTTTCAATTCATATGCCTTTTTGATATGATGGAATCAGTTTTATTTTGAGTTTTGGTACATTTTCAATTTCTATTTTGGAAATTTTTTGACAAAACTGCCCACTCAGTAGTTTCGTAGCACAGATAGTGTAAAAAGGGAGAAAAGCACTAAGAAATTGCTGTAGCAAATTTTCTTGCCATTTTTCATCAAATTTTGAGGAGTAAAAAGATGAATCAAGAACTGAAAATGCTGAGGAGGATGTATTTAAATATAATTAAGTTAGTTTTGGAGGAAAGAGGTCAATATTTGGAAGAAAAAAGGGTAAAAGAGCAGCACTGCAAAAGGCGCTACGAAACTGTGTTGTTTTCGTAGCACAGTCTATTCCAGCTCATTTGAATAGTTTGAAGATGGTTTTGGACAGCTGGAGCTTAGGGAGGATTTTTTTTGGCATGTGTTACTTCAACTTCTAACAACAAAGGACCTCAAAATAATGAGTTCATGATGGTCATAACATTTCAAGATTGCAAAGGACCATATGCCTAGAAAACAGGGGACTGTTTCCTACTTTGATGGAGGTCAACATTATGGTCATAAAGATTTGAAGCCTATCATCTAGATTCGACCATGTGTGAATACACTTTGAAAATGATGTAATTTATTTTAGATAAGGTTGTTATTGATAGAGATAAGGAGTTTGAATCCTATTTGTAATAGGACTGTTTAGTAGATTAGTTGTCTTTTTGTAATAAATACCATGTCATATGGTTATGCAAGGTGTCAAAAGTCAGGAATTCGATGTATCTAGCACAAGATAAGATTATCTCATGTTGAAAATGGTCTATAAAGGACCAAGAAGTCGAATTTACCAGGGTTGGACATTTTTTGGAAAAATACTGTGTTTATTGTAATCAACTGGTTTTCAGCTAATACAGGAGATTTCTACTTAACCAACTTGAGATTCATAAAGAGTTTTAGTGTGTTCTTATTCTATTTGCATCTCTCTATTATTCAATTGCAGTGGAGTTTGTCTATGTTACTCAGAATTCATATTTGATGCTCTGACTTCCTATATAGATGAACTGACTCTGTTTTTTATAGTTTCACATGTGTATTTCTTGACTAAAACTTTGATATGCCTCAACTTCCATGTTATGTAGATTTATTGGTTTACTAAAACTATTTTGACTCCATAAGCCTAATGTGTACTTTTTGATATGATTTTCAACCTACATTTATCATCTATCTGATTATTACCCCACATAGAGTTAGCCATCTATATTTTATCAAAAATCATTAACCCTTGAGAGAGCCCTCTCAAGTTGAGGAGGCTAAGCCTAAATCAAAAGATTAGTTTGAAATAGCTACATGAGATTGATTTGATTAGTAGCCTATCAGGTCCAATTTTGTGATAACAGGTTCCAAGGTGAGAATTCTCACAATGCATATAAGGAAGGGGAAGGAAGCCATGGAAAGCATGTTGATTATTATTATGTTTTTGGTCTGTATGACTTATTGCTCTCTTCAGATATTTAGGGGAGATTGTTGTGCTGTTTAGCACAAGGGTGTTCCCAAGTGGGAATCACACCCTCATCCTCGAGGGACTTCGAGTGCCCACTCAAGAGAGGTTATTGGGGTTCATTTCCACATTCTGGTATCAAGCCAAGATTCAGATTTCTTCTATAGCACATTTTCTGCTAGGGTTGTACTGTGTTTCAGGGTAGAAGCAGTGGAGGGTTTGACAGAGCCATTTCTGAGATTGATTTCAGTGGAGGAAGCATTCCTTCCATTGGGAGGCCAGCAAGGGATGTCCTTGGTCATCATAACAACATTTGGCATCAGGCGAAGCCATTACCATCCCCTAAAACGCAGTTTCAGTCATAGACTAGGTTATTTAAGAGAGCAACTGCAGGGGTGGTTTCAGTGAATCATTTGGGGAGTTAGATCTCAGTGAAGGGATTTGTTAGCCCCCCTATAATTTTTTGACAAAGCAAAGTAGGGGGCTAAATTGTTTTTGATCCTTCAAGGAATGCATCTCCCCTGAAGACACATCATCCTTGAAGTCTCCTGTGCCTTTGCCTTTGATAAATTTCTCTCTGCTGACTCCCTTTATAAGGTCTCATTGATTACATAAATTCTGCTCCAAAAGGCCTTATTTCGCCCCTTGTATCTCTGCAGATTTCCCCCATTTTATCCTTTTTTCCCTTTTCCCAAGTTCCCTTTCCATCCCAAAATTACCCCTTTATGGTCCCCTTAATCTCCCCAAATCCCCTTGAAAGCCCACCTTTAACATTTTATAGGGCTAGCACCTTTCGGCCAACCCCTCAGCTTTTCTTCCACCTTGCGACCTGGGTGCCAAAACCAGGCGCTAACCAAAAAAAGTGCCTATCTCAATTGGTATCGGAGGCAATATCAACCGTTGGTCGGCGCAGATCAGACGATTTGTGTTAACTCTACAGCACCCGTGGTCTACCCCATCATTCCCCTCCGATCGCCTTTCAGTCATTCGTATAACCAAATATCAACGAACAAATCTTCATTCTCGCCTGGTGGTCCCCGCACCCGCAAACACTGTTCACAAACCCGGTGGTATCTATCGCACTACCTTTGGGCGGTAGGCAGTATTTTCCCATTGCCCAGCGATTCCACTCAGCATTCAACACGTGGCTCTGACACTGTTCCAAAACCGCTACCTCATCGCACGTTATCGTTCGTCCGCGGATGCATAGCGATATCGTTGTGAGCCGTCAGATATGTCATCTCCCATCCAACGGCCTTCGCTCAATAGAGTTGCGCGGGGTTTAATCCAAGGTCACTATACTCCTGGCCCACTGTTCGTCGCCCTCTGCTGCATTTTCAACCGTCGATCTCCTTTGAGATCTGACGGTCCAGATTTGTTTTCCCCATTGTTGAATTTTCCACCATCACCCGGTCCTGCCACGTCACCCCCATGTGTATCCACCGTACATCCACCCATCCCATTACATATATTGGTTTAAATTCAAGTTTTTAAAGGTTTTTTCATTTAAATTCCTCTACATTGATTCGCCATTTCACCAGCTTCACGATCATTTTCATCATTCGCACTGCATCCACCACCCCCATTGTTTTCTTAACCTGTTTTCGTTTTTTGTAGGGTTCCAAAGAGGCGGAAAACCGCCATGGTTCAATTGTACTATTGTAATGGTGTGTTGCACAGGGAAGGTTGAATTTGGAAGCTGGTACTACAATGGAAATGCTCAGAAAGGTAGCAGCGGCATAAATATTATCCTAGGACAGTTCAATCTCCGCAAGAAACCTATCCGGTGCCATTAAAGCCCATATTTTTCATATCAAGACATTTATGAAGTGGCAGAGAAATACCAGCTAGTGATAAACCAGTTCAACGAAGAGCTTTGAGCCTAATACAGGGATTTAAAGGCAAAGCACCAGATCAACGATGTCATGAATCACACGGAGCGTACAACATACAGAAATTCATGTATATCAGGGCTTGTACTCCAGCAGAATGTTTTCCCGGTAAAGGACAAAATGCCCATGCATATTTTATTCTATATCGTGTTCCTAAAGGATTTCCCACCCTGAAAACGGTCCTACGATATCAGTAGCATTAGCTACACAGCATGGCAGGCTTGAATCATTGATTTATTTTGTTCAGATCACCAGAAGTGCTACAGAGCACTGCATCCAAAGTACATCAGAGACATACCTCGAGTTAATGGAAACCTGACGAAGACCACTCTTTCACCCAAGGGTGTCCCAGATCAATGCACATAATTTATACAGAGTGGGCTTCGGCCTTTTTCCTCTTCTAGAGTTTTTAATGCTGCGTTTAGTTCTTCACCTACCTTTTCTGCTCCTTCGGAGCTATAAATTCATGAAGAAACTCATTGTAAAAGTTGTTGATTAGTTACCAGAGAGCTGCAAGTAGTTTCTTTTGAGACACAGTCTCTATGTAAAGTTGTAAGATAGGCTGAGGAATATGATTGCAGACCGAGTATTCAGCTATTGGCAATGTTGTACTTGACTGGTATTGCTATTTAATATGACAAGCACATTTCTTTAGATCCCGATCTAAAGAAGCGGTGATGTTTTCCTATCTCTGTGTTTAATTCATTTCATTTCGTTTCTACTATCTTGCATCAGAATATTGGCATAGGATTTACCCTTGTTAGGTACACTATGTTTCTGCTCTCCTTGCCATTAATGTTTTTCTTTTGAATGTGTTATCTAAGAATCGATGTTAGATAATTTAACCAGTGTAGTGGATGTTATTGCCTGCTCTCTGATGTATTAATTAAATGTATCTGTTCTTAGATGTTTCTTTTTATGGATTTAGTTGGAAGATTTGAGAACAATGGGGATTAGAGTTAGCCCTGAGAGAGAAAGAGAGAGAGAGAGACTTCTTGCTCATCCTGGTCTTACATTGAAATCCTTCTTTCCTGATAACCAACAACCAAACAAATAGATCAAACAAACAAACCCTGAGCCTTATAACTAGCCTAACATTTTAACACTGAGCTTCAAAGTCATACACCTTTGACATATCATAGAGAGATCCCTCTCTGGACCTAGGAGGGCTAGATCCTGAGGTCTGAAAGTGGTTTGATGTTGTCTCATCTTTTGGTATTTCAAACCTTGCCAAAACATGGGAACCCCAACATAATGGCGACTCCACTGGAGAAAATCTGAGTACCATCGATCTTACTACATCATAGGAACCTCAGAAACCTACAATCTCTGGTTAGGTTGGCAGTTAGACATTCCTATTCACACATCAACCTCTATACCATTTGTTGTGATTTCCCTATACTCGTGGAAAGAGTCTGGAAAGGGCCAGGTAGCCACCAGATCTCACACTCTTTCAGAGGTGACATATCTGGTAAATGCCCTCGTAGTCAATCTCTAGTTAGAGTTTGCTGTGTTTGGAAGATATCCTTGAAAGGGGACATCTCATTAGCACTGTGGTGGACAATGTATCCTCCAAAAACATCCTAAACCTTTCCACCTAGTGACTCCATATTCCCTAAACATTTTAAAGACTCCACTGGTGATCAATAGGCTTGCTGATTATCTTGGTTCACATTAGACTCCACTGGGAGACCAGCCTCCATAACAACATCAACCACAGTAGAAGTAACAAGTAGGGTTAAGCTGCTTGGTTAGAAAACAACATTCTGGCTTCAAGATCCATTCACACAAGACCTTATCCCAACCCAAACCCACCTGAAATAGTTGATAACCCTGAGAGCATCCTTAAGAGATCTCCTGCACCTGAAAGATCAACTATTTTCAATCACATCTATAGAGCTAAATCTGCACCTGAAGAAATTACAACTCTATCACACTCTCATCTTGACCTAAACATACCCAATATATTACCAAGAACTAGGTCATTCAGTGTCCTAGACCAGCCAGACCTTGAGCTTCCTGGTTCACCACCCCAAAGTGGTGGACACATTGGGAATAGACAGACCCCTCCCTCTACACCTCCTGATATACATTTCATACAAAACTTGGGGCTCAGTCATCCTAAATCTACTCATCAGTCTTCTGCTGGTCATAATATCCCTGTCATCCATATACCAGCTGCTCAAGTCAACCCTTTACCTCATCAAAACATCATCATGGCAGCCTGGTATGCACCTCTTCGTTTACCTCAGCCTCTAGTACCCTTACCCAATGATTATCAATAAAATATCCCACACTTCACTGCAAAAGAGTCTACCACAACCCAACACCATGTAGATAGGATGGAAGATTCCTTTGACTACATGGAAATATATGATTATACAGTCAAAATGAGAATCTTTGCCCAGAGCTTAGGGGGTGATGTGAAGAAATGGTTTAAGGGCCTACCTTCGGGTAGCATAAATGACCTCCCAGCTCTATATCAAACCTTCATAAACAAATGGGAAGTCAAGGCCAACCCTCGCCAACTCCTAGAAGAATATATGAGCCTTAAAAGAAACGCAGGAGAGAGTGTCCACGATTACACAATGAGATTTAACAGCATCTACAATGCTCTCCCTCCACATATGAAACCTCCCCAAGGTATGGCTCTAGTGAAATACCCCGAAGGCTTTGATGCTGACATGGCCTATCAACTTAGGGATAAAGAATACAACACATTGGAGGACATGCAGAAAGGAGCAGTGAATATAGAAGCAAATCTAATTGAGAAAAGAGCGAGATTAAGAGTTGAGAAAAGGGTAACATATAGAGACGATAATGTAGCTTCCACATATGATCCAAATCATGACCATATATCTAAAAAAGTGGAGAAGCTATACCAAATGATGGAAAAAATGGTTGTCATAGTTAGTAACCAAAATAGAAATCAAAATTAGAACCAGAACTTTAGAAGAAACAATGCCACTCCCAACAGACAAAGAGAGTCAGATCAACAAGTTATTCCCCCATTCCAAGAGAACTTTCTTGATGAAGATGAGGGAATCATAGAAGAGTCTAAGGGAAACACAATTAATATGTTTGAAACAGAAGATTCAATCCATAACTGTTACTAAGAAGAAGATCAACCTTCACCCTCTTGTTGGGATGAAAAATGGTTAGAATCTGAAGATTACAGGTTAGGATTTGAAAATGCCATGATGCAGGTCAGAGAACAATATGAAATTAGAAGAAAAAAGAGCCAAGAAACTGCCAAACCAAAAGCTTCTGAGGTCACCATCAAGAAAATACCTGAGAAAACTTCTAAAGAAACTGCTGAAATTAACAAATCAGCAGCTGAGAGTTCTAGAAAAAACAAAGAAAAAGATAACCAAAACACTGATACACAAGGTAAACCAGCCAGCAGCACTAGCACTGCAATTAGTGCTCCTGATAAAACTATCACAAACACTATACATAATGAGAATCAACACACTGATTCAGCCACTAAGGTGGTGACTAACAAAACAGAGTTGAACGTTCCAAAGAGTCATTCCACTTTCAATTTGGAGAGTGAGATTGCAAAAATTAAAATCTCTATCCCATTCTCTGAGTTGGCCACTCAGGATGTATATAAAGGCCAAATTTTGAAAGCATTAAATTTAGGTGAGAACAGTGACACTGTAAATCTGAGTGATGATCAACTTGCCCTTCTATTTGGTCCAAATATAGACGTAAAGTTTCAGGAAGGGGTAGTGCCCCCTTTTTATATCAGTCTTAATATCCATGATAAGATTCTCCACAATGCAATGCATGATTCTGGGGCATCACACAACCTGATGCCTAAAGTAGTAATGGAAAGATTAGGCCTAGAGATAACCCGTCCCTATAAAGACCTATATTCATTTGACTCTAGTAGAGTAAAGTGTCTTGGTCTGATCAAATATTTATGCGTAAGCCTTGCCCAGATTCCAGCAAAATGTATGGTCATGTATGTTGTTGTGGCAGCTGTGCCACCCAAATATGGCATGTTATTATCTAGATCATGGGGAGCCAAGCTGCAAGGAACAATGCAGATGGATGGGGCTTATGCCACAATTCCAATCTTTGGCCAACTTAGAATACTGTATAGGGAAGCACAAATTAAATTCCTGGTTAGTAGCCCCGAAAAGCCTGAAAATTCTCCTCTATACTCTATACATACAGACATGGATTCCTTTATCTTCTGCAATGATGAATATTTGGGGGGACCAGAATCTGAAAACGTAGATACAAGCAAAGGTACACATGATGAAACAGAGCAAATGGAATTTAACATAATGGCTACCCTAGACTCAGAGCAGGAAGACGTAGAAAACTTTGAACAATGCACTGAAACAACAACGCAAAGTGAACCAGAAATAGAACACAATCAGCCAACTAGTCACCTCTCTACTTTCCACACCCATAACAAAAAACAAAATGACCCACAGCCTAGCGCAACTCTTATAATGCTACACGATGGCGAACCCAGCTGTAGGGAAGGAAGTGAAGATAAAACGGAAAATGAACCCTTGTGGGAAAAGAATTTCGACGGGTCATGCACCAGAAGAATTGCTGGATCAGGAGTGTGGATACATAACACAGAGAGCAATTACGCAGAGAGCCATGCCTGCAACTTGCACTTCAAGTGTACGAAAAATATTGCAGAATATGAGGCTCTTATCCTAGGCTTAACCCTGTTGAAAAAATTAGGAGCCCATAGGATAACCATGCGTGGAGACTCTGAGTTGATTATTAAACAGGTGAATGGTGAATATACAGCGAAACATCCTAGACTGCGAGCCTACAGGAACGAAACTATGGATTTACTGAAAACGTTTGTTGAATATGAATTAGTGTTTGTTCCTAGGAGTCAAAATTTCATTGCAAACGGATTAGCTTGCCTAGCTAGTTCCTACCCTAAGACTCCGAGTGACTAACATATCATCATTCAGACCAAATTCAGACATGCAGTGCCATACAATGAAAAATATTGGCAGGTTTTTGAAGGAGATAAACAGATTAAAGATTTCCTGGTAGGCAGAAACGAGTTTGAATTTTCTGATTCAGACTCCAAATCTGACAGTAGCTGCCTAAGTGAAGAGTCCTCGGATGAGGAAGAAACACCCTGTAACATAGAAATAAACTCTTTAAATGAACAGATTGGAAATCCAGACAGAAAATGTGAAAACATAGATAGTGAAGAAGTAGACGTGCTGCAGACCAAAGATAAGAACATACCTCAAGGTCTTTCCCCTTTAGAAGACCTTTTTGACTTTGATGATTTAGCAAAAAAGCCCACTATAGAACATGTAGACTCTGATGTTGAGGAATGCAACATAGGCACTGAAGACAAACCCAAAATGATCAAACTGGCTAAGTCTCTGCCTCCACACTTGAAAAAGAAATACATTGACCTATTCAAGGAATTCATTGATGTGTTTGCTTGGAGTTATGAGGACTTAAGGGCCTATGACACAAATATCATACAACATAAGACACCCTTGAAAGAAAATCAGAAGCCCTTCAGACAAAAACTTCGCAGAATAAACCCAAAACAATTGCCTACAGTAGAAAAAGAGATTAAGAAGATGTACGAGGCAGGTATAATCATTCCTGTGAGGTTCTCTGATTGGGTATCAAACCTAGTGGCTGTGAGAAAGAAAACAGGTGAGATCAGATTATGCATCGATTTGAGGAATCTTAATAGAGCCTCACTCAAAGACAATTACCCTTTGCCTAAAATGGAACATATTATTCAGAGGGTAGTAGGTTCTAAAAGGATCTCCCTGCTAGATGGTTTTTCAGGATACAACCAAGTCTTAGTAATCCCAGAAGATCAACTCAAGATAGCCTTTACCACTCCATGGGGTACCTTTATGTATGTAAAGATGCCTTTTGGATTGATGAATGCTGGTGCAACCTTCCAAAGAGAAATGGATATAGCTTTTTCAGATGAGATAGGAAACTTCATTTTTATTTACCTGGATGACATAATGGTCTATTATAAGACTAAAGAATAACACCTAGAACATCTAAGAAAGGTGTTTGAAAAATGCAGAAGGTTTGGTCTATCATTGAATCCCAAGAAGACTGTCTTTGGGCTACAAAAAGGAAAACTTCTTGGCCACATTATATATGAAAAAGGAATTAGGATAGACCCACAAAGAGTTGAGGTAATACTACAGATCACACACCCAAGAAACATCAAGGAATTACAGTCCTTCATTGGGAAGATTAACTTCCTTAGGAGGTTTATTCCCAATCTAGCTGAACACCTTAGGAACATGACTAACATGCTGAAGAAAGGTGTAGGAGTTAAATGGACTGTTGAAGCTAAGAAATATTTTGAATCAGTAAAACTTGAACTCACCCAGGCTCCTGTTCTAATCAACCTAGATTTATCAAAGGATTTCTTGGTTTTTTCTTTTGCCTCCAAGCATACAATAACTGCAGTCTTACTGCAGAAAAATCCAGAGGGAATGGTACAGCCAATTTCCTTCTTCAGCAAAGCACTCAGGGATGCACCCTTGAAATACAAAATTCTGGAAAAATAGGCCTATGCTCTGATTAAGGCCTTGAAAGACTTTAGGGTGTACATACTGCATTCCCACACCATAGCCTATGTGCCAAATATAGTGGTTAAAGACATTTTGTCCCAGGACCTAGATGGGAAAAGGGGCAAATGGATTGTTGTGATCTTAGAATAAGACCTTGAGATAAAACCCACCAAAATGATTAAAGGTCAGGGCCTCGCTCAATTAATGGCTAAATCAAATCTACAAGCCCTAGACATTAACATGGTAAATACCTTGGATGAGCAACAAGAATTGCCTGATCCCACTATTGAGGAAAAGTTTTAGAGCTCTCCTTGGTATTATGACATTTTGTATGTGCTTACACACCTTAATGCCCCTCCTGAACTATCA
The DNA here is from genome assembly GCA_034641835.2 of Pinus albicaulis. NCBI lineage: Eukaryota > Viridiplantae > Streptophyta > Pinopsida > Pinales > Pinaceae > Pinus > Pinus albicaulis. The sequence continues at coordinate 1,218,159,071 of CM076572.1, read as the reverse complement.
AAGACCAAGGCCAGATTCTTAAAGATGAAAGCTAGGAGTTATTTCATAATGAATAACTGCTTGTACTGGAAGAATCCAAACGGCCTATTACTTAAATTTTTGCCTGAAAACGAGGCAGAGAGGATTAAACAAGAATTCCATGTAGGAGAGTGTGGAGGCCACCTGAGCTGGAAATTCACTGCAAACAAAATACTCGGAGCTAGCTACTATTGGCCTACACTCTTCAAATATTTCCATAAAATGATCATTTCCTGCCACAAATGCCAGATTTTTTAAGGAAAAAGAAAACTCCTCCCCTTACCTCTGCAACCCATCACTGTTGAAGGTCCCTTTCTGCAATGGGGCCTATATTTCATAGGGGAGATTCACCCTGCTTCTTCTGCACAACACAAATGGATCCTAACAGCCAGAGACTACTTCACTAAGTGGATAGAGGCCATACCTGCTAGGAATGCCATAGATTCAGTCATCATTAGTTTCCTAGAAGGTCATATCCTCTCTCGGTTTGGCTGCCCAAGGAAAATAATCACTGATAATGCTGCTACTTTTAGATCCAAGAAAATGGTTGATTTTTGTCACAAGTATCAAATAGCGCTTGGTCATTCAAATTCCTATTACCCTCAAGGTAATGGATTAGCTGAATCATCAAACAAGAGCCTGGTGATCATCATCAAAAAGCTGCTGGAAGAGAACAAAAATTCATGGCATAACAAGCTAGTACATGCTTTGTGGGCTGACAGGCTTATAACAAAGAAATCTATTGGCATGTCACCTTATCAGCTTGTCTATGGGACAGAAGCAGTGTTTCCTACCAGCCTTGGGGTACCAGTGATTAAGTTGGTCCAGGAGATTCAAACAGAAGAAGACAGTATGGTGAGAAGGATAAACCAGACAATGCATCTCTAGCAAATGAGGGAAGAGGTCTACAACAGAGCAGTGAAAGTTCAGGAGAATACAAAGAAATTGTTTGAAAAAAGAACCAAAGTTGCTGATTTCAAAATTGGGGATAAAGTTCTGAAGTGGGACTCAAGAAGGGAGGCTAAAGGAAAGCACAACAAGTTTGACAGTCTGTGGCAAGGTCCATACATCATCCAGGCCATTGTGGGTCCGAATGCCTTCTTCCTACAAGAATTAGATGGTACAGATCTGTTTGGGGGTCCTGTCAATGGAAGGATGCTCAAACACTAATTCTGCTGATTTACAATTTCCAGTTTCCATTACCATTGTACATAATATTGCAGTTTTTTATTTTCAAGAAAAAAAAGAAAATGTTCCAAAAAATAGAGGAAAAAGAGAGGTTCAGACATGCTTAAAACATGAACCTTTGATGTGCAAAAAATTGGCTCTAATAAGTTCAAAACCTGAGCCAAAGAGAGTAAAATAGCTGGCCCTAACATGCCCAAAATCTGGACCAGCAAAGAAGAGAGAAGAATCAGCTCTAACATGCCCAAAACCAGAGCTGAAATGAAGAAAAGAAGTGACTCTAACATGCTCAAAACTCGAGTCACAAAGAGAAGAAGGATGCTTCAAGATTTCAGATTTCAAGCCTTCAAAGTTTTGTTTCAGTTTTTTTCAAATTTTGTCCATGTGCAACTGTCTTTATGCCTTGGACCCACAGCAAGTCAGACATTCTAATCCTGGCTTGACTGTTTTTCAATTTCTGTCGTAGAATATAGAGAAGAAATCTACTGGATAGTTTAATCCCAGCAAATATTAGATTAAGTAATGAGACCAACAGTCTAATCTAGTCTCATGGAGCAATAAGGGTAGATTTAGATTAGGTTTATTTTCCTGTTTGTAAAAAATAAATGATGTAAAGGGTCTGCAAGTCCTAATGCACCCTAGAAGAAAATTCCAGGATTGTAGGAAGGGTAGGTAGTTTGCTGGGAAAATTTTTTCTGCTGATGTAATGTCTTCATATTGTGGTAGCTGAGCTAAAGAAAGAAAGGGATGTGCCAAGCAGCATGCATTTGGCCTACACCAAAGACTTATCCTCTGAATTCTTGACTCCTTCAAGAAGAAGCCATCCCCATGTAGAGCCATTGTTAGCCCCCCTATAATTTTTTGACAAAACAAAGTAGGGGGCTAAATTGTTTTTGATCCTTCAAGGAATGCATCTCCCCTGAAGGCACATCATCCTTGAATTCTCCTGTGCCTTTGCCTTTGATAAATTTCCCTCTGCTGACTCCCTTTATAAGGTCTCATTGATTACATAAATTCTGCTCCAAAAGGCCTTATTTCGCCCCTTGTATCTTTGCATATTTCCCCCATTTTATCCTTTTTTCCCTTTTCCCAAGTTCCCTTTCCATCCCAAAATTCCCCCTTTATGGTCGCCTTAATCTCCCCAAATCCCCTTGAAAACCCACCTTTAACATTTTATAGGGCTAACACCTTTTAGCCAGCCCCTCACCTTTTCTTCCACCTTGCGACCTGGGTGCTGAAACCAGGTGCTAACCAAAAAAAGTGCTTATCTCAATTGGTATCAGATGCAATATCAACCGTCAGTCAGCGCAGATCGGACAGTCCGTATTAACTCTGCAGCGCCCGTGGTCTACCTCGTCATTCCCCTCCGATCGCCTTTCAGCCGTTCGTATAACCACAGATCAATAGACAGATCTTCATTCCCGCCTGGTGGTCCCCGCGCCCGCAAACACTGTTCACAAACCCAGTGGTATCTATCGCACCACCTTTCGGCGGTAGGAAGTATTTTCCCATTGCCCAGCGATTCCACTTAGCATTCGACACGTGGCTCCGACACTGTTCCAAAACCGCTACCTCATCGCACATCATCGTTCGTCTGCAGATGTGTAGCGATATCGTTGTGATATGTCAGATCTATCATCACCCATCCAACAGTCTTCGCTCAACAGAGTTGCGCGGGGTTTAATCCAAGGTCACCGTACTCCTGGCCCACCGTTCGTCACCCTCTGCTGAATTTTCAACAGTCGATCTCCTTTGAGATCTAACGGTACAGATTTTTTTTCCCCGCTGTTGACTTTTCTGCCATCGCTTGGTCCCGCCACGTCACCCCCATGTGCATCCACCGTACATCCGCCCATCCCATTGCATATATTGGTTCAAAGTCGAGTTTGTTAAGGTTTTTTCATTTAAATTCCTCTGCATTGTTCCGCCATTTCACCAGCCGCACGATCATTTTCATCATCCGCACTGCATCCACCACCCCCATTATTTTCTTAACCTGTTTTCATGTTTTGCAGGGTTCCAAAGAGGCGGAAAACTACCATGGTTCAATTATACTATTGTAATGGCGTGTTGTGCAGGGAAGGTTGAATTTGGAAGCTGGTACTATAATGGAAATGCTCGGAAAGGTAACGGCGGCATAAATATTATCCCAGGACAGTTCAATCTCCGCAAGAAACCTATCCGGCGCCATTAAATCCCAGATTTTGCGGATCAAGACATTTGTGAAGTGGCAGAGAAATACCAGCTAGTGATAAACCAGTTCAACGAAGAGCTTTGAGCCTAATACAGGGATTTAAAGGCAAAGCACCAGATCAGCGATGTCATGAATCACACGGAGTGTACAGCATACAGAAATTCATGTATATCAGGGCTTGTACACCAGCAAAATGTTTTCCCGGTAAAGGACAGAATGCCCATACAACTTTTTTTCTATATCGTGTTCCTAAAGGATTTCCCACCCTGACAACGGTCCTACGATATCAGTAGCATTAGCTACACAGCATGGTAGGCTTGAATCATTGATTTGTTTTGTTCAGATCACGAGAAGTGCTACAGAGCACTGCAGCCAAAGTACATCAGGGACATACCTGGAGTTAATGGAAACCTAACGAAGACCACTCTTTCACCCAAGGGTGTCCTAGATCAATGCACAGAATTTATACAGAGTGGGCTTCAGCATTCTTCCTCTTCTGGAGTTTTTAATGCTACGTTTAGTTCTTCACCTACCTTTTCTGCTCCTCTGGAGCTATAAATTCATCAAGAAACTCATTCTAAAAGTTGTTGATTAGTTACCAGAGAACTGCAAGTAGTTTCTTTTGAGACACAGTCTCTGTGTAAAGTTCTAAGATAGGCTGAGGAACATGATTGTAGACTGAGTATTCAGCTATTGGAAATGTTGTACTTGACTGGTATTTCTATTTAATATGACAAGCACATTTCTTTGGATCCTGATCTAAAGTAGTGGTGATGTTTTCCTATCTCTGTGTTTATTTCATTTCATTTCGTTTCTATTGGCTTGCATCAGAATATTGGCATAGGATTTACCCTTGTTAGGTACCCTATGTTTCTGCTCTCCTTGCCATTAATGTTTTTCTTCTGAATTTGTTATCTAAGAATCGATGTCAGATAATTTAACCAGTGTAGTGGATGTTATTGCCTGCTCTCTGATGTATGAATTAAATGTATCTGTTCTTAGATGTTTCTTGTTATGGATTTAGTTGGAAGATTTTGGAACACTGGGGATTAGAGTTAGCCCTGTCCACTAGGATCCTTGTGCGACCAACTAGTTTTTAACTTTGTGCCCTGAATCTGTGTATGTCTCCTCATATCCTATCATTCCATATCACACAATCATCTTTAAGATCCAATGTTTTAGATAACTAGCCCAACTGAAAGCTTGCACATTGGATAGTAAGAAAATGCTTTCCTGACTCCATTGCATAATGGTTTTGAATGCTCCCTAGAATACTTCACCTCTGCCATATCCTTCTTTACTCATCCTGGTCTTACATTGAAATCCTTATTTCCTGATAACCAGCAACCAAACAAACAGATCAAACAAAAAAACCCTGAGCCTTATAAATAGCCTAACATTTTAACACTGAGCTTCAAAGTCATACACCTTTGACATATCATAGAGAGATCCCTCTCTGGACCCAGGAGGGCTAGATCCTGAGGTCTGAAAGTGGTTTGATGTTGTCTCATATTTTGGTATTTCCAAACTTGCCAAAACATGGGAACCCCAACAGGATCAACCTTTCACTTGGAGAGTCTATCGGGAGGAGGCTTCATTATTGTCTACATCAGTTTAGCCACCTCTTTCCAGCTATTCAGTTGCAGTGAATCTTCAACCCTAGGGCTGTAGTTCACCATTTTGTATTTTGTATATTTCTGGAAACCAATTCTGGGTTGTCTAGGAAAGGTGTTTGGGAGCATAGATCTCCATTCCCATATTGTATGAGAATTGTATTATCATATCCATATATTCATAATTTCCAGCAGTAGTGTTACTCACTAAAACTGCGTTGTATTGGCTTCAAGCATTTTGTGTAGCAACTACATTTCATGTTTTAGTGCTTTTTAGTATTGGAGGCTTCTCGTGCCCAACCTGAGGGACTTGTTCTCCAATATATTGTATTCATTTGATGTTTTTCTAAATACAATGTATCTATGATTGGCTCATGTTGATATATTGATATTTACTGTTATTTCCATTTTTATGTTCCATATTACTGCTTTTTCCTATTTTTGAATATGACAGTGGTATCAGAGAATAATCTTGGCTCAACCTGTGCATTTCCACCAATATGTCATCAGAAGAGGGAGATTCTCTCATAGATAAAGATAAGAGGTATATCAAAATAAATTGGAGATATGATTATACAAATAGTAGCGAAGACAAGGGAAAATTTTCCATATCAGGAGAAGAGGATGACAAGGAGTTTCCCAAGATTATTCTTCGAACCATGCAATATATTGCAAGAGAAATCAAGGAGATGAGGATGGATAGACATAAAGAATCCCATAAAGGGTTTCTACATGGAGAAGGCTCTGACATTTCACATCACTGGAATTATCAACCAATGAAGCAGCAGATTTCGCAACGCTCCACTATGCCTACATTATTAGCACTATGAAACAGAGGTGTTGGGGTCCTAGTGATTTGGCATACTGGCATACCGAATGACCAGGCAACATTAGAACCACTTTGAGATCTCAGGATCTAGCCCTCCTAGATCCAGAGAGGGATCTCTCTATAAAGGTAAAGGATAATATATCTTCAAAGTTAAATTTGAGGTATTAGGCTAGTTATAGAGCACAAAGTTTTTTTGATTTGTTTGTTTGGTTGGGAAACATTGAAAGAATGGTTAATGAAATGTAGATGCAGGAGTAGTGTATGATTTTCGGCAATGGGAAGATAACTCAAAGAGAATACAATTTCATTGGGAAATGGGGTCATAAAAGGGTTTACTTGCAATCCAAATATCCAAGGCTCTCAAAGGGCTAGTCATCTAAATCAGGGGGTCTCTTAGAATGATTGCATGGGATGAAAAAATAAGGAAGTGAATGGAATAACATCGAAAGCCTTTCAAGGTGAAAAATTTGGAGTAAGTCAAGAGACAGGGCACACCTTATACCTCTATGATCAATACTCCTGATGAGGTTAACTTCAAAGACGACAGTCCAACAGTCCTCTTGACTACTTTCAGACAGTATAAAACACTTAAGTTCAAACACAAAGTGAAGTCTAAGATTAGAGAAAGAATTTTAACCTTATATTGTTACACTAAAAATTGTCACCTTGACATTTTTCTAATTGTATGAGCTCATTAACACTCATACATACCTCCTCTTCAAGTCTTACAACCTTTGTTCCTCATTCCAAGCCCTGAAACATGGAGAAAAAACCCTAAAAAGCTCAAAAACTTTGAGTACGTAGTTAATATGAGACTTACCTGCGTTCCTGGCTAGGGTACGCAGGTAATGTGAAGAGGAAATGCGTTCTAGAACGCAATTTTCCAGTGTTATGCCTGCGGACTTCCTATAAAGTCAAAAAAGCGAGAAATCAAAGTGAAAAAGTTGATTTTTGGTCAATTCTGGAAGGTTCTAGATGAGATTTTTTGGGCATGAGTACGCTTTAGTAAGGTGCATGTATCCCACACCTTAAGGAACTAATCCCTTGATGTGAGGAGCCTATCCCTTTGAAGGAGGGTTCTATCCCTTTAAAGGTGGAATCCTAACCTCCTCATCTGCTCTATAAAAAGAGGCATTGAGTAGCCTCAAGGGGTTAAGTTAAGTTAAGAAGGGTTAAGTGAAGATTTTTGGGTGAAGTTTTTGGAGATTGAGATTCTGGAGAAAAAGGGAAGATTTTTGAGTTGAATTGCTGTTGAGATTCAAACTTCTTTCTTTAAAGCTTTTGAGAGAAAGTTCACATCTCTTTGTGCTCACTGGGAGAAGAGTGCAAGCTTATCAAAAATGGAAGGAACTCATGCCGGACCTGAGAAGGCCTTTGGTTTGGTCAAAGGCTAGAGTTAAAGGTTCTCCCATATTTTAAGATTAATACAATCAAGTTTTGTTTTTTCAATAAATTTCATTGATTGTTTCATTTGAAGTGGTATAAGTTGATCATTTATTTCATAGATTCCTTGATCACTATGATAGGTATGTTTTATAATTATTTTTTATACAGGTGCTATTTAATATTTTCTTGTTTGTGATTGCAGGTCGATGAAAGACAACACTTTCTTGTGATGAAAGAACTCTTGTTGCGACAAAAGGATTATTGTTGCGACGAAAGGACTCTTGTTGCGACGAAGGATTATTGATGCGATGGAAGCACTACGACTGCAAATAAGCATTTGGATCTAAGGTAGGATTGACACCTTTATAACATTTATTTGTAAAATGAATATATTTAGAGAAAGAAAAACTTAGTTGTTCGTTTGTTGCTAGATTGTCTTCTGACACTAGGGAGATCGGTCTTGTCCACAAGAATGATTTATCCGGCCAACAAATTGGCGACTCCGCTGGGGAAAGAACTTGTTGTTTTTGGTTCTCTTTTATTTTGATTTGAGGAAAAGTTTTTCCTGTTTTTGATTGAAGGATATCTGCCTGGGTAGCTTATTTTTTCTCTGTTTTTGAAAATTTTGAAATCTTTTAAGTTTTTCTTGAGCTTTTCTAGGGACCGCACTTTGTTCTTTTGCACAGTGCGGGTAGTTTCGCACTTTCCTTGAGTAAACAGTGCGGGACCGCACCTATTACTTCTGGAAGCCTGCGGACCCTGTTAAATTTTGAAAAAACTCTAGATTTCTTTTTTTAGTTTAGTTTAGATTTAATTTAGGATTCTTAGCATCTACCCAGATCTGTATTTTTCTGTCAAAAATCTCTTGTTTCTGAATTTCTTTCAGCAATTCTTCATCTCATCAATCTCCATTAATTTAATTGGGTGTTTTGAGTCTCTTTTTTGAGAAAATATTCATTTGATTTCCTTTGATCATTACTTGGAGGTTTGTCTTAGTCTTTTCACAATTTTACATCTTTTTTATTTCATTTTTGCAAAAAAAATTCCCCCTCATTCGCCAGGGGGGGGGCTAAATTGTGTATGAGTCTTAATCGCCTTTGAGTGTTTTTTGATCTTTGGAACTCTCACCCGATTTTCTTGACTTGCACTTGATTGGTTCTTATATTACATTAGAATCATCTTGTGTTTGAGAATTCTCTTGCATAGATCACATTTGCATAATTAGAATTCTCATTTTCAGAATATGAATGAAAAATGTGCATAGATTACATTTGCATACTTTTCAAGTGAATTGTGCATAGATCACAACTGCATAGTTTACATTCTGAAAAATCAATCATAGATTTAGATCAGTTTTCTTTGATTTGAATTAAGATGTTTTTATGCTTGTTTTAAAAACAAAAAAATATAAAAATTGTTTTGGGATTGATTTGCATTAGTTTTTCTTGATGAAATTAGTGCATTAGAGAATTTGTTATATTTTCTCTTAGTTATCAATCTTTGCATTGTTGGAAGTGTATGGAAACTCTTTCCTTAATTTAGTTAGGATTCATCGAATTGAAAAGATTACATTATCATATTCGATTGCATTCAGTTTTGGTTCGGGTCATAACACCATTGGTTTCATATCCATTTACCCTTTTGAGTAATAACAGCCTAAATAACACAGCGCTTAATTAAAATTCATTTAGTAATTTTTACATTTTTAGGGCTCTTTTCACCAATCTAGCTCAGGATTAGTGCTTTGGAATAGGTTGTAGTTAACTTTCCAAAGAAACTAAAACAAACAAGTAGATAAATCTTGCGGTAGGAAATAAATCCAATTGCAATTGGTACAATCTGGGAAGCTTCTCTTAAAGAAGTCAATCACGAGGTCATGTCCGAACCTTTGAGACAATCAATTATGTTTCATTGGGGAAGATAGAAGATTCTGCGCATATTACAAAGGGTAAACCTCGGATTAACCATTGTCGAGGAGCCTGGGGTCACTTGTTGGTAAACCTCGGATTATGTCGAGGAGCCTTCAAGGGGATTGAGCGTTGTTACTCTGCCCTTGCGCATGGAATCGGATTGTAGATTGTTCCCCCAGTTGTATTTGTTACTGTTGGTAACCTTAGTTTCCATAAGTTTAAGATTATTTCCTAAGGTGACGGTGAAGGAAAGATCTCACTGTACCTGGAGCAGACGTCGACTAGACTCACTTGGACTCTCTGGGGGGTTCTCTTCACTCGAGATGGTTTTGTGAAGAAACTTGTGCCAGTCTGTTTCATTAAGCAAGTTGTCGGGGTAACTGTTCCAACCGCCCTTTCTGTATTAAATTCTGCGAAGTTGGATTTCATCACCAACTAGTGTTTTTAGTATGGGAAGTTACTGTTTGTGTGTGGTTTGACTCCCAGATTTGATAGCGTGTGTTAATTTGTTTGTTTTTACTTTTAGAGACCATAGGTGTGAATTGTGAATTTTAATTGTTAGGTGTGAATTGTTAATTGTTAATTTTAGTTTTAAATTGTTAATAAAATTCACTGAAGTTGAATATAATGGCAACTGTTCCAGAATTTACCAACCAAGGAACCCCTCTTAATGAGAATCCTAGTACTTTTCCTTGCTTTGAAAATGTTGGTCCTCCTTATATGGCTACATTTTCATTACCTGGATTTACAATAGGTTTACCGATATGGTTATTTTCAACTTCGTTGGCCCCGAATACTCCAATTGTTCCACCTCAACTGGATGCTTCACCTCAACAGAGTTCACCATCTCAACATCACCAACCTTCTGTTGACCCTTTACCTTCTTCGCCTAATATTTCTTCCTCCATTTCTTCCTCTTTGCTTGGTAAAAGCCTTGACGCTAGTAACCAGGTGGCTAAGAAGAAGAAGAAAGGGAAGAAGAAGAAGAAGAAGAAGAAGAAGCAAGATAAGAAAGAAGTCAACCAACCAACCATGGCTGTAAATGTTAGTAGTGTTGAGGAAACCTCCAACATGCATTGTAAACCCAAATACCCTTGTAGGCTTTGTAAGGGTGACCACTTCCTTATCAATTGTCTCGGTATTCCAAAGGTCTTGGAAGTATGGTCAGAAAAATCTCATCAACTTTCCATTGATCCATCAACCAATGATAGTCAGGTTCCTGGGAAAAAGGGTAAAGTTAGGTTTCCTTGTAAGTTATGCAAAGGGAGTCATCAAACTCACATTTTCCCTCACATGGATGAAGCCTCAAAATTATTGGAAAACCTTATTGTTCCACAGCAAGAATTTCCAAATGGTTATCATAAAATTTCTCCCAACCTACCGTCAACTGACGGAGTGATTGATCTAATTTCAAGTACAGTCAATCCCACTCTTTCATTGGAGAGTGAAACTCATATCACTCAGGTTGATGATCCATTAGTTGATCAAGTGATCGACTCGATTTCACATTCGGTCGATCCCGTTCTCCCTGTAGATAGTGAAATTCATATTTCTCAGGTTCTTCTTGTTACATTAGATTCTTCTACGCCAGGCGGCATTTCACCTGTTTCTACAAAACCCCCTCCAAGTACTAAGGTCTTTTCCTTTGATTGGAATAGACTGACAGAACCTCGTCTTCCTTCCTCCATCCCTTTCCAAATCATTGTCAAGGCTGGTCGTAGGGATGTATGCTGCACAAAGGTAGATGAAGGTGCTTCTGTTAGTATTTTATCCTCAACTTCTTGGAAAGCTTTGGGTTCTCCTCAGCTTGTGCCTATTACGCAAAATTTGAAAGCTTTTAACAGAACCATTAGTGAAACTTTAGGGATCCTTCCTAAGTTTTCTATTACTTGGAAGGTAAAACTGTCTGTATTGATCTTATGGTAGTTCGAGGTCCCTTGGATTTCAATTTACTCCTTGGGCGATACTATGTTTATGCAATGAAACTTTTCGTATCGACACTCTTTTGCGTGATTTATTTCCCTCACAACGAAAATATTGTGACTGTAGACCAACTTTCGTTCCCTATTCTTGATTCAACTACCAATAATCCGACATCCCTAAATGTTCCTAATTGCAAGTGGTATCTACCCTCCCATAGGTTAATTATGTGGCAACTAGTCCCATGTTTTCAATTACCGATGCAAGCGAGCCTATCACTGTTTGCTCGTTTTCTTATGACTTAGATCCGGTAATTGACATGGAAAACTCTATGGGATTATTTGAACGCAATGTTCTTATCCCTTTTGAGTCCCTTGACATGTGTTCCTTTCATAGAACTGTTCTTCCATCTGATGAAGACCTCTTGGAAGCCATGATCAAGGTGTGTCCATTGACATGTGTTTCTTTCTGTTGGAAGCCATGATCGTGTAGGCTGCCGAGGATGGTTCCTGTTACTGTGTCAACCTCATTAAAAAATGAATCAATGAGTGCGAGGAAAGTTCCTTTTACTGTGTCAACCTCGTTAAAAAATGAATCAGTGAGAGTGAGGAAGGTTCCTTTTACTGTGTCAACCTCGTTAAAAAATGAATCAGTGGCTGTGAGGAGAGTTCCTTTACTATGTCAACCTCGTTAAAAAATGAATCAGTGAGTCTGAGGAGAGTTCCTTTTACTGTGTCAACCTCATTAAAAAATGAATCAGTTAGTCGAGAGCATAGTTCCTTTTCTTGTGTCAAGCTCGTTTAAAAAATGAAACAATCTTCTATGAGGAGAGTTCCTTTTACTGTGTCAACCTCATTAAAAAATGAATCAGTAGGTAGATTGTAGAGAGTAGATTGTTAGATTAAAAATAAGTAGTTTGTGAGGATAGTTCCTGTTACTGAGTCAACCTCGTTAAAAAATGAATCAGGTATGAGGACAGTTCTTTTCCTGTGTCAACCTCATTAAAAAATGAATCAGTTGGTCAGAGGATAGTTCCTGTTACTGAGTCAACCTTGTTAAAAAATGAATCAGGTATGAGGATAGTTCTTTTCCTGTGTCAACCTCATTAAAAAATGAATCAGTAGGTTATGTAGGTAGATTAGAAATAAGTAGTTAATGAGGATGGTTCCCATTATTGAGTCAACCTCGTTAAAAAATGAATCAGAGAAGAGGAAAGTTCCTTTTACTGTGTCAACCTCATTAAAAAATGAAACATGTTGCCATGAGCATAGTTCTTTTCCCGTGTCAAGCTCGTTAAAAAATGAAACAAATCCTTCCCTTATTGAGTCGAGTCTTTGACTAGATCTCGTAAATGTTAAGTCGTTTATTTAGGTTAGTTTTTTGCATAATTTTCTTACAGTTTTAGGTCGGGTCTTTCATATGATCTCGTAAATGAACCTTCATTCCATCCAGCTATTAATTACCAATAGTGTATTTCGTTGAATGAAATGAAGCTAGGGGGGCATGCACTCTAGCAATTACGCTTAGGGGGCATCAAGCACAGTTTTCTCTCTGTTTCAAGCTTGTGTAAAAATGAAACCACTCTGAAGCATAGTTTTTCTCTGTTTCAAGCTTTTGTAAAAATGAAACCTATCTCGAGTCGATTTCAGTTATTTTAAAGACTCGTTAAACTCATGAAAATCCCGAGATTATTTTTCTATCTTTCATTCTCGTAAAACACATGAAAATTCCGAGTTATTTCCGTCTTTTCCTACTCGTAAATTAAATTTAAAGTCGGCCACATGAGTACATTTTTATCCCTTTTTCGAACTCGTTAAAATTTACAGAAAAAGTGAAACTACTGAGTATACTTTTATCACTTTTTCGGACTCTTGAAAATTATGAAAAAGCAAAACCTTGGAGTCCTCTTTTAAGCCCTTTTCAGACTCTCTAAACATGAAAATATCGCTGAGTACTGGATTGTTCGAACTCGTTAAAGTAAATGAATGATCGTCCCTTCAGTATAAGTTTACCCCTTTTACGGACTGAAATGGACTATTTACGAAAAAGGTATATGTTGACTAATTACGGTCAATAGAGTTCTCTCCCGCATTATTTTATCCTTTTTCGGGCTCGAGAGACTAAATTTACGAAAAAGTACACCCATGGAGTTTTCTTAAGTTTTTCGTCTGACTCCCTAAAACTGAAAAACACCGAGTTTCTCCTATACTGGACTCGTTAAAACTTAAACAGTAAAGGACCTGTTTAATTTTCAACAGGAACGAACCACTCCTTCTTAGGGTTTGAATCTTAAACTAAGTTGGACTCATCCGAAGGATGAGCTTATAAACAAGCAAATGTTATCCTCCTCAAGCTTGTCAAAAATAAAGAGGTACTTGCCAGAAATGGTGGGGGAAAAGAGAGAAAAACGAACATGTTTGTTACATTTTGATTATTCGGAAAACCGTTAACCACTCTTGAACACGACACTTTTTGTTCACTTGGGTTGGGAAATCCTTTGCCTAACAGTTAATCAAACCATATTGAAAATTTTCAGCCGGTTTCTGGGTATTAGCTTTGGGTCAATTGTCACCAAGCCATCTGCAGTGTCGTTATGTGTTCAAGAGGACAGTTCAAATAAACCATTCATCTGTGAAATATCTGTCATCCATTTTGACCATCCCTGAGTCAGTCCTTGCCAATATATTTCTTCAAAACTTGATCTATGATTTTGTGTTGTGGGCTTGCCTACGACGGATCACTTTCTATCGACGACAGCTCATTATCTAGGAAGTTGATCTAGAAATCGTCAGTACCTTGAAATCTGCATGCCTCAATGGTAGGTTTCTCGCCTTCGACGACAGGTTGCATCATTGACCTTCGATCGAATGATTCCATGACATGTTCGACTTCAGCTCATTCATTCACATTTCATGGATTGTACTGAGTACTTTGAGAGCCATTGACATTCTTGGTTTCTTGTTTGTAAGTGGCTTAACGATTTACATTGATAGTTATCAAGTGGTTTCTATCATGCTTCGAACCAACACATTCACATGGATAGAATCGTACTATGTTCCGATGCGATCAGACCACGGATCTAGTTTTACCATCTGAAATTGCGAGGAATTTTGTTATTAATTATACAGTGGACTATTTATAAACAGATGGCGGCGTCCATACTGTGTCTACGTATGTCTATACTGATGATGTATTCAAAATCATTCACATATATGAAGCAGTTTGAATCTGATTGGTTTTTTATTTGAGTATGGGAATGCTACCTCGGCGATGATATGTTTATATATATATTTTGCATTGAATTTTTTTACAGGTTCCGACTGGGGTGTCCACGGGATGATCCTTGAAATGATAAAGTACTGCACTCTTCATATATGACAGACCTCAACATCATCTATTCTAGACTTTTCACTTTAGGGGGCAATTTGTTACACTAAAAATTGTCATCTTGACATTCTGCTATGTGTATGAGCTCATTAACCCGCATTATTACATACCTCCTCATAAAGTCTTACAAACTTTGTTCCTCATTCCAAGCTACCGGAAACATGGAGAAAAAAACCCTAAAATAAAAACTTTGAGTACGCGATTAATATGAGACTTACCATTCTGGCTAGGGTACGCGGGTAATGTGAAGAAGGAAGGCACATTACAAAAGAGTGCTGTTTCCCGGTGTTGTACACCGTGCTTCTGAAGGATAAAAGAAAGCGAAAATCAAAAATCGAAAAAGTTGAATTTTGGTCAATTCTAGAAGGTTCTAGATGAAATTTTTTGGGGATGAGTACGCTTTAGTAAGGTGCATGTATCCCACACCTTAAGGAACTAATCCCTTGATGTGAGGAGCCTATCCATTTGAAGGAGGATTCTATCCCTTTAAAGGTGGAATCCTAACCTCCTCATCTGCTCTATAAAAGGAGGCATTAGGTAGCCTCAAGGGGTTAAGTTAAGTGAAGATTTTGAAGTTAAGATTTTTGGGTTAAGTTTTTGGAGATTGAGATTCTAGAGATGGAGAATTATAATATTTGAGTTGAAGTGCTATTGAGATTCAAACTTCTTTCTGCTGAGCTTTTGAGAGGAAAGTTCAGATACCTCTTTGTGCTCCTGGAGGAAGAGTGCAAGACTTATCAAAGTAGAGGAGAATCCTGCTTCGGACCTCGGGAAGGCCTTTAGAATATCAAGGCTAAGGTTGTAAGGTTCTTCTGTATATTTTAATGTTAATACAATCAATTTTTGTTTTTCTCAATAAATTGTCGTTCGATTGTTTATTTCAATAAGTTGTCGTTTGATCATTTATTTCATAGATTCCTTGATCACTATGATAGGTATGTTTTATAATTATTTGTTATACAGGTGCTATTTAATATTTGCTTGTTTGTGATTGTAGGTCAACGAAAGACGACACTTTCTTGTGACGAAAGAACTCTTGTTGCGACAGAAGGATTATTGTTGCGACGAAAGGACTCTTGTTGCGACGAAGGATTATTGATGCGATGGAAGCACTACGACTGAAAATAAGCATTTGGATCTAAGGTAGGATCGACGCCTTTATAAAATTTATTTGTAAAACGAATATATTTAGAGAAAGACAAACTTAGTTGTTCGTTTGTTGCTAGATTGTCTTCTGATACTAGGGAGATCGGTCTTGTCCGTAAGAACGATTTATCCGGCCAACATCTATGCTTTTGACACTCAACTCAAAGGGATCTTCAAAAGGATAATTGTTGGAAAGGGGACTTAGGGGACAGGGCTAACACTAAATCTCCCTATTTCCTAATTCTTTCAGCTGAAAAAAACAAGAACATCTAAGAAACAAACTCTAAATTCCTATATCGGTAAGCATGGGAAAACAAACTCTTCAACTAGTTAAATTATATTTAATTTGTTCTGAGATACACAAATAGCAGAAAACATAAATATAAGAATGTGCAGGAAGCATTAGGGTACTTGCAGCAGTATATCCTAAGCTAAAATTATTGTTTCTTATCAGAGAAAATGAAACATGATGTAACATAGAGGGAAAACAATAACAAAGAAGGGACACATCACCAATGACTTAGATCAAGATCCGATGAACATGCTTGTCATATTAGTAGAGAAAACCAGTCACATACATTCTTTTCTGATAGCTTGATACAATCCAGAAATCATCTCCCAGCCTATTTACAACAACTACTCAGAGAACTCTAACTCAAAAAAACAGCTTACAATCAGTTTATTTCCAACAACCCTTAACAATGTGTTTTCGATGAGTTCTTATAGGTGAATGAGTGGTAGTAGTGGTATATAGGTATTAAATGATTCATTAAGATAGAGGAGAAGAAGTATTTGAATTCCCACTCTACTTAATGGTTTTACATTAACTATTGGTACCCTTTAGATGACTTAGAAGTCTTTGTCAGGTTAACAATAAATTCCAGGGTATGCTTCTTAAGGTACTTTCTGGCTGTAGTACTCTGTCTAATCCTCTGAGACAAGTAAGGTGAAGATCTTGCCTTTCAAGTCTTTCATACTTTGTAATCACTATGCTGACACTTTAGGAATTTCTGTCAGGATAATAACTGTTATGGGGCTCGATGGAACATGGGGTAGACTGTGGGAATTTGTCCTTCTTAGGAAAGAAATTTCTTCTTGATAGGTTTCCTTTGTTGCTTTAATCACTAATAATCTGCATTTAATCTGTGTTTTGAGCTTTATTAAGCTCCCTTGATTATATTCGGAGTCCTCAAACTACATTATTGTCTTTATCCTCTCGGGTATGATTTGTTGTTTCTTCTGCTCAGGTGTCCGGGTTTTTGCTGATCTGGAGGGTTTGCCGAAGATCGGGGATGATGATCCGTTGAATAAACATGAAATTAAACCTTTCCTATTTCCTTTATTTGCAATATTTGGCTTCAGGATCGTCACCCTGCAACCTATGTCACCTAACTGTGACTATGGAAATCGCATTAGTTAACCACTCTTTGAAACCTATAAACACGATAAACATATTATGAAAACCTTCGGGGTTTTGGATAACTGCAACAGAGGCTCAGGGACATGGCAGAGGAGCATTGTGAGTGGTAAAATGCAGTGGCGTAGGGGCAAAACCCTAGCAGAATAGCTAACCAGGTTTAAATTCGAAATGGGGTGCGAAGGTGAGGAAAAATGGTTTTTAGAAAACCACTGGCGGTTATCGCATCGCAAAAAGGAAGTAAGTGGTTTAGTCCGAATGGAATGCGATTCCATTCATCGATGGACACGTGGATTTCCAATACCGCCTATTTCACAAAAGAGTTGCGCGATGCTGGGGAGGGGGAAAAATAATGCGATATGGATCAT
The DNA here is from genome assembly GCA_034641835.2 of Pinus albicaulis. Classification (NCBI taxonomy): domain Eukaryota; kingdom Viridiplantae; phylum Streptophyta; class Pinopsida; order Pinales; family Pinaceae; genus Pinus; species Pinus albicaulis. The sequence continues at coordinate 1,218,141,698 of CM076572.1, read as the reverse complement.
GAACCATCGGATCCAAGGTCTCAGATCGGATGGTGCGGAGTGAGCGCGAAAAGTGGCGAGGTGCACGGGCGAACGAGCTGTGGGCCAGGTAGGTGACGTAATCTCCCTTGTCGTGGAGCAGACTATGGAGTAGCGGGGTCAAGCAATCGGGTTAAGCGTGAGTCGTTGGATGGTGTGAATCGATGGTGGAGGATGCAATCGAGGGATCACACTTTGCGGAAATAAAGGAAAGGGACTAATGGATTAAAATTTGTAGATCCGATGGAGTGGGACCCGAATAGGCACTGAGGCATGGTCCTGTGGGAGGGAAAGGAACCAAGACTTAGGGCGAAAGGCGCTTATCGCATCGGGGAAAAATGATGAAGGGAAGTTCGGGAAAAAAGGAGCTAGCGATTGCGATGAGGCCTTAAGCGCTTGGTCATAGCATGGGTCACATGTGGAAGAGGGGCTAGGGGACTTAATCCCTCGGCGGCTGATACCTCCATAATGTAAAAAGGCTGCTTCAGGCCCTAAAAAAAAGGATTTCCATTCTCAATGAAGGTTCTGATAGGTGAGAAAGGGGTTTTTAAACCTTATAAGAGGGATTTTATGAGGTTTAAAGGGAATTCTGAAGGTTATGGAGGAGAATGAAGGGTAAAACATAAGGGAAGTGAGGGATATGGAGGCCTTTTGAAAGTAGCTTCTTTAGGATGGTAGGATCTATGAATGGAAACAACAGTGAAGATTTCTGAAGGATAAAAGACACTTGAGACTTCAATAATGATATATTTTCAGAGAAAATATTCACTTGAAGGCTCGATCACCAATCTATCCACCTTTTTGCTTTGTGAAATTATTATAGGTGGCTAACAGTGGCTCCACATGGGGACAACATCTTCTTGAAGGTGTCAAGAATATCAAATAAAATATTTGGAAGTAGGCCAGAGCCTTGTACTTGACCATATTTCTCTTTCTCTGATTCAGCTGTTACAGAGATGATGAGTGTTATATCAGTAGCAATAATTTCCCCAACAACTACCTACCCATCCTACTATTCTAGCATTTTTTCTTCAAGGTGCACTTAGACTTGAAGACCTTTCTCATCATCATTTTTATTGAAAGCAAGAAACTAATCTAAGTCTAACCTGATTCCTCCATGAGACCAGACTAAACAGTTGGACTCATAGCTTCTCTACCTAAACTAATATCTGCCAGGATTAAACAGTCTGACAGATTTTCATTCTCTATATTCTAAAACAGAAATTGAAAACATAGCCAAACCAGGATTAGACTATCTGATTTGCTGTGGGTCCATGGCATAAAGACAAGCTGCACATGAACTGAAACTTGCAGAAATTCCAAACCAAAAATTTGAAGGATTAAAGATCTGAAATTCAAGAATATTCTTCCTTCTTGTTGTGACTTAGATTTTGAGCTTTTTAGAGTCACCTTTCTTCCTTCATTTCAGCTATGGTTTTGATCCCGTTAGAGATGTTTTCTTCTTCTTTGCTGGTTCAAGTTTTGAGCATGTTAGAACCAGTACTTTTCCCTTTCTTCTGGCTCAGGTTTTGATCTGATTTGAGCCGTTCTTCTTAGAACTCCATAGGTTCTAGATTTGAGCTTGTCTGAACCTTTCTCTTTCTATTTTTGTATATTTTTTCTTTTCTTTTCAAAACAAAACATAGCAATGATATTTACAATGGGAGTAAAAAATTTAAACTTTTTTCAGCAGAAATAATGCTTGAGCATCCTGCCATTGATAGGAACCCCAAACAAGTCTGTACCATCCATTTCTTGCAGAAAAAATGCATTGGGACCAATGGTTGATTGAATGATGTAAGGGATTTGCCATAAATTTTTGAACTTTCCATGCTTACCTTTATCCTCTCTCCTATTGTCCCATTTGAGTACCTTGTCTCCAATTTTGAAATCGCAGGCCTTTGTCCTTTTCTCAAACAAATTTTTGATATTCTCTTGTACTTTCTGAGCTCTGTTGTAGACTTCTTCTCTTGTTTGCTAGAGATATATGGTCTGATTTATCCTCCTCACCATGCTATCTTCCTCTCATTGTATTTCTTGGACCAAATTTATCACTGGTACTCCCAAACTGGTAGGGAAAACTGCATCCGCTCCATAAACTATCTGATAGGGAGACATTCCAATGGATTTCATTGTTGTCAATCTTTCTGCCCATAGAGCATGCACTAGTTTATTATGCCATGAATTTTTATTATCTTCAAGCAGCTTCTTGATGATGTTCACCAAAATTTTGTTTGATGATTATGCCAGCCCATTACCTTGAGGGTAATAAGCAGTGGAATGACCAAGTACAATCTGATATCTGTGACAAAAATCAATCATCCTTTTGGAACCAAATGCAGCAGCATTGTCAGTGATAATTTTCCTAGGGCAGCCAAATCTAGATAGGATATGGTCTTCAAGGAATTTTATGATAACCAAGTCTATGGAATTCCTAGAAGGGATTGCCTCTATCCATTTAGTGAAATAATCTGTGGCTGTGAGTATCCATCTATGTTGGGCAGATGAAGCAGGGTGGATTTATCCAATGAAGTCTAGGCCCCATTGTTGGAAAGGAGCTTCAACAGTGACTGGTTGCAAAGGTAAAGGGAGGAGTTTTATTTTTCCATCAAAGATTTGACATTTGTGGTAGGCAACTATCATTTTGCAGACATATTAGAAGAGGGTGGGCCAGTAATAGCTAGCTCTAAGGATTTTATTGGTAGTGGTTTTGCAATAGAGATGGCCTCCACACTCTCCTTCATGAAACTCATGCTTGATCCTATCTGCATCAAATTCAGGAAAACATTTAAGCAATAAACCATTGGCATTTTTCCAATATAAGCATTCATCTAAAATGCAATAATTTCTATCTTTCAACTTTAAAAACCTTGCCTTTGTCTTAGATAAGTCAGGAGGAGCATTAATATTGATAAGCACATATAAAATATCAGCATACCAAGGTGAGTTTTGGAAATGATCTTCAACCATGGGAGCTGGTAACCCTTCATGTTCATCAAATGCATCTACCATATTTATGTCAAGGGCTTGTAAGTTAGATTCAACCATCAATTGTGCTAAGCCTTGACCCTTGATGAGTTTAGTGGGTTTGATTTCCAAATCATATTCTAGTATCACAGCAATCCACTTGCCTCTTCTACCATCTGGATCTAGTGACAAAATGTCCTTCACTACTATATTGGGCATAAAGGAAATAGTATGAGAATGTAAAATATAAACTCTGAAAATATTCAAGGTCTTTACCAAGACATAGGCCTATTTTTCCATGATATTATATTTCAAAGATGCATCTCTTAATGCCTTGGTGAAAAATGCAATTGGCTGCTCTTGTCCTTCTGGATTTTTCTGTAATAGGACAGTAGCCACAGTATGCTCTGATGAAAATGAGAATATGAGGAAATCCTTATTAAAATCAGGGTTGATGAGAACTGGTGCTTGGGTGAGTACATGTTTTACCAGTTCAAAGGACTTCTTGGCTTCTAGAGTCCATTTAACTCCCACCTCATTTTTTAGCATATTTGTCATGTTTTTGAAGAGTTCTGCTAGGTTGGGTATGAATATCCTCAAGAAATTAATCTTTCCAATGAAAGATTGCAATTCCTTGATGTTTCTAGGGTGACTAATTTGCAAAATACCTTCAACCCTTTTTGGGTCTATTTTTATCCCCTCTTTAGATATGATATGACCAAGAATTTTACCTTCTTGGAGACCAAACAAACTCTTTTTGGGATTTAAAGATAGCCCATACCTCCTGCATTTCTCAAAGACCTTTCTCAAATGTTTAAGGTGTTCTTCATCAGTTTTGGAATACACTATAATGTCATCAAGGTAAATTACAATGAAGTACCCTATCTCTTCTAAGAATGCAATTTCCATGGCTCTTTGGAAGGTGGCACCAGCATTCATTAATCCAAAAGGCATTTTCGCATACATGAAAGTGCCCCAAGGAGTTGTGAAGGTTGTCTTGATTTTATCTTTAGGTAGAACCAACACCTAGTTATATCCTGAAAAACCATCTACCAGAGAAATCCTCTTAGAACCAACTACCCTTTGTAGGATGTGTTCCATTTTGGGCAAGTGGTAATTGTCCTTTAATGAGGCTCTGTTTAAGTTTCTAAATTCGATACACAACCTTATTTCTCTTGTCTTTTTCCTTACATCCACAAGGTTAGATACCTAGTCTGAAAACCTCATAGGGACTATGATTCCAACATCATACATTTTCTTGATTTCCTTTTCTACCAAAGGTAACTGTATAGGGTTTATTCTGCACAGCTTTTGCCTAAAAGGTTTCTGGTTTTCTTTCAATGGTATCCTATGCTGGATGGTCTCTGTGTCATAGGCCTTCAAATCTTCATAGCTCAAAGAAAAAACATCATCAAACTCTTTAAATAAATCAATATATTTCAGTTTTATATGATCTAGAAATGTTTTAGATAATTTGATCATCATAGGCTTGTCCATCATGCCTATGTACATTCTTCAATATCAGATCTAGTGGGTTCTATTGTTGGCTTCTTTGCCACATCATTAAAATCGAAGAGGTCTTCTAGAGGGGCCAGTCCTAGGGGTATGCCTTTGTCTTTGGACTGCAGTACCTCTATGTCTTCCTTATCTACATTTAGGTATTCTTCTATGTGATTTTTGAATTCTCTGGTCAGCATGTTTATTTCTGCAACAGGGAATGGTATTTCTTTAGCAAGCGGATTTTCATCCAAACAATCTTCATTGGATGGGGAGTTTGAATTCGGCAATTCAAACTCATTCCTGGAAATCAAGAAATCCTCTATCTGTTTATCACCCTCAAACACCTGCCAATATTTTTCATTATTAGGTACTGCTGGTCTATATTTTTTTTGAACAATGAACTGTTTATCATTATGTGGTATTTGGCGTAAGCTAGCAGCACAAGCCAAACCATTTGCAAGTATGTTTTGACTTCTAGGGACAAACACCAGCTCATATTCTACAAATGTTTTCAAAAGATCCATGGAATCATTTCTATATGCCCTTAATCTAGGATGTTTGGCAGTGTAATATCCATTTATTTGTTTGATGACCAGCTCTGAGTCTCCATGAACAACTATCCTCTTGGCTCCTAGTTTTTTCAATAGATGTAATCCCAAGAGGAGAGCTTCATACTCTGCTATGTTTTTCGTGCATTTGAAGTTTAACTTGAAAGCATGGCTTTCAACATAACTATTTTCAGTGTTGTGCAACCATACTCCTGCTCCTGCACTCTTTTTAGTGCAAGACCCATCAAAACTCATGCTCCATAGGGGGCTGTTTGCAGATCTATTGTCAGTTTCATCCTTAATGTCATGTTCATCACTATGTTGTTTCCTGTGGTCAGCACTATGTTGTATTACGTTTTGTTCCTCAGGATTTTCATGGAGTTTAGGTTGATGGATGGTCTGTTGTTTACAGGCTTAGTTCTGTTCACTCTGGTTTTCTACTTCAGCAAACTTTTCAAGTCCTTCTCCCTCATTTTCCTCTATTTCCAGAGTTGCAGTTATGTTTGGATTTGTGACCTTTACTTCGTTGGTTAATTTTTTATCCTCTAGTTCTTACTCATTAGTGAACTCCTCATTATAAAGGATAAAAGAGTCTAGGTCTGTATGGGCATAGTAAATAGGGGCATTCTCTGGTTTCTCTGGGCTGCTCACCATGAATTTCATGTGTGATTCCCTATAGGGTCTTCTAAGTTGGCTGAAAATAGGGATAGTGGCATATGTCATGTCCATTTGCATTGTACCCTGCAGCTTGGAACCCCAGGTTCTTGACAGCAACATGCCATATTTGAGAGGTACATCAGCCACTACAACATCCATCATCATGCACTTGGCTGGGATTTGGGTCAAATTCAAACAGAGGTCTTTGATTAGGCCCAAACATTTTACTCTGCTAGAGTCAAAAGAATATAAATCTTTATATGGTCTGGTTATCTCTAGGCCTAATCTCTCCATGATCACCTTGGGCATGAGATTTTACGAAGCCCCTGAGTCATGCATAGCATTTTGCAGGATTTTTTCATAGATATTTAAATTGATATAGAAGGGAGGCACTACTCCTTGAAATTTCCCTTCGATTTTTGGGCCAAACAAGAGAGCTGGTTGATCATCATTTAAGTTGACAGAGTCATTTTTTTCTCATAAGTTTAAAGCTTTAAATATTTGGCATTTATATACATCTTGGGTGACCAACTCAGTGAGAGGGACAGAAATTTTTATTTTGACAATTTCAATCTCCAAATTGAAAGGAAACTGGTTCTTTGAAAGGCTCAATTCTGTTTTGTTGGTCACTGTTTTATTGGTAAAATCAGCTTGCTGATTTTCACTATGTACATTGGTTGAAACTGTTTTGTTAGAAGGACTAGCTGTAATGCTAGTGCTGCTGAATTCTTGACTTGGTGTATCAGTGGTTTGGGTGTTCTTACCCTTGCTTTTGTCAGAAATTTCAGTTTCTATTTTGTTTTTTTCAACAGCCTCTTTAGCAGTCTTTTCAGGTCTTCTCTTAATAGTCATTTCAGAGGTTTTTGGTTTGGGAGTTTCTAGGTTATTTTTTCTTTTGAGATCATATTTTTCTCGGACCTGCATGATGCCATTCTCAAATCCTAACCTATAGTCTTCAGATTCTAACCCTTCCTCACCATAATGTGTGTATGAGGTCTGGTTTTCTTCTGTGAAAAAGTTCAGGTCTTCATTATTAACTCCCAACATGTTTATAATAGTTCCCTTTGACTCTTCTATCATTCCCTCCTCTTCATCAACATAATTTTACTGAAATGGAGCTCTGACTTGTTGATCAAAATCCCTTTGTTTCATCTGAGGGGGGTTTCTCCTAAAGTTATGGTTCTGAATTTGAGTCTGGTTCCTGTTTTTGGGCAAATATTCTCATCTTAATGGTCTCATCTTCTATTTCCATATAATAAAAGGCATCATTCATCATTTCCACATGCTGTTGAGCAGTAGTGGATTCACTTCCAGTGAAATGGGGAATTTTGGACTGATATTCATTGGGTAAAGGAACCAGAGGTTGTGGTAGCACTAGGGGAGCATACCATGCTGCCATGATAGTATTTTGTGGGAGTAAAGGAGTGGCTTGAATAGTAGGTATATGGATGGCAAGAATGCTTCGACCAATAAGAGATTTTTGAGAAGATCTAGGGTGAGAGAGACCCAAGTTATGAATGAGATGGAGATCAGGGGGTGTGGATGGAGGGGTTTCTCTGTTACTAATATGTTGACCACTCTGTGGTGGTGAACTTGGAGGCTCAAAATTTGTCTGATCTATACCACTAAATGACTTAGCTCTTGGTAAATTACTTGGTAAATCTAAGTCAACTTGAGTATCTGATAGAGTTGTAAGGTTTTCAGGCATTGAGCTAGCTCTATGAATGGGCCTGACAATAGTTGGATCCCTAGATATAGGATACTTCCGAAGAATGCTTTCTAGATTATCAACTATTTCAGGAGGGTTTGGATCAGTATAAGCTCTGGTATGGATTCTTCTTGAAGCTAGTATGTTAAGTTTCAGATCCAAAAAGGAAGGAAGTTAGCCAGATATAACAATCTTTAAGAGGAAAACTAGTCTTAAACAAAGAAACTTAATCCTTAGTGTTCCCTAATCATGCGTGTGAACAATTTTCTTATGGTAGTGTGGGATTCCCTAGTGGAGTCTTTGTGAAACCAGGAATAATCAGCAGGCCTACCAATCACCAGTGAAGTCTTTTGATCTTTTAGGAGTTGTGGATTCACCAGGTGTATGATTTCAAATGTTCGGGATGATTTACTATCCACCACAGTAATTAACTACCAGTATAAGGCTTGTGGGTTTTCTGAGTTCTTAAGGATGTCTAAGATAGCAGTCTACTCAGAATATCTGTCCCCAACGGAGTCGAAATTATGTTGGGGTCCTAGTGATTTGGCATATTGGCATACCAAATGACTAGGCAACATCAAAACCACTTTGGGATCTCAGGATCTAGCCCTCCTAGATCCAGAGAGGGATCTCTCTATAAAGGTAAAGGATAATATATCTTTAAAGTTCAATTTAAGGTAATAGGCTAGTTATAGAGCACAAAGGTTTTTTGATTTGTTTGTTTGGTTGGGAAACACTGAAAGAAGGGTTAATGAAATGTAGAGGTAGGAGTAGTGTAGGATTTTCAGCAATGGGAAGATAACTCAAAGAGAATACAAGTTCATTGGGAAATGGGGTCATAAAAGGGTTTACCTGCAATCCAAATATCGATGGATCTCAAAGGGCTAGTCATCTAAATTAGAGGATCTCTTAGGATGATTGCATGGGATGAAACAATAAGGAAATGAATGGAATAACAAGGAAATCCTTTCAAGGTGACAACTTTGGAGTAAGTCAAGAGACAGGGCACACCTTATACCTCTATGATCAATACTCCTGATGAGGTTAACTTCAAAGAAAAAAATCCAGCAGTCCTCTTCACTACTTTTAGACAGTAGAAAACACTTAAGTTAAAACACAGAGTGAAGTCTAAGATCAGAGAAAGACTTTTAACCTTCTCTGCTTTTTACACTCAACTCAAAGGGATCATCGAAAGGCTAACTGTTGGAAAGGGGGCTTAGGGGACAGGGCTAACACTAAATCTCCCTATTTCATAATTCTTTCCACTAAACCAAACAAGAACATCTAAGAAACAAACTCTAAATTCATACATCAGTAAGCATGGGAAAACCAACTCTTCAACTGGTTAAATTATATTGAATTTGTTTTGAGATACACAAATAGTATAAAACATAAAGATAAGAATGTGGTACTTGCAGCAGTATATCCTAAGCTAAAATTATTGTTTCTTATCATAGAAAATGAAACATGATGTAACACAGAGGGAAAACAATAACAGAGAAGGGACACATCACCAATGACTTAGATCAGGATCCGATGAACATCCTTGTCATATTAGTAGAGAAAACTAGTCACATACATTCTTGTGCGATAGCTTGATACAATCCAGAAATCATCTCCCAGCCTATTTACAACAACTACTCAAAGAACTCTAACTCAAAAAACTAGCTTACAACCAGTTTATTTCCAACGACCCTTAACAATGTGTTTTCGTTGAGTTCTTATAGGTGAATGAGTGGTAGTAGTGGTATATAGGTATTAAATGATTCATTAAGATAGAGGGGAAGAAGTATTCGAATTCCCACTCTACTTAATGGTTTTACATTAACTGTTGGTACCCTTTAGATGACTTAGAAGTCTTTGTCAGGTTGACAATAACTTCCAGGGTATGCTTCTTGAGGTACTTTCTGGCTATAGTACTCTGTCTAATCCTCTGAGACAAGTAAGGTGAAGATATTTCCTTTCAGGTCTTTCATAATTTGTAATCACTGTGCTGACACTTTAGGAATTCCTGTCAGAATAATAACTGTTATGGGGCTCGATGGAACATGGGGTAGAATGTGGGAATTTTTCCTTCTTAGGAAAGAACTTTCTACTTGATAGGTTTCTTTTGTTGCTTTAATCACTGATAATCTGCATCTAATCTGTGTTTTGAGATTTATTAAGCTCCCTTGATTATCTTTGGACTCCTCAAACTGCATTATTGTCTTTAATCCTCTCGGGTATGCGTTGTTGTTTCTTCTACTCAGGTGTCTAGGTTTTTTCTAATCTGGAAGGTTTTCCAAAGATCGGGGATGATGATCCATTGAATAAACATGAAATCAAACCTTTCCTGTTTCCTTTCTTTGCAATATTTAGCTACAAGATCGTCACCCTACAACCTATGTCACCTAACTGTGACTGTGGAAATCGCATGAGTTAACCACTCTTTGAAACCTGTAAAACACGATAAACATATTATGAAAATATATGAGGGTTTGGAGAACTATGACAGAGGCTTGGGGGCATGGTGGAGGAGCAGCGCGAGTGGTAAAATGCAGTGGCGAAGGGGTGAAACCCTGGTAGAACAGCTAACCAGGTTTAAATTCTAAATGGGGCACGAAGGTGAGGAAAAATGGTTTTTAGAAAACCAATGGCAGTTATCGCATCACAGAAAGGCAGTAAGTGGTTTGGGCTGAATGGAATGCGATTCCATTCATCGATGGACACGTGGATTTCCAATATCGCCTATTTTGAAAAAGAGTTGCGTGATTCTGGGGAGGGGGGAAAATAATGCGATATGGATTGTGAACCGTCGAATCGAGGGTCTCAGATCGGATGGTGCAGAGTGAGCACGACAAGTGGTGAGGTGAATAGAAAAATGAGCTATGGGCCAGGTAGGTGACATAATCTCCCTTGTCGCGGAGCAGACTGTGGAGTAGCGGGGTCAAGCGATTGGGTTAAGTGTGAGCCGTTGGATGGTATGAATCAACGACAGAGGATGAAATCGAGGGATCAAACTTCGCGGAAAGAAAGGAAAGGGACCAATGGATTAAAATTTGCTGATGCAATGGAGTGGGACCAGAATAGGCACTGAGGTGTGGTCCTATGGGAGGGAAAGGAACTAGGACTTAGGGGGAAAGACGCTTATCGCATTGGGGAAAAATGATGAAGGGAAGTTCGGGAAAAAAGGAGTTAGCGATTGCGATGAGGCCTTAAGCGCTTGGTCATAGCGTGGGTCACATGTGGAAGAGGGGCTAGGGGACTTAAGCCCTTGAGGGCTAATACCTCCATAATGTAAAAACGCTGCTTCAAGCCCTAAAAAAAAATGATTTCCAGGCTGAATGAAGTTTCTGATAGGTGAGAAAGGGGTTTTTAAGCCTTATAAGAGGGAGTTTATGAGGTTTAAAGGGAATTCTAAAGGTTATGGAGGATAATGAAGGGTAAAACATACGGGAAGTGAGGGATATGGAGGCCTTTTGAAAGCAGCTTCTTCAGGATGGCAAGATCTATGAATGGAAATAGCAGTGAAAATTTCTAAAGGATAAAAGACACTTGAGACTTCAAGAATGATATATTTTCAGAGAAATATTCACTTGAAGGCTCGATCACCAATCTAGCCACCTTTTTTATTTGTCAAATTATTATAGGTGACTAAAATGAGGGTTTAAAGAACAAGAAACTCTTCAAGACTAATTTCTTGAGTATGGGTCTCAATATGAAAGATTCAAGGATCATTTGATATTTCAGGATTTTTGTCAGATCAAGGACAATAGGGGACCCTAGCATCACAATAGAGGTGGAGGGTTCATACAAAACAATGATCCTCATTGGACTATGGGTAGATTCTTCTTACCCTCTTTTGATTGGTAATCCAAATGCACAACAAAATATTGGGTAGAGAAGCTATACATCTACTTCCATTTGAACCAAGTGCAGGAGATGGAAGCCATCAAAATAGCAGCGCTGCACCTTGAGGGTGAGGCACATGATTGGTGGTTTCATGGACTTTCTACATTGGGGTATCCAATTTGATTTCTTATTCAGACTTCACCAGGAGGTTGGTGGAGATGTTTGGTCGAAGATACTCGGAGGAACCTTTCATTGAGCTAGCTAATCTCAAACAATCAAGTAATCTAGAAACTTACATTTCTGAATTTTTAAAACTTTCCGTAATATTCCTTTTTGGGAATTCTCAATATTATATGTCAGAGCTGGAATATAGATGCATTTATAGGTTATGTCACCTCTTAAAAGAGGGTGAGAACCTAAGGCTACCTGGCCAACTGTAGACTCTGCCTATAGAACGTGGAATAATACCAATTCATGAATCTTAACAAGACCTTTAGTGAAAAAGCTGTATAAGAAATTATGAGAAATGAGAATGTAGATCAGAGTTTGGATTCCCTTATTCAAGCGATATGTGACATGTACATGCAATTTCAGTAGAAAAAAATTAGTTTAAGCATGTTAAACAAATCTCCCGGAAACAAGACTAGCTAGAAATCAGCCAAAGAGAGAAGTTGCTACAAAATGAAACCCCAAGCTACTAGAATTGCGCAGATCTGACTGGAACTTAGAGGAGGTCAGAAAAAGGCCTGATATTTCAGTAATATAACAGTAAATCAGAATTACATATGATCTTATTTCCTTTACAACTAATTACAAGAAGAACTAGGGCAAGATCCCTTCAGAAATAAGAGTTGCAACTAGAAATAAACTGCAGAAATACATAGACAACGTTATTTTCCAGATGGTTCAGTTATTGTAAATTAAATTTCAGATCTAGGATAGATATATGGATGAATCATTAGATATAATATAGATCTGGAAGCTACAAGACTTTAAGAACAAGATCCAATTGGAATTACATCAAAATACTGCATATTACACTGTAGATCTGAATTACAATATACTGTGCTGCAGAAAACCCATAAATTTCTGAAGATAAATTTTATTACTAAAATAGATCAGATCTATAGATACATGGATCAGAAACCCAATCCACGGATCACCAAGGGAAGGCAAGCCTAACACCAAGAGATCTTCCTCCAAACTGATAGCAAAATGAAATAACAAGCCCTCTCACAAAATAACATAGTATGAAGCAGAAACTGTGCAGAGGGTGAAGGAGACTGAGTACATGGAATGAGAAATACAGATCTGATATAAAATATGGATCAGCTAACCCCTTGGAGGCTGAAGAACACTCTCCAATAGAGAAATCCTCTCAGAAACAACTAGATCTAAGCAGATCTACAATGCCACTTTCTACAAAAGATAGCAGCTGCAAAACCCTCAATGGGCTAGCGCTGCTCATGAAAGATAGAGCTTGGTCTCAAACCAGATAGTGTTCAAATTCAGAAAATAACTCCTCCAATGATCCTCAAGGGAAGAGATGAAACCCCTAAACAGGAATTCCAATCACAATCCTCTACTAAACAACAGAGAATGTTATTTGTCTAAGCAGACAAATACTTCAAAAATATAATTCATCAACAACCTCTTCATGTGTTTTCTCCTCCTTTTTATAACATGAGATGGCCTTTGAAAACCCTAAACCACTTGGATCAGTTTGTCCTTTTTACATTATAAGTTCCCTTCTAGAACTGTGTAGTCCCTCTTGGTGATGCATTGAACCTAGATAACGCAGTTGATTTGGTCAAGGTGGACCCAATCTTTGGCTCAATCCTCTTTTACACCTGCAAGTGATTATTTACATAGCCCAAATTTGTCTTTGTTCACATGGGCATTGATTTATTAGGAGTTTTACATGTCCTCCTTTATTCATTTATTCATAAACATAAAATAAATCAAAATTCAATGTCTCCTCTTAGCTAAGGCTAAGTAGGAACATTACAGTCCTCCCCCTCAAAATGTTGCTTGTCCTCAAGCAACTGGTAGGGTAAGAGCTCTGTCTCTTCTCCTTCTCTATTGATGACACCATCAAGAATAAACCTCTCATCATGAAGCAATTTTTCACCAAGGCAATACATCAAAAAATTCTCCTCCAATGCTAGCATGATAGGTTCATAGTCTACCCCTTCAAGAGTGTAAAACTCAACAGAAATATGCATGGGTGAACCAATATCACATCTGAAACATGTATCATGAAGTACTGGATATAGTTCCATCCTATGTGGCACATGTAAACTACTGACTCTTTGCCCATACATACCCATAAACAAAACCAATATGTCATCTATGTATGGTAGCAAAATCACATAAAGGCAAACTATAATTTGCACATGAGGAGGTGGGTCACAATCCCACATAAGGTACTAGCGTTGTACACTCCTTGTTCTGAGTAGATCTGAATGTGATAGTTTGTACTCCCACCACATATTTGCTGCATAAGCCACTTTGACATGGCTGAAAGTGAAACTCTCATTAGGTGCCTTTGGAAAGCACCCATCATGAAAAATAATCTCCCTTTGCACCTCAAGGGAGTGGCCAGCTTTGGAGTTTTCATTGGCCCCATATTCGCCATGAGATCTGCATGTAATATTGCTCTTTGTAGTAGCCATGGCCTGCATACATATGGTAATAGAGTGTGCCAAATCAGAAAAATAAACTTTCTCTACAAGATCAGATTTCTTACCATACAAATCTCCCATACTCGTAGCGTTAGGCATGGGCTTTTCCCCTCCTTTGAGAGAAGAAAGAGATGGCTAAAATATATCCTGCATAGGATCCTTTGGCTTCCCCATCTCCACATAGCTATTTCACTCTTGTAAGTGCTGATTTAGTTCCTCCCAATCATAATGCTGATGTAGTTCCTCCTCCATACCCTCCCAATCAAAACTTTTCAAGACTAGGAAGTAGATTTTTGTTGATTGCATGTAACTGGGAAGGAACTCCTTGTGTGCCCTTTGCAGTATTTCTTGCTTAAGCCTTGAGGCTTAAGACAAGAATAATTTTCCAAGATGATAGATGACCCCTTCATGGACCATATAGCCTCGTCCTTGCTTTATACCATCTAGGATCATCTTGGTGTGCAGATCTTTGGAGTACTCTACAAGGAGTTGAGACCTCCAATATGGATCTATACTTCTCAACAAGGACAGAGTTGTGGATGTATCTATGCTGGTGGTTGCCTTGTTGCTTCTTATTCCTTTGGCATTATGCATGCCAAAATTTTGTGTGGGAAGGCTGATCCTCCCCTTTTCTTCCTCCCATAGCGCAGTGACTCTTTCTTCCATTGTTTCAGCACTTGGTGAAGCTTTCTCCATAGAATCTAATGGAATCCCAAGAGGCTTGCCATGATATAGAAATGTCCCTTGCAGAAATATCATGAACATGAGAGAAGGAACCATGAGATCCTTGCCCTCACTGTGCAATTCCATCTTTTTTGTGTGGGTAGAAACATCAAGAGAAGGGTGGGTGTGCAGGCCTTGAATAACTTGTTGCTTCCCACTCTTCAAATCCACCCAGTCCATCTACAAGGCCATCCAATCAGTGGTGACTTTTCCAAAAGTAATCAACCACTGGACACCCAATATGATGCTGGTGTCTGGTATGTCTACCACAAAGAAGTGGTCCCTCAAAGTGTAGGTCCCCATAGTCACAGAAAGTGAGGGAACATAGTACATGCACTGCATAGTTCTGTCCCTCGGAACAAAAATAGAGAACCCATCAAAAGAATCAGTAGGGATCCCTCTCCTCTGCACAAAGTGAGCATCAATAAAATTGTGGGTTTCCCCTTTGTCAATAAGAATAGATACTATCTAGTTCATAACTGAACCCTGCACTCTAAGAGTCAAATATTTGGGCACTCCCCTCAAAGAAGCAAGAGTCCCACTGGTTGGAGAAAATGCCCCTTCTTCTTCCCTAGATGATGATGGATCCTCCTCTTCATCATCACTAGTGCTGTGACCTCTCCTAGGTCCATCATTACCTTCCTCCTCCTCACAATAAAAGAAGACTTCAATATAATGTGCTCTCCCAGCAGCACATCCATGCCCTGGCACCCATGATTCTTGACAAGTAAAGCATAATTTATTCTTTCTCAACTCCCTCCGGAGATCATTGTCAAGAAGCTTTTTCTGTGAGCTCTCCTTGGGTGGAGCATCTTTTCCTTCCTTCCCTTTAGAAGAGTGAGTGGCTTTGCTAGGAAGTGTTGCCTTTGCTCTTGGCAAGGCATCTTGGAGATCTCTTGTTCTTTCAATGGCATCATGCAGTGTGGTGGGTTTGGTAGACTTGACCAACCCATGCAAAGGTTCCTCCAAGCCATCTATGAACATATAGACTCTGCTTGCAACTGAAAGATCAGGAACCATAACAGACAGCCTCAAAAATTTAGAAATATAGGCTTCAACATCTCCTATCTGCTTAATCTTTGCCAAGATTATGAAAGTGGCCTCCGAATCCTTCCGATCAAATCTTTCCACTAGTCTCCTAGTGAACTCAGCGTAAGTGGATACATTTTTGTGCCCCAATGTAGAAATTCCATGAAACCACCAGTTGTGGGCTTCTCCATCAAAATGCAGCGCAACAATCTTAATGGCTTCTGCTTCGAGCACTTTATTCAACTGGAAATTGATGTCCAACTTTTCCACCCATGCTTTAGCTGAAAAATATGGTGATCCATCAAACTTAGGCAAGAAGAACCTGCCCATGGTGTGGTGCCTCCCATGTAGGAAACCTCCATCTCTATACTGCTGCAATGGTCTCCTCTAGTCCTTTAGATGGAAGAAATCCTGAAAGCTCAAGTTATCCTTGAACCTTTGGCTTTGTTAATCATATTCTTCAAAATAACCTTCCAAAGATTTTGAATCTTTAAGCCCTTCATTCTCTACAGCCAAGAAGGTAGGCATTGTAGAGCGTTGTGAGATCTGTGGAGCTTGTGGCAAGCTCACCGGTGGACCAGTCCCAAATTGAGACATTTCTGAAATCTCCCCTTTATAGAGTCTTCCAAGGTACTCCCTCATTCTTTCTATCCTCATCTCCTTTATTTCCTTGGATAGATCTTGCATGGTTTCCAAGAGAGTTTTTGCAAACTCTTCTGCCCCCTTATCTTTGTCATTAAACTCATGGATTTTCCCTTTGTCTTGACCCTTGTCAAGGTCAAAAATAGTATATTCATACTTTATATGACTTCTATTCTGGTATCTCCTCTCCCTCTAAGAAAGAGGATCTTCATATTTGGAATGCAGCATGACTAAGGCTCCAAAGCTAGTACAGGTTGTGCCAAGAGTGGAGCTCCGATACCAGTGTAATATTCCTTTTTGGGGATTCTCAAGATTCTATGTCAGAGATGGACTACAGAGGCATTTACTGGTTATGTCACCTCTGAAAAGAGGGTGAGAACTAGAGGCTACCTAGCCAATTGTAGCCTCTGCCTATAGAACGTGGAATAATACCAATTCAGGAATCTTAACAAGACCTTTAGTGAAAGCGTTGTATAAGAAATTTTGAGAAATGAGAACATATATCAGGGCTGGTATTCCTTTATTCAAGATGTATGTGACATGTACATGCAATTTCAGCAGAAAAAAATGAGTTTAAGCATGTTAAACAGATCTCTCGGAAGCAAGACTAGCTAGAAATCAGCGAAAGAGAGAAGTTGCTACAAAATGAAACCCCCACCTACTAGAATTGTGCAAATCTGACTGGAACTTAGAGGAGGTCAGCCAAAGGTCTGATGTTTCAGTAATATAACAGTAAATCAGAATTACATATGATATTATTGCCTTTACAACTGATTACAAGAAGAACTAGTGCAAGATCCCTTCAGAAATAAGAGCTGCAACTAGAAATAAACTACAGAAATACATAGACAACGTTATTTTCCGGAATGGTTCAGATGTTGTACATTAAATTTCAGATATAGGATATATCTATGGATAAATCATTAGATATAATACAGATCTGGAAGCTACAAGACTTTAATAACAATATCCAATTGGAATTACATCAAAATACTGCATATTAAGCTGTAGATCTGAATTACAATAGACTGTGCTGCAGAAAACCTAGAAATTTCTGAAGATAAATTTTATTACTGAAATATATCATATATATAGAGACATGGATCAGCAACCAAATCCATGGATCACCAAGGGAAGGAAAGCCTAACACCAATAGATCTTCCTCCAAACTGATAGCAAACTGAAATAACAAGCCCTCTCACAAAATAACGCAGTATGAAGCAGAAACCGGGTAGAGGGTGAAGGAGACTGAGTACATGGAATGAGAAATATAGATCTGATATAAAATATGGATCAGATAACTCCTTGGAGGCTGAAGAACACTCTCCAATAGAGAAAGCCTCTCAGAAACAACTAGATCTAAGAAGATCTACAATGCCACTTGCTACAAAAGATAGTAGCTGCAAAACCATCAATGGGCCAGCGCTGCTCATGAAAGATAGAGTTTGGTCTCAAACCAGATAGTGGAAAACTTCAGCAAAGAACTCCTCCAATGATCCTTAGGGGAAGAGATGAAACCCCTAAATAAGAATTCCAATCACAATCCTCTACTAAACAACAGAGAATGGTATTTGTCTAAGTAGACAAATACTTCAGAAATATAATTCATTAACAACCTCTTCATGTGTCTTCTCCTCCTTTTTATAACATGAGATGGCCTTTGCAAACCCTAAACCACTTGGATGATTTGGTCCTTTTCACATTAGAATTTCCCTTCTAGAACTGCGCAGTCCCTCTTAGTGATGCATTGAACCTAGACAGCGCAGTTGATTTGGTCAAGGTGGACCCAATCTTTGGCTCAATCCTCTTTCAAACCTACAAGTGATTATTTACATAGCCCAGATTTGTATTTTTTCACATGGGAATTGATTTATTATGAGTTTTACATGTTCTCCTTTATTCATAAACATAAAATAAATCAAAATTCAATGTCTCCTCTTAGCTAAGGCTAAGTAGGAACATTACACTTTCTGTTATGGTTCCTGATTTATTTGCATCTAGGAGGGTCCATATGTTTATTGATGGACTAGAAGAACTTCTACATGGGTTGGTTAAGTAAACCAAACCGACTACCCTTCAATATGTTGTTGAAAGGTATAGAGATATACATGATGCTTTGCCTAGGGAAAAGGCACCATTTCAGTAAAAGCCCACTTTTCCACCAAAGGGAAAAGATGTGAAGGCTCCACCTTCAAAGGAGAGCCAAAAAAAAGTACCTCTTAGTGATGATGTCCAAAGGGACTTAAGGATAAGGAATCTTTACTTCACATGCGAAGAATCATGGGCACCCGGACATAGATGTGCAACAAGGAAGGCACACTATATAGAGGTATTTTATGATGATGAAGAGGAGGAAGAAGAGGAACCAGAAGGAGGTCACAGTGCTGGGATAGCCGGAGAGGATCCACCAACACTAGGAGGCGGGAGTGGAGCATTTGATCCAATTGGAGGGGCCCTTTCATATTTGCGGGGAGTACCCAAGTAATTGACCTTGAGAGTTCAAGGTTCCATTCAGGATTAGAGGCTATCAGATCCAAAACAAAGTACCTCTTAGTGATGATGTCCAAAGAGACTTGAGGAGAAGGAAGCTTTGCTTCACATGTGAAGAATCATGGGCACCCGGACATAGGTGTGCATCAGGGAAGGCACACTATATAGAGGTGTTTTCTAATGATGAAGAGGAGGAATAAGAGGAACCAGAAGGAGGTCACAACATTGGGATAGTAGGAGAGGATCCACCACCATTAGGAGGCAGGAATGGATAATTTCCTCCAATTGGAGGGGCCCTTGCATATTTGCGGGGAGTACCCAAGTACTTGACCTTGAGAGTTCAACTTTCCATTCAGGATCAGAGGGTATCAATGTTGATTGACAGTGGGGCTAACCACAACTTTATTGATGCCCAGTTAGTGCAGAGGAAGGAAATACCCACTGATGACTTTGATGGATTTTCAGTTTTGGTCCCAGGAGTTAGAACCATGCAGTGCATGAAGTATGTTCTGACATTATTTGTCACCATGGGAACATACTCATTAACTGATCACTTCTTTGTGGTTGACATCCCCGACATCAATCTGATATTGGGTTTGCATTGGTTGATTACTTTAGGGGAGGTCACCACATATTGGAAGACTTTATATATGGAGTGGACATACAAAAGGAGTGGTAAGAATTAGGTGATTAGGGGCATGCACACGTATCCCTCTTAGACAATTTGCACACAGAAAAAAAAGTTGGATTTTCACAGTGGAATAAAGGACCTAACAGTCCAGTCAATTATGCAGATGAATTTGGCCAATGAAACATTACTATTTATAGGTATTCCACCAGGAAGGACACCATACCAGGAATTGATGATATATTTCTCACAATAGGTT
The DNA here is from genome assembly GCA_034641835.2 of Pinus albicaulis. NCBI lineage: Eukaryota > Viridiplantae > Streptophyta > Pinopsida > Pinales > Pinaceae > Pinus > Pinus albicaulis. The sequence goes on along the minus strand of CM076572.1, from coordinate 1,218,122,014 downwards.
GCACCACTCATAGATCTATGAGGGCTGAGGACCTTGGGAGGACTTGGCACAATTCATGGATTCTTGGTTAGGCTCAAGGAAGAGGGAGACATTCTCCCAATATCAGTATTACCAACTCTCAACAAACATCTTACGCTGAGAGAAGATCTTTCATGGATGGAGGATGGCACCATCATGGTGCAAGGAGACTACTCCTTGGTTTTGGAGAATCAGAAGATACTTCCACATAGGCAGGAATATTCCACATATGGTAGATGTTGGCAGCCACTCATGCATATATTGGCCAAAATTAGAAGGTTTTGGATGGGTGATAGCTTCCCATGGAAGTATAACCTCCATAACTTCAACCTTTACTTGGGCAGGAGCACCTACAGGAAGATAAATAGAGGAAGGATAGCAACATCCTGACATATGACTTTGGCATGGGAAATGTCAAAGGAGAGGGCAGCAACATGATAGGTTCTTTACATTGTAGAGCAATAGTGTTGTCATTATGGAGTATAGATCCTTATTGGAGATCCCAAATGTTGGTGGAATACTCCAAGGATCTCTTCTCATGCAGGATACTTGATGGTCAGTTGACAGATGGGAGATATATAGTGAGAGATGGGGTCATCTATTATCATAGGAGGATATTCTTGACTAAAGCCTCTAAGCTCAAGGAGAAGCTACTACATCCAACATATGAGGATTTTCCCTCTAGCCACACTGATTTCATGAGGGCATATCATACTATCATGGAGGGATTCACTTGGGAAGGATTCAAAGAGGATATGCATGGGTTGTTTGTAGATTGAGGAAAAACATAACTCTTTGGCATAGTTATCAAAACCACTTTCTTTCTCATTGGGAATGAGAGGAGGCCCATCTATGAGACACTTCACTAGCTTGCTCAAGGTACATGGTAAGGATTGTATTTTTGTGCATAATGATTCACTAAATAAGTGCATGCATTAATTTTCCAATCATGTACAATACATTTCTCCAAAATGGGGCACTCTTTTCATTAGACTGTGTGATATACTTGGACCCATAAGAAGTGATGAGGATGGGCATTCCCTAAGATATTTTGGGGAGATGATATCTTATTCAGGGTGTGCTCAATTGGCACCACACATGATTCACCTTCTCGAAGCATGTGAGAGGATTGGGGCAGAAAGAAAGTGGTTGGGAAACCACTCATCATATCATATTCTGAGGAAGTTAGGAGTAAAACTACACTGGTTCCACTTGAGGGACCATTATCCTCCTTCAAAACTACATATGGCAGCTAGTATGACTTTGAGTATGATCCCATATGTTGATGATGTTCTTATCATTGTGGCAGGAATAATTGGAGGGATGACACATGGGTTGGATGTGCCCATTGGGAATGATATTATCCACATTTCTTATGCCTCATGCTTCACGGAGAACATTGGGCAATAAATGATTGCTACATTAGAACTCTTGTTTCCCTATGGCATGAGACATTTGGTTAACTTGAGCACTTGGGATATGCATCTCATGAGCACTTGGGAGGAGAATTTCAAGGATGGATTTATTGGGAGACACTTGGTTCATGAGGAGAGCTTATCACATTGAGGTGTTAGAAGGGAAGGAGAATTTTTTCAGCACTCACCTTTACAGTTGCTTGAGGACAAGAAACATTTGGGAGGGGAGGACTGTAATATTCCCAATTAGCTTTCAGCTAGTTGGAATATTAAATTTTGTTTTTTCTTCTTAGTTAGAAGAATAACAGGGTAGGGAGACCCATAAATCTCCTTAGTAGGAATAAAATCACTCCTAATGTGAATAAGGAGCATCAAAGTAGTTGGATAAAGCACCCTTAGGTGTGAATAGGGGATTAAGCATGTCGATGGGGTAAAGTTTTCCCAAATCAACATCGTTGGTATGGAGGGGGTGGATAATCAATGAGAGACAATGCAGTTTTATAGGGAGAGTGTTTGCATGGAAGTAGTGGCTTTAATGAGTGGGGCCCAAGGTGAGAAAGCTCACAATGCATATAAGGAATGGAAGGGCAGCCATGGAAATCATGTTGATTACTATTATGTTTTTGTTCTGTATGACTTCTTTCTCTCTTCAGATATTTAGCGGAGGCTGTTGTGTTTTTTATCACAAGGGTGTTCCTAAGTGGGAATCCCACCCTCATGCTCGTGGGACTTCGAGTGCCCACTCAGGAGAGGTTATTGGGTTTCATTTCCACATTTCAGCATTAGTCCAAGCTTCAAATTTCTTCGACAGCACATTTTCTGCCAGGGTTTTGCTGTTTTGCAGGGTAGAAGAAGTGGAGGGTTTGACAGGGTCATTTCTGAGCTTGTTTTCAATGGAGGAAGCATTCCTTCCATCGGGAGGCCAACAAGGGATTTCCTTGGGCATCATAGCCCTATTTGGCATCATTAAAAGCCATTAACATCCACTATAGAATAGTTTCAGTTATAGACTATATTATTTCAGAGAGCAATCGCAAGGGTGGTTTCAGTGAATCATTTGGGGAGTTAGATCTCAGTGAAGGGATAAACCTTTCACTTGGAGAGTCTATTGGGAGGAGGCTTCATTATTTTCTACATCAGTTCAGCCACCTCTTTCCAGATATTCAGTTGCAGTGAATCTTCAGCCCTAGGGTTGTGTTGAAGCCTAGAAAATCTCTGCTTCAAACATCGAGGAAAACCACCTTGTCGGGACCTTAAGGCATCTCCTTTTCCGTTTGGTATGGTGGCTCTGACTGGATTTAAAGGACCCGTTTCCTTGTAACTAAATGGATTGGATTGGATGGGTGGAAATGGGACTAAACTAACTGAAATAAAACTATCTAATTTAAGCTAAATACTGATAAAGAAATTCTAACACTAACCCGGGTAATTATATGTGAATACAACTTAATATTGTTTCAATTCAACAATAACCATGAAAATGTATTATTAATTAAATTGAAATGTGCAGAAACAAATAAAGATAACTCATTTTTAAGAAATTAAACAGTTTATATAAGAATATTGCATTCATCATTGTATACCATTTACATGTAACTATGAAAAATAACGTTTCAATTATACTCGAAATGATATATAAAGAAAGCGTTAGCAGAAAACCAATATACATATAAATGATAGCAATTTTTAAAGCGAATATCATAAGACAAAGAAGTCAACGGTGAAACCTGAGATAGAAATACCTTGTTCATCAAAGTTCAAATGTAATACAAATGATATCTAGTAACTGGGTAACTATATCCGAAACCAAAATCAAAGATGCAGAAGTAGCACTAAAGATAATTCCGCATGAAAATCACCAGATGTGATCCTTTTCAAAAAATATATAAGACAATGGAGTACAGAAATGCAATCTCCAAGTCCAAAAATATTAAGATCCGGGACCCCTCTCTAAATACATGAGAGGGGTTTAAATACTACTTAACTAACTCTAAAAATAGTTTATTACAAAAATTAAGGATTTGGTTCAATGACCGTCCTTTTCCTAGGCTAAAATATAGTGAAATTAAAACTAAATCTATCTATCTATTAACTTGATCTTTAAGCTTGCAGGCATCCAACATAGTTTTGAGAAGATGCGGTTGACCGACTTCAGAATTCAACTGTCCTGAAAAGACAGAGTCGGCAAGCGTAGGAGCAATCTTCTCTGTAGCATTGATGATACAATTGAGCGCACTGTGCTGACTATGTGGCTTCACCAAGTACATCCAGTATGAGTCCCAATTCAATCTTGTCAGCCCTTGGATGGATTTTGCTCTTTCTTCTGCCTTTTGCCTCCATTCTGTTTGCAGTTGATTTGCCTGTGGGAGATATCTTGGAACAGTTTCAGAAATCAAGTTAGCTTTGTGTAAATTGTCATTTACACAATCAGTGAGAGTGTTTGCCGCTGTAGATGCCTCCTCTGCTGCCTTTTCTGCCCTTCTGATTTGTGCATCCCAATTATTAAACAATATTTCTTTATGGTTCTCGTTAATGATGGGTGCACCAGCTTTTCTGCCTTCTTCTGTCTTTTTCCATGCTAGATAATCATTGATATTTTCATTAATCAAATCATAATCATTTCGTAAATCTACGACATGATTTGTGATTTTATCGCTCTCTTGGCACAAAGAATTCCATTGCAAGATTTTTTGGCAAAAAACTTCCTCTTGTTGCAGTAGTTGATTGTTCAAAGAGATAGTTTCTGAAATGAATTCTGGAAGCTTAGGATCATCTTTATGCTGATCTTGGATAATCTATATTTGTTTGTCTTTATCAGCCAAGATTTTTTGATGTCCTATTTGCATTTCTTGAAGTTGTTGTTGTAACTCTTCAAGTTTCAATTGTGCTTCCTTATTGGCCTGTACCTGTTGCAATTGCTGTTGCAGAGCTTTTACCTGTTCTTATTTTTCATCCAACAAAAGTTGTATCTCAACTGCTTTATCAATTGTTGTAGAAGCATAAGCTCCTGTTATTTGAGATAACTTAGTGAGATTATGAGTAGGCTCTGTGGCAGGATCTTTCCATAAAACATCTACTTGTTCTGCTTCAGTAGCAATTGCACTTTCTATTTTTCTCTTTTTTCTCTGTCTCTTCACTACTGCTTTGTATTTTGGGCTGTAGAATACATCTAGAGGAGGAATGTCCTCTACATTAAGTACAATTTCAGAGGAGGGTGTGATTGGTATGTGCTCTGTCACTGTGGCTGTGCTGCTTGTTCCTGTGCTTAAAACTTTGGTTGTCTGGACAGGGGTCTGTACATTCTGTCCTTCTATATTAATCAACTGATTAAAGGTTTCCCATTCTTTGTCTAACTCAATGGTGACTGGCTGTTGCTGTACATTGGTTGGAGGAGGATTTGTCTGTTGAGAAGTCAAAATTTGCTGTTGAGTAAGCTCTTTAGATTGTGCAGAATCTTTAATGGATTCTTCCATTTTATCTTCCTTTTCTTTAGACGTATTGGAGTGTTCAGAATCTCTGTCAGATTTTGATTTGGATTTACCTGTACTTGAACTGTCGTTAAGACTAACACTAGGAGTTTGCTCCCTTGCAGGATCTAAGCGTAGATTATCCAAAGGAATAGGAATTAGTCTCCTTTCTCTGTAAAGCTTGAATTCCTGGAATTCCTCTGGAGATAGCTGAGCCTGAGCTGAATTCAAAACTTCTTTGAAGGAATTTCTTGCTTGGAACATATCATCAAAAATATCCTGCTCCCCGACAAATTCCCTTACTTTGATTGCATTGGTAAAATTCTTAACAATATCATTTGGGTCAAATAACCTTCTTGAGAATTTGAACAGCTGTAGGCATGTAACGTTGCCTATCTCTTGAAATGCATGACCAATATCAAACAGTGAAAATGTTCCACATTTTATGGGAAATTGTGGCCAAATGCCCTTTTTCTTGTCTTTTAAATCTTTTGTTATACCTCCCTGGCCACAAGTCTGATAAGCAATTTCCTGAGCTACAAGTCTATCTGGAACATATAAGGGTAGAACATGGGGAGAAGCATAACTTCCAAAAAACCTAATATAGGTGAACAATTCTTCTCCAAACCATCTTGCGACAGGGAGAATATCAACCTCTGTTTCTGAGGATAACCTCGGGGCATCCTTATTATACAATGTTCTGTACAATGGCAGCATTATTCCATGACAAATTTGGTAAAAATGGGGGACAAAATTAGACTCCCATAGTTCTTTATGGTATACATGAATGGGCAAAGGATCGTGGATAGTCCATTTCCAGCCCATCACAGGGAATTTAGAGACATAGCAGATGGCGTCCATGACATAAGCAGATAAATAAAAAGGCGGATAAACCCGCTGGGAAACATTTCGTTTAGACCGGTAGTGAAAAATAGCAGTGGTGAGATTATCAGATAGGATTTTGGCCCAATCTACAATTGTAGAATTAACGGCCGCATTCAACAAAGGAAGCCATTTGGGTAAGATCATATTTATGTCAGGCTTTCCAAAAAGCCTGCATAACATGGCAGCAGTAAAACAATAAGGAGAGGTAAGTGAACCCGTGCTGTACATACCTTGTTTTTTTTTTCTTCAATGGTTCACTTCTTTTGGTCCACTCCTTTGTGCATTCTACCAAATTTGAGTGTTCTTTGGCAAACTCTTCCATAAATTTCTTGTTGAAAGTCGCCTGAGGTTCTGGCAGCTTATACATTAATCTCAGATCTTCTATGGTGAATGACCCGATTAGCTCTTCAGATGGAGTTCTGAATTGTCTGTCTGAAATATCTGTGCTATCCAGCACCCATCTCACCATGTCCGTATATGGGAGAATCCTTGGCCTTGCTACTATTCTATGCAGAAATGAGCAAGCCAAGTCTCTAAGGGTTGCTTCAGACGTATTCTTTGAACCTGCTGTAGCTGCAACTTTTATCACCACAGGGTTTTCATCTTCTAACAGATTATACATTCCCTCCCAAGTGGATATACCGGCGTCCTTGTTACAGGTGGTGTCTGCATATAGCGAAGCCATTTCTTTGTTCTCAGAACTCGATCTCTTCTCCTTCTTACCCATAGTGTTTAGCGGAAGCTTTGTATAGTGGTCTGCTCCTTCGTGCCTGCGTTTTACGAATAAATGAGAGTAATGATATAAGAAAGGTGATGAGACTGTTTTGAATGTGAAAGAGGATGAAATATAATATTTAAATTGTGAAACGACTTTCAATCTAAACACAATCTCTTTTCACATTAATAATCAATCCAATCATTTAATATAATCATTAAAGTGCATAACGGATTTGACATATGGGAAGATTGCCTTGGGATAGCGCGCCTACATGAATCTGCGACATTGCGATCTGCGATTTGCTGCGCAATATCGCAATATCGCAAAATGAAGTTATTGCAGTCATAAAAATAGCGCAAAAGCAGAAATTGCGCAATAGCGCAAAAGCACATATCGCAAAAAGCGCAAAAGCGCATAATCGCAAAAGCACAAAATCGCAAAAGTGCAAAATCGCAAAAGTGCAAAATTGACAAGAGCGCAAAAGATATTCATTAATCATTTCTGTTTTCTGCGCTATGCGATCTACGATCAATGCGTTTTATATATACCATTTTGTTATGGATGCGCTATCTTGTTTAAAGAGCAATTTTATTATAATCTATCATAAACTTAAGTGTTTCTAAATATTCTTTCTAAGGGATTTCTATAGGTTTATGATAGAAAGTTTTATTTGAAAAGGCAAACAAATCCTAATTGATTTTTTGGATTTTTTAACTAAGGGTCATCATTTATTTAGTATTATTACTAATAATAAATAAAAAGGGGGGTTGTTGCTGGTCACAACAATTGGCGATTCACTGAAAGAAACAGTTATCTCTGAAAAAATAAAATGAACATTCTATCTTTAGTAAGTAAAGGTTTTTAAAGATAATGAAAACTATCTTAAGATAATTCAAATAAAATGTCACTATGAAAAAGAAATAAAAATCATCTCATAATTTCTTTCTAGTTCTTTAAGAAATAAAAACATTTTGGGTTATATCAAGCTTTGATTGGTGTTAATAATGAAGTAAGTGGATCTCTCCAAGTTTTGGTTTTATAATATACTCTATTGCCATAGGTATTGCCTCTGCTGCCAGCAAACGTTTATAGTCTCGACAGGGTTACCTTTAAACCATTAACCATTCATTGTCCCATCCAATTAAAATTATGACCTTTTAAAAGATAAATTCATAAGATTTATTATCTCATGTTTTTTATCTTTTATTTATTTTTTATTTTAAGAGCCATTGTCCTGGTTTGGTGGCCAGTTGATAACAATGCCATTCACTAGTTATAATTAAACTGAACAAGCTGGCTCGTGATGAGACCCCTTGTCTTATATTTATAAGCCATTACCCTGTTTTGGTATGCAGTATTGGTAATGTCAGTTTTATTACTCCTTATGAACATGTTAAGTCGGCTCGTAATGAGACCTCTTATCTCTTAAAATTTTGTCTAATTTCTTAGAATTACATTCTAAAAAATCACAATTTAAATGGATGGGGTGAAATAGTTTTATCCTTAAGAATCAATGGATGACAATTTTCAGAGTTTTTTGAATTCCAAAACTTTGAAAAAATCTATACTTTGATAGATAACCTTTCTCTGCTTAATAAACTTTATAATGATTTACATTTTCCTCAAGTTTTCAAAAGATCATGTAAATGATTGAAATAATCTTTTCAAAGTTTAACATCTTATTTTAAACTATTCAAAAACTGTGATCATTACTTTAAAAATTCTTATTTACACAAAATACATATTTATAATATTTTTCCGAAGAAATTTTCTCAAATAGTAAACAGTCAATCAGAGACTCATAAACAACCTTTATTTGTAAAAACAAAAACAATCAAAAACTTTGCAGAAAGAAATATGTACAGTTTAAGAAGGGGTTACCTCCTTATGAAAATAATTTCTTCAAGATAAGCCCATTTACAGGAAGAGACTCTCTCTTACCTGTTAAATCTTGGAGTATGAATGTATTTGAGCTTATCTTCTCAACGATCTGAAATGGTCCAAGCCACATTTTCTGAAATTTGGTATGTTTACCCTTTTCTTCGTGTGCTTTATCCCATTTCAAAACGAGATCACCAATTGATAAAAAATTTGAGCCGGTAGAACTTGCATCAAAAGAAGATTTTACAAGCTGTTGATGTTTTTCATGAGTAATTTTTGCTTTATCCCTATCTTCTTCTAGTTTAAGGATTTGATCATATCTCAATTGAATGGATGATGAAGGATTTTCTTCAATAAAATGTACTAGGGCTAATGATGGAAGAGTTAAATTTGAAGGTATCACAGCTTCTTTTCCATAAACCAGATTGAAAGGTGAAGTCCCTATTGAAGCTTTTTCAGTGATACGATCAGCCCATAACGCAAAGATTAAAGATTTGTGCCAATTCTTTTGATTTTGATCAACGGTCCTTTTAATGATTTTGATAAGGTTTTTATTAGTGGATTTAGCCAAACCATTACCTTGTGGATAATAATTTGCTGAATATTTTAATTTAAAACCTCTTTTGACTGCAAATTCAATTAAACTATTTCTAGAGAAGTAAGATGCATTATCAAAAACAAGAGCTTGAGGTACACCAAACCTGGTTATGATGAATTGATCTATGAAATCAATAATTGCATCAGAATTGGCTACCTTCAATGGAATTGCCTCTACCCATTTTGTAAAGTAATCAGTTGCAGTAAGGATGTACTTATGCTGTTTGGAAGAATGAGGTACTATCTCACCAATAATGTCAAGCCCCCATTGTTCGAATGGTTGCTCAATAGTTACTGGTTGCAAAGGAAAAGCTAGTTTCCTTTGTCTTCCACTTGCAGTTTGACAAATTTGGCACTTCCTTACGTAATCATGTGTATCTTTAAAAAGGGTAGGCCAGTAATAACCAGCGCGAATTATTTTGTGAGTTGTGGTATCACCTCCAAAATGACCTCCTGCTGGTCCATCATGCAATTCCTGCAAAACCTTTTCAACTTCAGTCTTTTCCAAACATCTTAATAAAATTGAATCATAATTTTTTCTAAATAACACATTATCAATGATCTCATACTTAATAGCCTTTAACCTCAAAGCGCGTTTACTCTTATAGCTGAGATTAGAAGGAGCATACCCATTTTTCAAGTAATAGATAAGATCAGCATACTGAGATCCGGAATTTGTAACATTTATCTGACTTACTTGAATATCTTGATTTGAATCTTGATTTTCTAGTATATTATGAGCTCCTGCCAATAATCTGCAAAAACCTTGTCCTCTAACAATCTTAGCTGGTTTAATATCAATATCATATTCTTGCAAGGTTGTTACCCAGTTAGCTCTCTTTTCTCCTACTTCTTTTTGAATTAATAATTGCCTCACTGCAGAGAATGGGACAATGATTTGTGTATGTGTCTTCAAGAGAAAAGGTCTGAAATGTTTGATTGATTTAAACACAGCAAAGGCTTGTTTTTCAACATTGGAATAATTAAGCTCAGCTCCTTGCATATTTGAGCTAAAGAAAGAAATTGGTGCTTCGATTTCTTGATCATTGAGTTGTGTTAAAACGGCTGCATAAGATGTTTCAGTGGCCAGAGTATACAAAGTAAAATCTTTAGAAAAATCTGGGGTATTCAATGCTGGTGCATTAATGATCGCTTGTTTGATTGAATCAAAAGCTTCTTTTTCTTTATGCGTCCATTTGAATATTGAATTCTTCTTGATCATATTTTGCATAGGTAAAACAATTAAAGAAAAATCGGGAATAAATCTTTTAACAAAATTGATCTGTCCAAGAAATGATTGCATGGATTTTTTGTTATGTGGTAAAGAAATATCATAAATTTCTTTCACTCTATCTGGATCAATATATATACCATCTTTTGACACAAAAAATCCTAAGAGTTTTCCTTCATCTAATGATCTCATATTTATCAGCTTTTAACCTTAAAGCACGTTTTCTCTTATAACTGAGGTTAGAAGGAGCATACCCATTCTTCAAGTAATAAATGAGATCAGCATACTGAGATTCAACATCTGTAACACTTATCTGATTTACTTGAATATCTTGATTTGAATCTTGACTTTCTAGTATGTTATGAGCTCCTGCTAATAATCTGCAAAAACCTTGTCCTCTAACAATCTTAGCTGGTTTAATATCAATATCATATTCTTGCAAGGCTGTTACCCAGTTAGCTCTCTTTTATCCTACTTCTCTCTGAATTAATAATTGCCTCACTGCAGAGAATGGGACGATAATTTTTGTATGTGTTTTCAAGAGAAAAGGTCTGAAATGTTTAATTGATTTAAACACAGCAAAGGCTTGTTTTTCAACATCGGAATAATTAAGCTCAGCTCCTTGCAGATTTGAGTTAAAGAAAGAAATTGGTGCTTCGATTTCTTGATCGTTGAATTGTGTTAAAACGGCTGCATAGGATGTTTTAGTGGCCAGAGTATACAAAGTAAAATCTTTAGAAAAATCTGGGGTATTCAGTGCTGGTGCATTAATAATTTCTTGTTTAATTGCCTTAAAGGATTCTTTCTCTTCATGCCCCCATTTGAATATTGAATTCTTCTTGATCATATTTTGCATAGGTAAAACAATTAAAGAAAAATCAGGAATGAATCTTTTAACAAAATTGATCTGTCCAAGAAATGATTGCATGGATTTTTTGTTATGTGGCAAAGAAATATCAGAAATTTCTTTTACTCTATCTGGATCAATATATATACCATCTTTTGACACAACAAATCCTAAGAGCTTTCCTTCATCTAAAGCAAAGAAAGATTTCTTCGGATTTAAGGAAATACCAAAGCTTCTACATCTTTCAAATATTTGTTTTAAGTCATGTATATGATTGGCTCTCTTCTTTGAAAATACTGTTATGTCATCAAGATAAACAACAACGGATTTATTGATCAGACCTTTGAATGCTATGTCCATGGCTCTTTGAAAAGTTGCTCCTGCATTTATTAGACCAAAAGGAATTTTCTGATAAGTGTAAGTTCCCCATTTTGTTCTGAAAGTTGTCTTCAATCTGTCATCTGGATGAACTAAAACTTGATTATAGCCCGAAAATCCATCAAGAAAAGACATAAGTTCAGAACCAGCTACCTTTTGAAGTATCTGTTCCATGGTTGGCAATGGGAAATTATCTTTTAAACATGCCTTGTTTAAATTTCTGAAATCAATACAGATTCTTATATCACCATTCTTCTTTCTTACAGGTACCATATTGGAAACCCAATTAGAGTGCCTGACTGGAAAAATGATTTTGGATTTCAAAATTTTATTGAGTTCTGATTTGATTTGACTCTCGAGATTTGGATGGATCTTTCTCAACTTCTGTTGAACAGGTTTAACATCAGGAAACATTGGAATTGTGTGTTGTATAATCGAAGTATCATATGTTTTTAGATCATCATAATTCCAAGCAAACACATTTTTATACTTGTTCAGCAGTTTAATGAATACACTCCTTTCCTCTGGTGTTAAATTGAGTCCTAAATTAATATTTTGAGGTTTAGAATCAGAACCAAGATTTACTAATTCAAACTTCAAAGTGGAACTTTGAAGTTTTGAATTAACAACTTTCTTGAATCTGTCTCTAATGTCATATAAATCCTCTAATTTAACAACCGATTTTGGAATGGGGTTTTCATTACCTTTTGAAGCAATTTGTAAATCATGATCATCTTCATCAATAATTTGATCATCATATGATTTCTCTGAAGTCATGAAATTTAGAATATCTTGATCATGATAGAAAACTCTCCAATTTGTAACATTATCCGGGACAGATGGACGAAAAATCAATTCTACAGAAAACCTATCAGGACTGTAATCTTCAGCAGGTAGGAGTCTAGATGCAACATTAGCTAACAAGTCAGCTGATGTATTCTGATTTCTAGGAATAGGAGAAATATTGAATGCTAAAAAATGAGTGGTGAGATCTTGCACTAGGGTTTGATAGTGTTTAAGATGTCCTGAAAGGCAATGAATAGTATTCCTAACTTGTTTAATTACAATTTCGTAATCACCAAAGACTTTCAAGTATTTAACATCTAACCCTATAGCTTTATAAAGTCCTTGAACCAAGGCTTCATATTCTGCAGTATTGTTAGTACACTCAAATTCTAACCTGCATGACAGCATGGTTTTCTCCCCATTTGGATCAATTAAGATACATCCAGCTCCAGCTCCATCACTAGACTTTGATCCATCGAAATATAATGACCAAAATAAAGATTTATCTATTGGCTTATCTACAATTACATCAGAAATATTTACAATTCTGGAAGAATCAGACTGTGAAAAATTTTCTATCTTAGAAACAAAAGTATTTACAGAAAAAGGGGATTGAGGAGCTTTGAAATTTCCAAGAAGTGATTCAGTAGAATAACCTCCAAGAATATTGTTGTTGAATGCCACAGGTTCATTAGGCTGTTCAAATTCAGTGACAGTGTGCGTCATATGTTTTTCTCGTTCAATTTTAATTTGATTTGGTTTCCCTTTGTAGGGAAGCCACATGTGTGAATAATCAGTCGAGATATAACCATTAAGTTTCGCAGACCAGTCCCTACTCAAGATTAATCCATAAAATTCAGGGATATCAGCAATCAAAATATCAATTCTTTGGACAATTCTAGGATCTGAGGCTAATCTGATAGTAACTGAATTGATTTCACCTACCACTTGAACTTTAGAGCGATCCAACTGAATGATATGAATTGCTGATTTCTGTGGTTCAATATTCAATTTAGCACAGACAGAAGTAGGCATAATATTGGAGGAAGCTCCAGAATCAATCAAACAATTGTGCAGATTTTTATTGTACATATCATAAGTCAAAAGAAAAGGAGGAGTTTGAGAATTTGACTTTTCCCCAATGAGCACAGTATCAGTAGCATCTACCTTATCTGGTGGCTTACCAGTTCCTCTCGCTGCTTTTGCAACTACACCGCTTGGTACAGGAGCAATTGGTGTAGCGTTAAGTTCTTTTAATAACAACTTTTGCTGGTGTTTTAATTTGCTGAGTTCATGTAAGGAAATGTTGGCTTTGATCTTTTTCATGTCTTCGACAATGTTGTATTCCATGGGTTCTGACACTACTAAAGTTTTGGCTGTTGATGTGAGAGGATTAGAAGAAAATGGTTGATTTTGAGTAGGTAATGGAGAAGTTTTCTTCACAGTGGGTTTATCTTTGGTACTTGGAGTTGCAATTTTCTTTTTTGGAACTGTTTGTACTGGTTCTGCTGTAGATTTACTCCTAGTACTTACAGGCATAGCTTCTTCACTATCAGAATTAAGGAGAATAAAATCCCACATTCCATTTAATTCAGCTATTTCTTCATTTTCGTCCTCTTGATCTGATAGTATAGATGTATTTTCTTCTTCTTCCTCTTCTTCTGATTCTGCATTAGAGATTGTATTAGGAGGTTTAGATTCAACTTGGTTCCTTCTGAAATTCCGGAATGGTTTCTTGGTAGAAGTTTCAGCTACTTGTTTTTTTATTTCGACCATTTCATTTGACATGGTTTTAAGAACTTTCTATAAACCTTCCATGTCATATGGATATTTGGCCTTTTTCTTTGAATCATCTCTAAAGCTGACCTTCTTTGATTTCCTTTCTTCAAGAGCATTTTTCTTTTCCAGAGAAGTGATACGTTTTTCAACTGCAATAGCTTCTTTCATACTTTCGGCTAATGTGGGCTTTGCAGCTCTGTCTACGAAAATTGCTATGTTTGAGGGTAAGGCAGTAATATACCATTGAATTCTGACCTGCTCACTTGGCTTGGAATCAGTGGGAATTTTGTTCAAGAGCTTATTGAATCGGGAGTTAAACTCCTTAATTGGTTCCTTGGGTTCAATTTTCAAATTTGAGAGATCATTAAGTAAAGTTACGATTGATCGGTCATCTCCAAATTTGGTTAAAAATTGATCTGCAAAAATGTCCCAACTTGTTATAGATCCTGATGGTAATGAAAAATACCATGATCCTGCTGTTCCTTGAAGGGTGTAAGGAAATAGTCTAACTACAACATCCTCCTGTGTGAATCCATTCAAATTAATGGCCAGCATAAAATTATTGATATGTTCTTCAGCTGGAATGTTAAGATCTGGGCTAAACTTTGGAAGCCATTTTCTAGGATTTTCTGGTAAATCGTGTAAAGGTGCAGCCATGTTGACTGCTCCTGGAGTAGACCATGGTCTCTGTGCCATTGTTGGGATGACTATTGGAGGGATAGTAGAAACTGGTGGTGTTTGGATAGAAGTTGTTGGAATGAATGATGTTGAGACTGATGAGGATTGAGGAGAAGATGTTTGTGGAGATGATATGGAAATGACTGTACTTTGTTGAGATGGGATTTCAGAAACAGGTATTTGAATATTAGAGGATGAACTTGCTGATTCCGATTGTGTTTTTCTTGTTTTAACTCTACTAGGTAAAGGGAATTCTTTGGGAGAAATACCAAGTTTTTCACTTTGAAGCCTAGTAAGAGGTTTTGAAGAAACAAATTTTGAAGTTACACTACCTTCAGATATTTCAGACTCTTCAAGAGATAATGAGAATCCTTTCAATTTATGAATTAAATCTTGAACTTCAGGAGACTCAAGATGTTGATTGTCTGAATGTTTTGAGATTTTGGTAGTGGGTGTCTGAATATTTTCTGCAATTTCTTCTCTAGGATTTTGAATTTCAGAAGAAATTGAAGAAGTTAATGAGGGTGTTTTGCTCTCAGAATGGCTTGTAGATAAATATTTACTTGCCATTCATAGCTCAGGCCCTCCTTCTAGCGCCAAAAATGTTGAAGCCTAGAAAATCTCTGCTTCAAACATCGGGGAAAACCACCCGGTCGGGACCTTAAGACAGCTCCTTTTCCGTTTGGAATGGTGGCTCCGACTAGATTTAAAGGACCAGTTTCCTTGTAACTAACTGGATTGGATTGGATGGGTGGAAATGGGACTAAATTGACTGAAATAAAACTATCTAAGCTAAACTAAATACTGATAAAGAAATCCTCATATTAACCCGGGTAATAATATGTGAATACAACTTAAGATTGTTCCAATAAAAACAATAACCATGAAAATGTATTATTAATCAAATTGAAATGTGCAGAAACAAATAAAGATAACTCTGTTTAAGAAATTAAACAGAGTTATATAAACATATTGCATTCATCATTGTTTACCATTTACATGTAACTATGAAAAATAACGTTTCAATTATACTCAGAAATGATATATAAAAGGAAGCGTTGTTAAAGCAAATATACATATAAATGATAGCAATTTTAAAACGAATATCATAAAACAAAAGAGATCAACAGTGAACAGATAGAAATACCTTTTTCATCTTGAAGAATTTCAAATGCATTCTGATACTCTATCCAGTAATTATAATGCAAAACAAAATTCCAAGGTACAGAAATGCAACACTTCAAAGATAATTCCGCATGAAAATCACCAGATGTGATCCTTTTCAAAAAATATATAAGACAATGGAGTACAGAAATGCAATCTCCAAGTCCAAAAATATTAAGATCAAGGACCCCTCTCTAAATGCATGAGAGGGGTTTAAATACTACTTAACTAACTCTAAAAATAGTTTATTACAAAAAATAAGGATTCGGTTCAATGACCGTCCTTTTCCTAGGCTAAAATACAGTGAAATTAAAACTAAATCTATCTAAATATGAACTTGATCTTTGATCTTGCAGGCATCTAGCATACTTTTAAGAAGATGCGGTTGACCGACTTCTGAATTCAACTGTCCTGAGAAGACAGAGTCGGCAAGCGTAGGAGCAATCTTCTCTGTAGCATTGATAATACAATTGAGTGCACTGTGCTGACTGTGTGGCTTTACCAAGTACATCCAGTATGAGTCCCAATTTAATCTTGTCAGCCCTTGGATGAATTTTGCTCTTTCTTCTGCCTTTTGCCTCCATTCTGCTTGCAATTGATTTACCTGTGGGAGATAACCTGGAACAATTTCAGAAATCAAGTTAGCTTTGTGTAAATTGTCATTTACACAATCAGTGAGAGTGTTTGCCGCTGTAGATGCCTCCTCTGCTGCCCTTTCTGCTCTTCTAATTTGTGTATCCCAATTAGTGAACAATATTTCTTTATGGTTTTCATTAATGATGGGTGCACCAGCTTTTCTGCCTTCTTCTGTCTTTTGCCATGCTAAATAATCATTAATTTTTTCATTAATCAAATCATAATCATTTCGTAGATCTACGACATGACTTGTGATTCTATCGCTTTCTTGGCACAAAGAATTCCATTGCAATATTTTTTGGCAGAAAACTTCCTCTTGTTGCAGTAGTTGATTGTTCAAAGAGATGGTTTCTGAAATGAATTCTGGAAGCTTAGGATCATCCTTATGCTGTTCTTGGATTTCTTGAAGTTGTTGTTGTAACTCTTCGAGTTTTAATTGTGCTTCCTTATTGGCCTGTACCTGTTGCAATTGCTGTTGCAGAGCCTTTATCTGTTCTTCTTTTTCATCCAACAAAAGTTGTATCTCAACTGCTTTATCAATTGTTGCAGAAGCATAAGCTCCTGTTATTTGAGATAACTTAGTGAGATTATGAGTAGGCTCTGTGGTAGGATCTTTCCATAAAACATCTACTTGTTCTGGTTCAGTAGCAATTGCACTTTCTATTTTCCTCTTTTTCCTTTGTCTCTTTACTACTGCTTTGTATTTTGGGCTGTAAAATACATCTAGAGGAGGAATGTCCTCTACATTAAGTACAATTTCAGAGGAGGGTGTGATTGGAATGTGCTCTGTTACTGCGGCTGTGCTGCTTGTTCCTGCATTCAAAACTTTGGTTGTTTGGACAGGGGTCTGTACATTCTGTCCTTCTACATTAATCAATTGATTAAAGGTTTCCCATTCTTTATCTAACTCAATGGTGACTGGCTGTTGCTGTACATTGGGTGGAGGAGGATTTGTTTGTTGAGAAGTCAAAATTTGCTGTTGAGCAAGCTCTTTAGATTGTGTAGAATCGTTAATGGATTCTTCCATTTTATCTTCCTTTTCTTTGGATGTATTGGAGTGTTCAGAATCTCTGTCAGATTTTGATTTGGATTTACCTGTGCTTGAACTGCTGTTAAGACTAACACTAGGAGTTTTCTCCTTTGCAGGCTCTATGCGTAGATTATCCAAAGGAATAGGAATTAGTCTCCTTTCTCTATACAACTTGAATTCTTGAAAATCCCCTGGAGATAGCTGCTCTCTAGCTGAATTCAAAACCTCTTTAAATGAATTTCTTGCCTGGAACATATCATCAAAAAGATCTTGCTCTGTGACAAATTCCTTTACTTTGATTGCATTGGTAAAATTCTTAACAATATCATTTTGGTCAAATAACCTTCTGGAGAATTTGAACAGCTGTAGGCATGTAATGTTGCCTATCTCATGAAATGCATGACCAATATCCAACAGTGAAAATGTTCCACATTTTATGGGAAATTGTGGCCAAATGCCCTTTTTCTTGTCTTTTAAGTCTTTTGTCATACCTCCCTGACTACAAGTCTGATAAGCAATTTCCCGGGCTACAAGTCTATCTGGAACATATAAGGGTAACACATGTGGAGAAGCATAACTTCCAAAAACCCTAATATAGGTGAACAATTCCTCCCCAAACCATCTTGCGACGGGGAGAATATCAACCTTTGTTTCTGAGGATAACCTCGGGGGATCCTTGTTATACAATGTTCTGTACAATGGCAGCATGATTCCATGACAAATTTGGTAAAAATGGGGAACAAATTTAGATTCCCACAGTTCTTTATGGTACACATGAATGGGCAAAGGGTATTGGATAGTCCATTTCCAGCCCATTACAGGGAATTTAGAGACATAGCAGATGGCGTCCATGACATAAGCAGATAAATAAAAAGGCGGATAAACCCGCTGGGAAACATTTCGTTTGGTCCGGTATTGAAAAATAGCAGTGGTCATAGTATCAGATAGGATTTTGGCCCAGTCTACAATTGTAGAATTAACGGTCGCATTCAACAAAGGAAGCCATTCGGGTAAAATCATATTTATGTCAGGCTTTCCAAAAAGCCTGCATAACATGGCAGCAGTAAAACAATAAGGAGAGGTAAGCGAACCCGTGTTGTACATACCTTGTTTGTTTTTCTTAAATGGTCCACTTCTTTTAGTCCACTCCTTTGTGCATTCTGCCAAATTCGCGTGTTCTCTGGCAAAATCTTCCATGAATTTTCCGTTGTAAGTCGCCTGTGGTTCTGGCAGCTTATACATTAATCTCACATCTTCTATGGTAAATGACCCAATTAGCTCTTCAGATGGAGTCTTGAATTGCCTGTCTGAAATATCAGCGCTGTCTAGGACCCATCTCACCATGTCTATGTATGGGAGAATCCTTGGCCTTGCCGCTATTCTATGCAGAAATGAGCAAGCCATGTCTCTAAGATTTGCTTCAGACGAATCTTTGGAACCTGCTGTAGCTACAACTTTTATCACCACAGGGTTTTCATCTTCTAACAGATTGTACATTCCTTCCCAAGTGGAAATGCTGGCATCCTTGTTACAGGCGGTGTCTGCGTATAGCGAAGCCATTTCTTTGTTCTCAGAATTTGAGCTCTTCTCCTTCTTACCCATAGTGTATGTCAGAAGCTTTGTATAGTAATTCGCTCCTTCGTGCCTGCGTTTTACGAATAAATGAGAGTAATGATATTAGAAAGGTGATGAGACTGTTTTGAATATGAACGCGGATGAAATATAATATTTTAATTGTGAAACGACTTTCACTCTAAACACAATCTCATTTCACATTAATAATCAATCCAATCATTTAATATAATCATTAAAGCGCATAACGGATTTGACATATGGACAGATTGCCTTGGGATAGCGCGCCTACATGAATCTGCGACATTGCGATCTGCGATTTGCTGCGCAATATCGCAATATCGCAATGTCGCAATATCGCAATATGAAGTCATCACGGTCATAAAGAATAGCGCAAAAACGGGAATTGCGCAATAGCGCATATCGCAAAAATCACAGCGGTAACATCTCATAAAATCGTGGCGCATGTTTAAAGAGGCGCAAAAAGATATTCATTAACCAATTGCATTTTTACTAGTATAAAACTTTTAACTAATGCGTTTTATCAAGAGTATATATTATCCATGGATACTATCTTGTTCAAAAATGAGTTTTATTAAAATCTATCTCATAGCTTGAATTTTCGCAATATTCTTTCAAAGGGATTTTTATAGGTTTATGATAGAAAGTTTTATTTTCTAAGGCAAACAAATCCTAATCGTTTTTTGGATTTTTTTTTAAACTAAGGGTCCACATTTTATTTAGTAATAATACTAAAATAAAAAGGGGGGTTGTTGCTAGCCACAACAATTGGCGATTTACTGGAAGAAACAATTATCTCTGAAAAAATAAAATGAACATTCTATCTTTAGTAAGTAAAGATTTTTAAAGATGATGAAAATTATCTTAGGATAATTCAAATAAAATGTAACTTATGAAAGAGAAATAAAAATCATTTCATAATTTCTTTCTAATTCTTCAAGAAAAATAAAAGCATTTTGGGTTATTTCAAGCTTTGATTGGTGTTAATAATGAAGTAAGTGGATCTCTCCAAGTTTTGGTTTTATAATATACTCTATTGCCATAGGTATTGCCTCTGCTGCCAACAAACGTTTATAGTCTCGACAGGGTTACCTTTAAACCATTAACCATTCATTGTCCCATCCAACTAAAATTATGACCTTTTAAAAGATAAATTCATAAGATCTATTATCTCATGTTTTTTGTCTTTTATTTATTTTTATTTTAAGAGCCATTGTTCTGGTTTGGTGGCCAGTTGATAACAATGCCATTCACTATAATTAAACTGAACAAGATGGCTCATGATGAGACCCCTTGTCTTATATTTATAAGCCATTACCCTGTTTTGGTATGCAGTATTGGTAATGTCAGTTTTATTATTCCTTATGAACATAGTAAGTCGGCTCATAATGAGACCTCTTATCTCTTAAATTTTTCGTATAATTTCTTAGAATTACATTCTAAAAAACCACAACTTAAATGGATGGGGTGAAATAGTTTTATCCTTAAGAATGAATGGATGACAATTTTCAGATTTTTTTGAGTTCCAAAACTTTTGAAAAAATCTTTACTTTTATAGATAACCTTTCTCTGCTTGATAAACTTATGATGATTTACATTTCCCTTAAGTTTTCAAAAGATCATGTAAATGATTGAAATAATCTTTTCAAAGTCTTAACATCTTATTTTAAACTATTCAAAAACTGTAATCATTACTTTTTAAAAATTCTTATTTACACGAAATAAATATTTATAATATTTTTCCGAATAAATTTTCTTAAATAGTAAACAGTCAATCAGAGACTCATAAAAAACCTTTATTTGTGAAAATAAAAACAATCAAAATCTGCAGAAAGAAATATATACAGTTTAAGAAGGGGTTACCTCCTTAGGAAAAGAATTTCTTCAAGATAAGCCCATTTACAGGAAGAGACTCTCTCTTACCTGCTAGATCTTGGAGTATGAATGTATTTGAGCCTGTCTTCTCAACAATCTGAAATGTTCCAAGCCACATTTTCTGAAATTTGGTATGTTTACCCTTTTCTTCGTGTGCTTTATCCCATTTCAAAACGAGATCACCAATTGACAAAATTTTTGAGCTGGTAGAACTTGCATCAAAAGAAGATTTTACAAGCTGTTGATGTTTTTCATGAGTAATTTTTGCTTTATCCCTATCTTCTTCTATTTTAAGGATTTGATCATATCTCAATTGAATGGATGATGAAGGATTTTCTTCAATAAACTGTATTAGGGCTAATGATGGAAGAGTTAAATTTGAAGGTATCACAGCTTCTTTTCCATAAACCAGATTGAAAGGTGAAGTCCCTATTGAAGCTTTTTCAGTGATACGATCAACCCATAACGCAAAGATTAAAGATTTATGCCAATTCTTTTGATTTTGATCAACGGTTCTTTTAATGATTTTGATAAGGTTTTTATTAGTGGATTCAGCCAAACCATTACCTTGTGGATAATAATTTGCTGAATATTTTAATTTAAAACCTCTTTTGACAACAAATTCAATTAAACTATTTCCAGAGAAGTAAGATGCATTATCAAAAACAAGAGCTTGAGGTACACCAAACCTGGTTATGATGAATTGATCTATGAAATCAATAATTGCATCAGAATTGGCTACCTTCAACGGGATTTCCTCTACCCATTTTGTAAAGTAATCGGTTGCAGTAAGGATGTACTTGTGCTGTTTGGAAGAATGAGGTACTATCTCACCAATAATGTCAAGCCCCCATTGTTCGAATGGTTGCTCAATAGTCACTGGTTGCAAAGGAAAAGCTGGTTTCCTTTGTCTTCCACTTGTAGTTTGACAAATTTGGCACTTCCTTACGTAATCATGCGTATCTTTAAAAAGGGTAGGCCAGTAATAACCAGCACGAATTATTTTGTGAGCTGTGGTATCACCTCCAAAATGACCTCCTGTTGGTCCATCATGCAACTCCTGCAAAACCTTTTCAGCTTCAGTCTTTTCAAGACATCTTAATAAAATTGAATCATATTTTTTTCTAAATAACACATTATCAATGATCTCATATTTAATAGCCTTTAACCTTAAAGCGCGTTTACTCTTATAGCTGAGATTAGAAGGAGCATACCCATTTTTCAAGTAATAGATAAGATCAGCATACTGAGATCCGGAATTTGTAACACTTATCTGACTTACTTGAATATCTTGATTTGGATCTTGATCTTCTGGTATGTTATGAGCTCCTGCCAATAATCTGCAAAAACCTTGTCCTCTAACAATCTTAGCTGGTTTAATATCAATATCATATTCTTGCAAGGCTGTTACCCAGTTAGCTCTCTTTTCTCCTACTTCTCTCTGAATTAATAATTGCCTCACTGTAGAGAATGGGACAATAATTTTTGTATGTGTTTTCAAGAGAAAAGGTCTGAAATGTTTAATTGATTTAAACACAGCAAAGGCTTGTTTTTCAACATCGGAATAATTAAGCTCAGCTCCTTGCAGATTTGAGCTAAAGAAAGAAATTGGTGCTTCGATTTCTTGATTGTTGAGTTGTGTTAAAACGGCTGCATAGGATGTTTCAGTAGCCAGAGTATACAAAGTAAAATATTTAGAAAAATCTGGGGTATTTAGTGCTGGTGCATTAATGATTGCGTGTTTAATTGCCTTGAAGGCTTCTTTCTCTTCATGCCCCCATTTGAATACTGAATTCTTCTTGATCATATTTTGCATAGGTAAAACAATTAAAAAAAAATCAGGAATGGATCTTTTAACAAAATTGATTTGTCCAAGAAAAGATTGCATGGATTTTTAATTATGTGGTAAAGAAATATCAGAAATTTCTTTCACTCTATCTGGATCAATATATATACCATCTTTTGACACAACAAATCCTAAGAGTTTTCCTTCATCTAAACCAAAGAAAGATTTCTTCGGATTTAAGGAAATCCCAAACCTTCTACATCTTTCAAATATTTGTTTTAAGTCATGTATATGATTGGCTCTCTTCTTTGAAAATAATGTTATGTCATCAAGATAAACAACAACTGATTTATTGATCAGACCTTTGAATGCTATATCCATGGCTCTTTGAAAAGTTGCTCCTGCATTTATTAGACCAAAAGGCATTTTCTGATAAGTGTAAGTTCCCCATTTTGTTCTGAAAGTTGTCTTCAATCTGTCATCTGGGTGAACTAAAACTTGATTATAGCCTGAAAATCCATCGAGAAAAGACATAAGTTTAGAACCAGCTACCTTTTGAAGTATCTGTTCCATGGTTGGCAATGGGAAATTATCTTTTAAACATGCCTTGTTTAAATTTCTGAAATCAATACAGATTCTTATATCACCATTCTTATTTCTTACAGGTACCATATTGGAAACCCAATTAGAGTGCTTGACTGGAAAAATGATTTTGGCTTTCAAAAGTTTATTGAGTTTTGATTTGATTTGACTCTCGAGATTTGGATGGATCTTTCTCAACTTCTGTTGAATAGGTTTAACATCAGGAAACATTGGAATTGTGTGTTGGATAATCGAAGTATCATATGTTTTTAGATCATCATAATTCCAAGCAAACACATTTTTATACTTGTTCAGCAGTTTAATGAATACACTCCTTTCCTCTGGTGTTAAATTGAGTCCTAAATTAATGTTTTGAGGTTTAGAATCAGAACCAAGATTTACTAATTCAAACTTCAAAGTGGAACTTTGAAGTTTCGAATTAACAACTTTCTTGAATCTGTCTCTAATGTCATATAAATCTTCTAATTTAACAACAGATTTTGGAATGGGGTTTTCATTACCTTTTGAAGCAATTTATAAATCATGATCATCTTCGTCAATAATTTGATCATCATATGATTTCTCTGAAGTCATGAAATTTAGAATATCTTGATCATGATAGAATACTCTCCAGTTTGTAACATTATCTGGGACAGATGGACGAAAAATCAATTCTACAGAAAACCTATCAGGACTGCAATCTTCAGCAGGTAGGAGTTTAGATGCAACATTAACTAACAAGTCAGCTGATGTATTCTGATTCCTAGGAATAGGAGAAATATTGAATGCTAAAAAATGAGTGGTGAGATCTTGTACTAGGGTTTGATAGTGTTTAAGATGTCCTGAAAGGCAATGAATAGTATTCCTAACTTGTTTTATGACAATTTCGGAATCACCAAAGACTTTCAAGTATTTAACATCTAACACTATAGCTTTATAAAGTCCTTGAACCAAGGCTTCATATTCTGCGGTATTGTTAGTACACTCAAATTCTAACCTACATGACAGCATGGTTTTCTCCCCATCTGGATCAATTAAGATGCATCCAGCTCCAGCTCCATCACTATACTTTGATCCATCAAAATATAATGACCAAAATAAAGATTTGTCTATTGGCTTATCTAAAATTACATCAGAAATATTTACAATTCTGGAAGAATCAGATTGTGAAAAATTTTCTATCTGAGAAACAAAAGTATTTACAGAAAAAGGTGATTGAGGAGCTTTGAAATTTCCAAGAAATGATTCAGCAGAATAACCTCCAAGAATATTGTTGTTGAATGCCACAGGTTCATTAGGCTGTTCAAATTCAGTGACAGTGTGCGTCATATGTTTTTCTCGTTCAATTTTGATTTGATTTGGTTTCCTTTTATAGGGAAGCCACATGTGTGAATAATCAGTCGAGATATAACCATTAAGTTTCGCAGACCAGTCCCTACTCAAGATTAATCCATAAAATTCAGGGATATCAGCAATCAAAATATCAATTCTTTGGACAATTCTAGGATCTGAGGCTAATCTAATAGTAACTGAATTTATTTCTCCTACCACTTGAACTTTAGAGCGATCCAACTGAACGATATGAACTGCTGATTTCTGTGGTTCAATATTCAATTTAGCACAGACAGAAGTAGGCATAATATTAGAGGAAGCTCCAGAATCAATCAAACAATTGTGCATATTTTTATTGTACATCTCATAAGTCAAAAGAAAAGGAGGAGTTTGAGAATTTGACTTTTCCCCAATGAGCACAGTATCAGTAGCATCTACCTTATCTGGTGGCTTACCAGTTCCTCTCGCTGCTTTTGCAACTACACCGCTTGGTACAGGAGCAATTGGTGTAGCGTTAATACTTTTTAATAACAACTTTTGCTAATGTTTTAGTTTGCTGAGTTCATGTAAGGAAATGTTAGCTTTGATCTTTTTCATGTCCTCAACAATGTTGTATTCCATGGGTTCTGACACTACCAAAGTCTTTGCTGTTGATGTGAGAGGATTAGAAGAGGATGGCTGATTTTGAGTAGGCAGTGAAGAAGTTTTCTTCACAATGGGTTTGTCTTTGGTACTTGGAGTTGCAATTTTCTTTTTAGGAACTTCTTGCACTGGTTCTGCTGTAGATTTACTCCTAGTACTTACAGGCATAGCTTCTTCACTATCAGAATTCGGGAGAATAAAATCCCACATTCCATTTAATTCAACTATTTCTTCATTTTCGTCTTCTTGATCTGATACTACAGATGTATCTTCTTCTTCTTCATCTTCTTCTGATTCTGCATTTGAAATTGTATTAGGAGGTTTAGATTCAACTTGGTTTCTTCTGAAATTTCGGAATGGTTTCTTAGTAGAGGTTTCAGCTACTTGTTTTTTGATTTCAACCATTTCATTTGACATAGTTTTAAGCACTTTCTGTAAACCTTCCATGTCATATGGATCTTTGGCTTTTTTCTTTGAATCATCTCTGAAGCTGACCTTCTTTAATTTCCTTTCTTCAAGAGCATTTTTCTTTTCCAGAGAAGTGATACGTTTTTCCACTGCAATAGCTTCTTTCATATTCTCAGCTAATGTAGGTTTTGCAGCTCTGTCCACGAAAATTGCTATGTTTGAGGGTAAGGCTGTTATGTACCATTCAATTCTGACCTGTTCACTGGGCTGTGAATCTACGTGGATTTTGTTCAAAAGTTTGTTAAATCTAGTGTTGAATTCTTTAATGGGCTATTTTCAAATTTGAGAGATCATTGAGTAAAGTTGCAAATGATCGGTCATCTCCAAATTTGGTTAAAAAATGATCTGCAAAAATATCCCAACTTGTTATAGATCCTGATGGTAATGAAAAATACCATGATCCTGCTGTTCCTTGAAGAGTATAGGGGAATAGTCTAACTACAACATCTTCCTGTGTGACTCCATTCAAATTAATAGCCAGCATAAAGTTATTGATATGTTCTTCAGCTTGAATGTTAAGATCTAGGCTAAACTTTGGAAGCCATTTTCCAGGATTGTCTGGTAAATCATGTAAAGGTGTAGCCATGTTGACTGCTCCTGGAGTAGACCATGGTCTCTGTGCCATTATCGGAACAACTACTAGAGGGATAGTAGAAACTGGTGGTGTTTGAATAGAAGTTGTTGGAATGGATGATGTTGAGACTGATGAGGATTGAGGAGAAGATGTTTGTGGAGATGATATGGAAACGAATGTACTTTGTTGAGAAGGGATTTCGGAAACAGGTATTTGGATATTAGAGGTTGAACTTGCTGATTCCGATTGGGTTTTTCTTGTCTTGAATCTACTAGGTAAAGGGAATTCTTTGGGAGAAATACCAAGTTTTTCACTTTGAAGCCTAGTAAGCGGTTTGGAAGAAACAAATTTTGAAGTTACACTACCTTCAGATATTTCAGACTCTTCAAGAGATAATGAGAATCCTTTCAATTTATGAATTAGATCTTGAACTTCAGGAGACTCAGGATTTTGATCGTCTGAATGTTTTGAGATTTTAGTAGTGGGTGTCTGAATATTTTCTGCAATTTCTTCTCTAGGATTTTGAATTTCAGAAGAAATTGAAGAAGTTAATGAGGGTGTTTTGCTCTCGGAATGGCTTGTGGATAAATATTTACTTGCCATTCATAGCTCAGGCCCTCCTTCTAGCGCCAAAAATGTTAAAGCCTAGAAAATCTCTGCTTCAAACATCGGGGAAAACCACCCGGTCGGGACCTTAAGACAACTCCTTTTCCGTTTGGAATGGTGTCTCCGACTAGATTTAAAGGACCAGTTTCCTTGTAACTAACTGGATTGGATTGGATGGGTGGAAATGGGACTAAATTGACTAAAATAAAACTATCTAAGCTAAACTAAATACTGATAAAGAAATCCTCATATTAACCCGGGTAATAATATGTGAATACAACTTAAGATTGTTCCAATTCAACAATAACCATGAAAATGTATTATTAATCAAATTGAAATGTGCAGAAACAAATAAAGATAACTCTGTTTAAGAAATTAAACAGAGTTATATAAACATATTGCATTCATCATTGTATACCATTTACATGTAATTATGAAAAATAACGTTTCAATTATACTCAGAAATGATATATAAAAGGAAGCGTTGTTAAAGCAAATATACATATAAATGATAGCAATTTTAAAACGAATATCATAAAACAAAAGAGATCAACAGTGAACAGATAGAAATACCTTGTTCATCATGAAGAATTTCAGATGCATTCTGATACTCTATCCAGTAATTATAATGCAAAACCAAATTCCAAGGTACAGAAATGCAACACTTCAAAGATAATTCCGCATGAAAATCACCAGATGTGATCCTTTTCAAAAAATATATAAGACGATGGAGTACAAAAATGCAATCTCCAAGTCCAAAAATATTCAGATCCAGGACCCCTCTCTAAATGCATGAGAGGGGTTTAAATACTACTTAACTAACTCTAAAAATAGTTTATTACAAAAAATAAGGATTCGGTTCAATGACCGTCCTTTTCCTAGGCTAAAATACAGTGAAATTAAAACTAAATCTATCTAACTATGAACTTGATCTTTGATCTTGCGGGCATCTAGCATACTTTTAAGAAGATGCGGTTGACCGACTTCTGAATTCAACTGTCCTGAGAAGACAGAGTCGGCAAGCGTAGGAGCAATCTTCTCTGTAGCATTGATAATACAATTGAGTGCACTGTGCCGACTGTGTGGCTTTACCAAGTACATCCAGTATGAGTCCCAATTTAATCTTGTCAGCCCTTGGATGAATTTTGCTCTTTCTTCTGCCTTTTGCCTCCATTCTGCTTGCAATTGATTTACCTGTGGGAGATAACTTGGAATAGTTTCAGAAATCAAGTTAGCTTTGTGTAAATTGTCATTTACACAATCAGTGAGAGTGTTTGCCGCTGTAGATGCCTCCTCTGCTGCCCTTTCTGCTCTTCTAATTTGTGCATCCCAATTAGTGAACAATATTTCTTTATGGTTTTCATTAATGATGGGTGCACCAGCTTTTCTGCCTTCTTCTGTCTTTTGCCATGCTAAATAATCATTAATCTTTTCATTAATCAAATCATAATCATTTCGTAGATCTACGACATGACTTGTGATTCTATCGCTTTCTTGGCACAAAGAATTCCATTGCAATATTTTTTGGCAGAAAACTTCCTCTTGTTGCAGTAGTTTATTGTTCAAGGATATGGTTTCTGAAATGAATTTTGGAAGCTTAGGATCATCCTTATGCTGTTCTTGGATTTCTTGAAGTTGTTGTTGTAACTCTTCAAGTTTTAATTGTGCTTCCTGATTGGCCTGTACCTGTTGCAATTGCTGTTGCAGAGCCTTTATCTGTTCTTCTTTTTCATCCAACAAAAGTTGTATCTCAGCTGCTTTATCAATTGTTGCAGAAGCATAAGCTCCTGTTATTTGAGATAACTTAGTGAGATTATGAGTAGGCTCTGTGGCAGGATCTTTACCCCTCTTTGCTTTGTATTTTGGGCTGTAAAATACATCTAGAGGAGGAATGTCCTCTACATTAAGTACAATTTCAGAGGAAGGTGTGCTTGGAATGTGCTCTGTTACTGCAGCTGTGCTGCTTGTTCCTGCATTCAAAACTTTGGTTGTTTGGACAGGGTTCTGTACATTCTGTCCCTCTACGTTAATCAATTGATTAAAGGTTTCCCATTCTTTATCTAATTCCATGGTGACTAGCTGTTGCTGTACATTGGGTGAAGGAGGATTTTTTTGTTGAGAAATCAAAATTTGTTGGTGAGCAAGCTCTTTAGGTTGTGCAGAATCTTTGATGGATTCTTCCCTTTTATCTTCCATTTCTTTGGATGTATTGGAGTGTTCAGAATCTCTTTCAGATTTTGATTTGGATTTACTTGTGCTTGAACTGTTGTTAAGACTAACACTAGGAGTTTTCTCCTTTGCAGGCTCTATGCGTAAATTATCCAACGGAATAGGAATTAGTCTCCTTTCTCTGTACAATTTGAATTCCTGAAAATCCCCTGGAGATAGCTGCTCTCTAGCTGAATTCAAAACTTCTTTAAATGAATTTCTTGCCTGGAACATATCATCGAAAAGATCTTGCTCTGCGACAAATTCCTTTACTTTGATTGCATTGGTAAAATTCTTAACAATATCATTTTGGTCGAATAACCTTCTGGAGAATTTGAACAGCTGTAGGCATGTAATGTTGCCTATCTCATGAAATGCATGACCAATATCCAACAGTGAAAATGTTCCACATTTTATGGGAAATTGTGGCCAAATGCCCTTTTTCTTGTCTTTTAAATCTTTTGTCATACCTCCTTGGCCACAGGTCTGATAAGCAATTTCCCGGGCTACAAGTCTATCTGGAACATATAAGGGTAAAACATGGGGAGAAGCATAACTTCCAAAAACCCTAATATAGGTGAACAATTCCTCCCCAAACCATCTTGCGACGGGGAGAATATCAACCTCTGTTTCTGAGGATAACCTCAGGGGATCCTTGTTATACAATGTTCTGTACAATGGCAGCATGATTCCATGACAAATTTGATAAAAATGGGGAACAAACTTAGATTCCCACAGCTCTTTATGGTACACATGAATGGGCAAAGGGTCTTGGATAGTCCATTTCCAGCCCATTACAGGGAATTTAGAGACATAGCAGATGGCGTCCATGACATAAGCAGATAAATAAAAAGGCGGATAAACCCGCTGGGAAACATTTCGTTTTGTCCGGTATTGAAAAATAGCAGTGGTCATAGTATCAGATAGGATTTTGGCCCAGTCTACAATTGTAGAATTAACGGCCGCATTCAACAAAGGAAGCCATTCGGGTAAAATCATATTTATGTCAGGCTTTCCAAAAAGCCTGCATAACATGGTAGCAGTAAAACAATAAGGAGAGGTAAGAGAACCCGTGTTGTACATACCTTGTTTGTTTTTCTTCAATGGTTCACTTCTTTTAGTCCACTCCTTTGTGCATTCTGCCAAATTCGCGTGTTCTCTGGAAAAATATTCCATGAATTTTTTGTTGTAAGTCGCCTGTGGTTCTGGCAGCTTATACATTAATCTCACATCTTCTATGGTAAATGACCCAATTAGCTCTTCAGATGGAGTCTTGAATTTCCTATCTGAAATATCAGCGCTGTCCAGGACCCATCTCACCATGTCTGTGTATGGGAGAATCCTTGGCCTTGCTGCTATTCTATGCAGAAATGAGCAAGCCAAGTCTCTAAGATTTGCTTCAGACGAATCTTTGGAACCTGCTGTAGCTACAACTTTTATCACCACGGGGTTTTCATCTTCTAACAGATTGTACATTCCTTCCCAAGTGGATATGCCGGCATCCTTGTTACAGGCGGTGTCTGCGTATAGCGAAGCCATTTCTTTGTTCTCAGAATTTGAGCTCTTCTCCTTCTTACCCATAGTGTATATCAGAAGCTTTGTATAGTAATTCACTCCTTCGTGCCTGCGTTTTACGAATAAATGAGAGTAATGATATTAGAAAGGTGATGAGACTGTTTTGAATATGAACGCGGATGAAATATAATATTTTAATTGCGAAACGACTTTCACTCTAAACACAATCTCATTTCACATTAATAATCAATCCAATCATTTAATATAATCATTAAAGCGCATAGCGGATTTGACATATGGACAGATTGCCTTGGGATAGCGCGCCTACATGAATCTGCGACATTGCGATCTGCGATTTGCTGCGCAATATCGTAATGTCGCAATATCGCAATATGAAGTCATCACAGTCATAAAGAATAGCGCAAAAACGGGAATTGCGCAATAGCGCAAAGCGCATATCGCAAAAATCACAATAGCGCATATCGCAAAATCGCATATTTGAAAGGAGCGCATAACGCAAAATCGCAAAAGCGCATGTTTAAAAGAGCGCAAAAGATATTCATTAACCAATTCTGTTTTCTGCGCTATGCGATTTGCGACTAATGCGTTTTATCAAAGGTATATATTATTTATGGATGCACTATCTTGTTCAAAGAGTAGTTTTATTAAAATCTATCATAAACTTAAGATTTTCGCAATATTCTTTCAAAGGGATTTTTATAGGTTTATGATAGAAAGTTTTATTTTCTAAGGCAAACAAATCCTAATGTTTAAAGAGCAATTTTATTATAATCTATCATAAACTTAAGAGTTTCTTAATATTCTTTCAAAGGGATTTGTATAGGTTTATGATAGAAAGTTTTATTTTTTAAAAGGCAAACAAATCCTAATTGATTTTTTGGATTTTTAACTAAGGGTCCTCATTTATTTAGTATTATTACTAATATTAAATAAAAGGGGGGTTGTTGCTGGTCACAACAATTGACGATTCACTGAAAGAAACAATTATCTCTGAAAAAATAAAATGAACATTCTATCTTTAGTAAGTAAAAGTTTTTAAAGATAATGAAAACTATCTTAGGATAATTCAAATAAAATGTAACTATAAAAAATCATTTCATAATTTCTTTCTAATTCCTTAAGAAATAAAAACATTTTGGGTTATCTCAAGCTTTGATTGGTGTTAATAATGAAGTAAGTGGATCTCTCCAAGTTTTGGTTTTATAATATACTCTATTGCCATAGGTATTGCCTCTGCTGCCAGCAAACGTTTATAGTCTCGACAGGGTTACCTTTAAACCATTAATCATTCATTATCCCATCCAACTAAAATTATGACCTTTTAAAAGATAAATTCATAAGAGCTATTATATCATGTTTTTGTCTTTTATTTATTTTTATTTTAAGAGCCATTGTTCTAGTTTGGTGGCCAGTTGATAACAATGCCATTCACTAGTTATAATTAAACTGAACAAGCTGGCTCGTGATGAGACCCCTTGTCTTATATTTATAAGCCATTACCCTGTTTTGGTATGCAGTATTGGTAATGTCAGTTTTATTACTCCTTATGAACATGGTAAGTCGGCTCGCAATGAGACCTCTTATCTCTTAAAATTTTCGTATAATTTCTTAGAATTACATTCTAAAAAAATCACAACTTAAATGGATGGGGTGAAATAGTTTTATCCTTAAGAATCAATGGATGACAATTTTCAGAGTTTTTTGAGTTCCAAAACTTTGAAAAAATATCTTTACTTTAATAGATAACCTTTCTCTGCTTAATAAACCTTATAATGATTTACATTTTCCTCAAGTTTTCAAAAGATCATGTAAATGATTGAAATAATCTTTTCAAAGTTTAACATCTTATTTTAAACTATTCAAAAATTGTAATCATTACTTTAAAAATTCTTATTTACACAAAATAAATATTTATAATATTTTTCCGAAGAAATTTTCTTAAATAGTAAACAATCAATCAGAGACTCATTAACAACCTTTATTTGCAAAAACAAAAACAATCAAAATTCTGCAAAAAGAAATATGTACAGTTTTTTAAGAAGGGGTTACCTCCTTATGAAAAGAATTTCTTCAAGATAAGCCCATTTACAGGAAGAGACTCTCTCTTACCTGTTAGATCTTGGAGTATGAATGTATTTGAGCTTATATTTTCAATGATCTGAAATGGTCCAAGCCACATTTTCTGAAACTTGGTATGTTTACCTTTTTCTTCGTGTGCTTTATCCCATTTCAAAACGAGATCACCAATTGACAAAAATTTTGAGCCAGTAGAACTTGCATCAAAAGAAGATTTTACAAGCTGTTGATGTTTTTCATGAGTAATTTTTGCTTTATCCCTATCTTCTTCTAGTTTAATGATTTGATCATACCTCAATTGAATGGATGATGATGGATTTTCTTCAATAAACTGCACTAGGGCTAACGATGGAAGAGTTAAATTTGATGGTATCACAGCTTCTTTTCCATAAACCAGATTGAAAGGTGAAGTCCCTATCGAAGCTTTCTCAGTGATACGATCAGCCCCTAACGCAAAGATTAAAGATTTGTGCCAATTCTTTTGATTTTGATCAATGGTCCTTTTAATGATTTTGATAAGGTTTTTGTTAGTGGATTTAGCCAAACCATTACCTTGTGGATAATAATTTGTTGAATACTTTAATTTAAAACCTCTTTTGACTGCAAATTCAATTAAACTATTTCCAGAAAAGTAAGATGCATTATCAAAAACAAGAGCTTGAGGTACACCAAACCTGGTTATGATGAATTGATCTATGAAATCAATAATTGCATCAGAATTGGCTACCTTCAACAGAATTGCCTCTACCCATTTTGTAAAGTAATCAGTTGCAGTAAGGATGTACTTGTGCTGTTTGGAAGAATGAGGTACTATCTCACCAATAATGTCAAGCCCCCATTGTTCGAATGGTTGCTCAATAGTTACTGGTTGCAAAGGAAAAGCTGGTTTCCTTTGTCTTCCACTTGCAGTTTGACAAATTTGGCACTTCCTTACGTAATCATGCGTATCTTTAAAAAGGGTAGGCCAGTAATAACCAGCACGAATTATTTTGTGAGCCGTGGTATCACCTCCAAAATGACCTCCTGCTGGTCCATCATGTAGTTCCTGCAAAACCTTTTCAGCTTCAGTCTTTTCAAGACATCTTAATAAAATTGAATCATAATTTTTTCTAAATAACACATTATCAATGATCTCATATTTATCAGCCTTTAACCTTAAAGCACGTTTTCTTTTATAACTGAGGTTAGAAGGAGCATACCCATTCTTCAAGTAATAGATGAGATCAGCATACTGAAATTCAGCATCTGTAACACTTATCTGACTTACTTGAATATCTTGATTTGATTCTTGATTTTCTGGTATATTATGAGCTCCTGCCAATAATCTGCAAAAACCTTGTCCTCTAACAATCTTAGCTGGTTTAATATCAATATCATATTCTTGCAAGGCTGTTACCCAGTTAGCTCTCTTTTCTCCTACTTCTTTTTGAATTAATAACTGCCTCACTGCAGAGAATGGGACAATGATTTTTGTATGTGTTTTCAAGAGAAAAGGTCTAAAATGTTTGATTGATTTAAACACAGCAAAGGCTTGTTTTTCAACATCGGAATAATTAAGCTCAGCTCCTTGCAGATTTGAGCTAAAGAAAGAAAGTGGTGCTTCGATTTCTTGATCATTGAGTTGTGTTAGAACAGCTGCATAGGATGTTTCAGTGGCCAGAGTATACAAAGTAAAATCTTTAGAAAAATTCGGGGTATTCAATGTTGGTGCATTAATGATCGCTTGTTTGATTGAATCAAAAGCTTCTTTTTCTTTATGCGTCCATTTGAATATTGAATTCTTCTTGATCATATTTTGCATAGGTAAAACAATAAAAGAAAAATCAGGAATAAATCTTTTAACAAAATTGATCTGTCCAAGAAATGATTGCATGGATTTTTTGTTATGCGGTAAAGAAATATCAGAAATTTCTTTCACTCTATCTGGATCAATATATATACCATATTTTGACACAACAAATCCTAAGAGTTTTCCTTCATCTAAAGCAAAGAAAGATTTCTTCGGATTTAAGGAAATACCAAACCTTCTACATCTTTCAAATATTTGTTTTAAGTCATGTATATGATTGGCTCTCTTTTTTTAAAATACTGTTATGTCATCAAGATAAACAACAACTGATTTATTGATCGGACCTTTGAATGCTATGTCCATGGCTCTTTGAAAAGTTGCTCCTGCATTTATTAGACCAAAAGACATTTTCTGATAAGCGTAAGCTCCCCATTTTGTTCTGAAAGTTTTCTTCAATCTTTCATCTGGGTGAACTAAAACTTGATTATAGCCCGAAAACCCATCGAGAAAAGACATAAGTTCAGAACCAGCTACCTTTTGAAGTATCTGTTCCATGGTTGGCAATGGGAAATTGTCTTTTAAACATGCCTTGTTTAGATTTCTGAAATCAATACAGATTCTTATATCACCATTCTTCTTCCTTACAGGTACCATATTGGAAACCCAATTAGAGTGCCTGACTGGAAAAATGATTTTGGCTTTCAAAAGTTTATTGAGTTCTGATTTGATTTGACTTTCGAGATTTGGATGGATCTTTCTCAACTTCTGTTGAACAGGTTTAACATCAGGAAGCATTGGAATCTTGTGTTGAATAACCGAAGTATTATATGTTCTCAGATCATCATAATCCCAAGCAAAAACGTTTTTATATTTGTTCAGCAGTTTAATGAATGCATTCCTTTCCTCTGGTGTTAAATTGAGTCCTAAGTTAACGTTTTGAGGTTTAGAATCAGAACCAAGATTTACTAATTCAAACTTCAAAGTGGAACTTTGAAGTTTCGAATTAACAACTTTCTTGAATCTGTCTCTAATGTCATATAAATCCTCTAATTTAACAACAGATTTTGGAATGGGGTTTTCATTACCTTTTGAAGCAATTTGTAAATCATGATCTTCTTCGTCAATAATTTGCTCGTCATATGATTTCTCTGAAGTCATGAAATTTAGAATATCTTGATCATGATAGAAAACTCTCCAGTTTGTAACATTATCTGGGACAGATGGACGAAAAATCAATTCTACAGAAAACCTATCAGGACTGCAATCTTCAGCAAGTAGGAGTTTAGATGCAACATTAGCTAACAAGTCGGCTGATGTATTCTGATTCCTAGGAATAGGAGAAATATTGAATGCTAAAAAATGAGTGGTGAGATCTTGCACTAGGGTTTGATAGTGTTTAAGATGTCCTGAAAGGCAATGAATAGTATTCCTAACTTGTTTAATGACAATTTCGGAATCACCAAAAACTTTCAAGTATTTAACATCTAACCCTATAGCTTTATAAAGTCCTTGAACCAAGGCTTCATATTCTACGGTATTGTTAGTACACTCAAATTCTAATCTACATGACAGCATGGTTTTCTCTCCATTTGGATCAATTAGGATGCATCCAGCTCCAGCTCCATCACTAGATTTCGATCCATCAAAATATAATGACCAAAATAAAGACTTATCTATTGGCTTATCTACAATTACATCCGAAATATTTACAATTCTGGAAGTATCAGATTGTGAAAAAAATTCTATCTGAGAAACAAAAGTATTTACAGAAAAAGGTGATTAAGGAGCTTTGAAATTTCCAAGAAATGATTCAGCAGAATAACCTCCAAGAATATTGTTGTTGAATGCTACAGGTTCATTAGGTTGTTCAAATTCAGTGACAGTGTGTGTCATATGTTTTTCTCGTTCAATTTTGATTTGATTTGGTTTCCCTTTGTAGGGAAGCCACATGTGTGAATAATCAGTCGAGATATAACCGTTAAGTTTTGCAGACCAGTCCCTGCTCAAGATTAATCCATAGAATTCAGGAATATCAGCAATCAAAATATCAATTCTTTGGACAATTCTAGGATCTGAGGCTAATCTGATAGTAACTAAATTAATTTATCCTACCACTTGGACTTTAGAGCGATCCAACTGAACGATATGAACTGCTAATTTCTGTGGTTCAATATTCAATTTAGCACATACAGAAGTAGGCATTATATTGGAGGAAGCTCCAGAATCAATCAAACAATTGTGCAGATTTTTATTGTACATCTCATAAGTCAAAAGAAAATGAGGAGTTTGAGAATTTGACTTTTCCCCAATGAGCACAGTATCAATAGCATCTACCTTATCTAGTGGCTTACCAGTTCCTCTTGCTTCTTTTGCAACTACACCGCTTGGTACAGGAGCAATTGGTGTAGCGTTAAGTTCTTTTAATAACAATTTTTGCTGGTGTTTTAGTTTGCTGAGTTCATGTAAGGAAATGTTAGCTTTGATCTTTTTCATGTCCTCAACAATGTTGTATTCCATGGGTTCTAACACTACTAAATTCTTTGCTGTTGATGTGAGAGGATTAGAAGAGGACGGTTGATTTTGAGTAGGCAATGAAGAAGTTTTCTTCACAGTGGGTTTGTCTTTGGTACTTGGAGTTGTAATTTTCTTTTTTGGAACTGTTTGCACTGGTTCTGTTGTGGATTTACTCCTAGTACTTACAGGCATAGCTTCTTCACTATCAGAATTAGGGAGAATAAAATCCCACATTCCATTCAATTCAGCTATTTCTTCATTCTCGTCTTCTTGATCTGATACTATAGATGTATCTTCTTCTTCTTCCTCTTCTTCTGATTCTGCATTTGAGATTGCATTAGGAGGTTTAGATTCAACTTGATTCCTTCTGAAATTTCGGAATGGTTTCTTGGTAGAAGTTTCAGCCACTTGTTTTTTAATTTCAACCATTTCATTTGACATGGTTTTAAGAACTTTCTGTAAACCTTCCATGTCATATGGATCTTTGGCCTTTTTCTTTGAATCATCCCTAAAGCTGACCTTCTTTGATTTCCTTTCTTCAAGAGAATTTTTCTTTTCCAGAGAAGTGATACGTTTTTCCACTGCAATAGCTTCTTTCATATTCTCAGCTAATGTAGGTTTTGCAGCTCTGTCCACGAAAATTGCTATGTTTGAGGGTAAGGCAGTTATGTACCATTCAATTCTGACTTGTTCACTGGGCTGTGAATCTACGTGAATTTTTTTCAAGAGTTTATTGAATCTAGCGTTGAATTCTTTAATGGGTTCCTTGGGTTCTATTTTCAAATTTGAGAGATCATTAAGTAAAGTTGCAATTGATCGGTCATCTCCAAATTTGGTTAAAAAATGATCTGCAAAAATGTCCCAGCTTGTTATAGATCCTGATGGTAATGAAAAATACCATGATCCTGCTGTCCCTTGAAGAGTATAAGGGAATAGTCTAACTACAACATCTTCCTGTGTGACTCCATTCAAATTAATAGCCAGCATAAAGTTATTGATATGTTCTTCAGCTTGAATGTTAAGATCTGGGCTAAACTTTGGAAGCCATTTTCCAGGATTGTCTGGTAAATCATGTAAAGGTGCAGCCATGTTTACTGCTCCTAGAGTAGACCATGGTCTCTGTGCCATTGTTGGGATGACTATTGGAGGAATAGAAGAAACAGGTGGTATTTGAATAGAAGTGGATGGAATAGATGATGTTGAGATAAATGAGGATTGAGGAGAAGATGTTTGTGGAGATGGTATGGAAACGACTGTACTTTGTTGAGAAGGGATTTTGGAAACAGGTATTTGACTATTAGAGGTTGAACTTACTGATTCCGATTGGGTTTTTCTTGTCTTGACTCTACTAGGTAAAGGGAATTCTTTGGGAGAAATACCAAGTTTTTCACTTTGAAGCCTAGTAAGAGGTTTGGAAGAAACAAATTTTGAAGTTACACTACCTTCAGATATTTCAGACTCTTCAAGAGATAATGAGAATCCTTTCAATTTATGAATTAGATCTTGAACTTTAGGAGACTCAGGATGTTGATCGTCTGATTGTCTTGAGATTTTGGTAGTGGGTGTATGAATATTTTCTGCAATTTCTTCTCTAGGATTTTGAATTTCAAAATAAATTGAAGAAGTTAATGAGGGTGTTTTTCTCTCAGAATGGCTTGTGGATAAGGATTTACTTGCCATTCATAGCTCAGGCCCTCCTTCTAGCGCCAAAAATGTTGAAGCCTAGAAAATCTCTGCTTCAAACATCGGGGAAAACCACCCGGTCGGGACCTTAGGACAGCTCCTTTTCCATTTGGAATGGTGGCTCCGACTGGATTTAAAGGACCAGTTTCCTTGTAACTAAATGGATTGGATTGGATGGGTGGAAATGAAACTAAATCAACTAAAATAAAACTATCTAATTTAAGCTAAATACTGATAATGAAATCCTAATACTAACCCGGGTAATTATATGTGAATACAACTTAAGATGGTTTCAATCCAAAAATAACCATGAAAATGTATTATTAATCAAATTGAAATGTGTAGAAACAAATAAAGATAACTCTGTTTAAGAAATTAAACAGAGTTATATTAGCATATTTCATTCATCATTGTATACCATCTACATGTAATTATGAAAAATAACGTTTCAATTATACTCAGAAATGATATATAAAAGGAAGCGTAGTGAAAATAAATACATATAAATGATAGCAATTTTAAGACGAATATCATAGGACAAAAGAAATCGACAGTAAACAGATAGAAATACCTTGCTCATATTGATGACTTCCAGATGCAATCTGATACTCTATCCAGCAATTATAATGCAAAAATCAAATTCCAAAGTTACAGAAATGCAACACTTCAAAGATAATTTCGCATAAAAATCACCAGATGTGATCCTTTTCAAAAAATATATAAGACAATGGAGTACAGAAATGCAATCTCCAAGTCCAAAAATATTAAGATCCAGGACCCCTCTCTAAATGCATGAGAGGGGTTTAAATACTACTTAACTAACTCTAAAAATAGTTTATTACAAAAAATAAGGATTCGGTTCAATGACCGTCCTTTTCCTAGGCTAAAATAGAGTGAAATTAAAACTAAATCTATCTATCTATGAACTTGATCTTTGCTCTTGCAGGCATCTAGCATAGTTTTGAGAAGATGCGGTTGACCGACTTCTGAATTCAGCTGTCCTGAAAAGACAGAGTCGGCAAGCGTAGGAGCAATCTTCTCTGTAGCATTGATGATACAATTGAGTGCACTGTGCTGACTGTGTGGCTTCACCAAGTACGTCCAGTATGAGTCCCAATTCAATCTTGTCAGCCCTTGAATGGATTTTGCTCTTTCTTCTGCCTTTTGCCTCCATTCTGCTTGCAATTGATTTGCCTGTGGGAGATAACCTGGAACAGTTTCAGAAATCAAGTTAGCTTTGTGTAACTTGTCATTTACACAATCAGTGAGAGTGTTTTCCACTGTAGATGCCTCCTCTGCTGCCTTTTCTGCACTTCTGATTTGTGCATCCCAATTATTAAACAGTATTTCTTTATGGTTCTCGTTAATTATGGGTGCACCAGCTTTTCTGCCTTCTTCTGTCTTTTGCCATGCTAGATAATCATTGATCTTTTCATTAATCAAATCATAATCATTTCGTAAATCTACGAAATGATTTGTGATTTTATCGCTTTCTTGGCACAAAGAATTCCATTGCAATATTTTTTGGCAGAAAACTTCCTCTTGTTGCAGTAGTTGATTGTTCAAAGAGATGGTTTCTGAAATGAATTCTGGAAGCTTAGGATCATCCTTATGTTGTTCTTGGATTTCTTGAAGTTGTTGTTGTAATTCTTCAAGTTTTAATTGTGCTTCCTTATTGGCCTGTACCTGTTGCAATTGCTGTTGCAGAGCCTTTATCTATTCTTCTTTTTCATCCAACAAAAGTTGTATCTCAACTGCTTTATCAATTGTTGCAGAAGCATAAGCTCCTGTTATTTAAGATAACTTAGTGAGATTATGAGTAGGCTCTGTGGCAGGATCTTTCCACAAAACGTCTACTTGTTCTGGTTCAGTAGCAATTGCACTTTATATTTTTCTCTTTTTCCTTTGTCTCTTAACTACTGCTTTGTATTTTGGGCTATAAAATACATCCAGAGGAGGAATGTCCTCCACATTAAGTACGATTTCAGAGGAGGGTGTGATTGGTATGTGCTCTGTTACTGCGACTTTGCTACTTGTTCCTGCGTTCAAAACTTTGGTTGTCTGGACAGGGGTCTGTACATTCTTTCCTTCTATATTAATCAATTGATTAAAGGTTTCCCATTCTTTATCTAACTCAATGGCGACTGGCTGTTGTTGTACATTGGTTGGAGGAGGATTTGTCTGTTGAGGAATCAAAATTTTCTGTTGAGCAGGTTCTTTAGATTATGCATAATCTTTGATGGATTCTTCCATTTTATCTTCCTTTTCTTCAGACTTATTGGAGTGTTTAGAATCTTTGTCAGATTTTGATTTGGATTTACCTGTACTTGAACTGCCGTTAAGACTAACACTAGGAGTTTGCTCCCTTGCGGGCTCTAAGCGTAGATTATCCAAAGGAATAGGAATTAGTCTCCTCTCTCTGTACAACTTGAATTCCTGAAAATCCCCTAGAGATAGCTGCTCTTTAGCTGAATTCAAAACCTCTTTGAATGAATTTCTTGCCTGGAACATATCATCAAACAGATCTTGCTCCCCGACAAATTCCTTTACTTTGATTGCATTGGTAAAATTCTTAACAATATCATTTTGGTCATATAACCTCCTTGAAAATTTGAACAGTTGTAGGCATGTAATGTTGCCTATCTCTTGAAATGCATGACCAATATCAAACAGTGAAAATGTTCCACATTTTACGGGAAATTGTGGCCAAATGCCCTTTTTCTTTTCTTTCAAATCTTTTGTTATACCTCCCTGGCCACAGGTCTGATAAGCAATTTCCCGAGCTACAAGCCTATCTGGAACATATAGGGGTAATACATGGGGAGAAGCATAACTTCCAGAAACCATAATATAGGTGAACAATTCTTCTCCAAACCATCTTGCGACGGGGAGAATATCAACCTTTGTTTCTGAGGATAACCTTGGGGGATCCTTGTTATACAATGTTCTGTACAATGGCAGCATTATTCCATGACAAATTTGGTAAAAATGGGGAACAAATTTAGACTCCCACAGTTCTTTATGGTACACATGAATGGGCAAAGGGTCGTGGATAGTCCATTTCCAGCCCATTACAGGGAATTTAGAGACATAGCAGATGGCGTCCATGACATAAGCAGATAAATAAAAAGGTGGATAAACCCGCTGGGAAACATTTCGTTTGGTCCGGTATTGAAGAATAGCGGTGGTCATAGTATCAGATAGGATTTTGGCCCAATGTACAATTGTAGAATTAACGGCCGCATTTAACAAAGGAAGCCATTCGGGTAAAATCATATTTATGTCAGGCTTTCCAAAAATCCTGCATAACATGGCAGCAGTAAAACAATAAGGAGAGGTAAGTGAACCCGTGTTGTACATACCTTGTTTGTTTTTCTTCAATGGTTCACTTCTTTTAGTCCACTCATTTGTGCAGTCTGCCAAATTCGCGTGTTCTCTGGCAAAATCTTCCATGAATTTTTTGTTGTAAGTCGCCTGTGGTTCTGGCAGCTTATACATTAATCTCACATCTTCTATGGTGAATGACCCAATTAGCTCTTCAAATGGAGTCTTGAATTGCCTGTCTGAAATATCAGCGCTGTCCAGGACCCATCTCACCATGTCTGTGTATGGGAGAATCCTTGGCCTTGCTGCTATTCTATGCAGAAATGAGCAAGCCAAGTCTCTAAGAGTTGCTTCAGACGAATCCTTGGAACCAGCTGTAGCTACAACTTTTACCACCACAGGGTTTTCATCTTCTAACAGATTGTACATTCCTTCCCAAGTGGATATACCAGCATCCTTGTTACAGGCGGTGTCTGTGTATAGCGAAGCCATTTCTTTGTTCTCAGAATTTGAGCTCTTCTCCTTCTTACCCATAGTGTATATCGGAAGCTTTGTATAGTAATCCGCTCCTTCGTGCCTGCGTTTTACGAATAAATGAGAGTAATGATATTAGAAAGGTGATGAGACTGTTTTGAATATGAACGCGGATGAAATATAATATTTAAATTGTGAAACGACTTTCACTCTAAACACAATCTCATTTCACATTAATAATCAATCCAATCATTTAATATAATCATTAAAGCGCATAATGGATTTGACATCTGGAAAGATTGCCTCGAGATAGCGTGCCTACATGAATCTGTGACATTGCGATCTGCGATTTGCTGCGCAATATCGCAATATCGCGATATGAAATCATCACAGTCATAAAAATAGCGCAAAAACGGGAATTGCGCAATAGCGCAAAGCGCATATCGCAAAAATCACAAAAGCGCATATCGCAAACGCGCAGAATCACAAAAAGCGCACAATCGCAAAATGAAATCATCGCAAAAGCGCATAATAAATAAGAGCGCAAAAGATATTCGTTAATCATTTCTGTTTTCTGCGCTATGCGATCTGCGATCAATGCATTTTTATATATACTATTTTTGTTATGGATGCGCCATATTGTTTCAAGAGCAATTTTATTATAATCTATCATAAACTTAAGTGTTTTCTAAATATTCTTTCTAAGGGATTTCTTATAATTTTTTGATAGAAAGTTTTATTTTCTAAGGCAAACAAATCCTAATTGTTTTGGATTTTTTAACTAATTGTCCCCATTTTATTTAGTATTATTACTAATATTAAATAAAAAGGGGGGTTGTTGCTAGCCACAACAGATTCCTAGCATATAAATGAAATAGAGACTAGAATAGATATCCTACCTTAGTCCAACGCTTTTGTTGTGGCACGTGGCAGCGATCCTTCGATATTTGTCTTCACGCCTTGCACTCTGTGTTGGTGACAATGTTCACGCATCTGCAAAAATATCAAACAAACAATGACATCATACTAGCATATACATTCATCTATAACTATTCAGCTAGTCAAGGAGAGCTAAACACTTTGCATACAAATGGAAAGAAAGTTGGAACCAGAAACCTGTCATGTATTATAAATAGAGAAAAATAAGTTTACAGCCTTATGCCTTGACATTGTGGATATCCTTTGACGAGTTCAGTCAGCTGCATCTCAAGCATTTTTGTAGCATTCGACTCAATGAGGCAGTGGGCTTAAACTCTCTCTCAACAATGGATTCTTCTCTTCCTTCTTCTACACACCAGCTATACTAATGATTGTTCAGCTAACTGAATCAATGTGAGAAGGAAGGATTTATAGGAGAGGAGGAGGTGTTTTGGGTTCCCACATGAGGTGGAGGAGAGGTTTATCTCTTTGGGGAGTTGCACAATTGTAGGAACCAAAAATCCAAAGGGAGAAACTCGACATGATGCAGTCGAACAAACCATGATGACTATGCTCACGAAGTTGTTAGGCATGGAAACTTTGTTTCTATTTTTAAATACTTTCCCAAAATAGCTCGACGTGGGTGCCCTTCTGAGATAGAGTGCCAAATGGCACGAATCCCAGTGTTAATTTCTCCATGGGTGCGAGGCCATAACTGCCTACTAGCGCCGACCCAAAATCATATGTTTTTGAAGTTCTGCTTGAGGAATGATCAACAGAGAAAATGTTCTTTCCATGCTGAGGGATGCAATGGCACTTATGGCAAAGTATGACAGTACACAAAAGTTACTAAAATGGTCCTCCAATGTTCGGTATGGGTAGTGTAGGGATGGTGACAAAATATTGTGTAAAAGTGATTGATACCTCTAGTAAAGAATTCAAAGTAAGATATAGGAAGAGGGCTCGATTTCATATGGATGTTGATCAAGGAAGAGAATCAGGGTAGAAAACAACGGTTCATATTGTAGGCACCCCTGGGCCATCTCCAGTGGGTGGTCAAACAATGGTCTCCCCTACATATTTAGCCACAATGTCTCTATAGCAGCAGGCCTTGTAGACATCTACTTCTAGACCTGCCATAGAAGGCCAATAAAAAGCAGTTTATGACACATTCAAGGAAATAAAGTTGAGAAATGAGGTGTTGAAGACTAACACATATAATCAATTCTGGAAGCAAACCCCAAGTTCACAAAGCAAGCTACTATCCTCCTTTGACACTAAGAAGGGAAGGATGCAGATGTCATTTCTAGAAGCCTTAGTCCCACGACCCCAAGGAGCAGGAGATTACAAGAAGGCATAATTTGAGCTCAATACCAAGGACATCCATCCCATTGACCAAATGGAATTACACAAGCAGACCAGGGAGATGGTGGCCTTCACCTTGACAAGTACTGCTATGAGACTGTCAAAACTGTAGGTATCTTTATCCAATAC
The DNA here is from genome assembly GCA_034641835.2 of Pinus albicaulis. NCBI lineage: Eukaryota > Viridiplantae > Streptophyta > Pinopsida > Pinales > Pinaceae > Pinus > Pinus albicaulis. Next base: position 1,218,077,030 of record CM076572.1, on the reverse strand, counting down.
TCAATCACAACTCAAGATGGAGAAGATATATGCCATGGCTAAAGACTCAAGGATCAATTCTTTAGAAGATTCAATAGTGAAGCTTGCTTATGACCCAATCAATGTTCAAGTTGTGGAGGAGCTTTTGAAGAAGAAGAATGCCAGTAACGAAAGACCCCTTGGCCAAAGGCATTGAGGAAGATGTGTCAGAGAAGGAAGAATTAATGAAGTTAGTTATGGAACAGTCTGCCCAAATCAAACATATGGAGACCGAGATGAATAATCTACTGAAGGAAAAAGAGGAAGCAACACGAGTGGCACTCATCCCACTAGAATTTGTCCCTGTTTCATCAATTCCATCAGTTGTTCAAGCAACTGCTGGAGCATCTAGTGGGACATACCAGCTGTCAAAGGCCATGGAAAGTATGACCCTGCAGTCACAAGAGATCAAGAAACTAGAAGCACAGATTGGCATCCTGAGAGATCAAAAGGATAGATCTGAAACTTCCCATGAGATAGCCAAAAAGCATATTGAGAGATTGGAGAAGGTAGAGAAGGAATTTTCGAACAACAACATTTTGGGCCAAATGAAATTGATAATTTGGGGTAGTATCATGGAGTCAGTGGATTAAATTTGGCACTCCATCCACATTATTTTTGAATAGAAAGAGTTGGTTGATAATTTCATAGTGGCCATTGAAAAAGAAAATCGGGAATTAGGAAATATGCCGATCACAACCCCTAAAATCATAAAATTCATGCACTCCAAAACCAAAATGAGCTTGAATAACTGGATGTACATGACAGAACGACAACCATATTAGAGGTGAGAAAGGTCCTCACTAAGAATAATTTAGTAAGGCAATTGGAGAGAAGTGTCATGAATTGGACATGGCCATTAGCAAATTCTTGAACAGGGTTGAGCCCCTGGTGGTAAAAGGGTTTCCCTCACCATATGTAATTAATAAAAATATAATCCAAGGGGAATATTATATGACCAATCTCAGAGAAGCAGCTAAGGATACCACCATATTTTCCAGCATCAAAGGAAATGTGACCAAGAAAGTTGTCTTGCATCTCTTAAGCAATGAAATCTTTATTAAACATGAGCTGAAGCATGTTTTCCTCACCAGGCCCACTTTCATCAAGTACACAGAGGTGGATGAAGTGTACTGATAGGTTAGAGGTACTAGAATTCCAAGAAAAAAGGAGTGGAACAAATTGTGTATGTACCAATATTGAAAGCACGGTGGGCACATCATCACAACCACCGATTTATTGGAAGTGCCAACATCACATCAAATTTAATGATCCAGCAGAGGCAGCCCCAAAAGTAGAGCCAGATGTTAGATCCACCCATCTTTGCCTCTTCATGACCATATCAGCCGCCTTCAAGCCTACTTTTTTATCTTATGAAGAGTCGCCGAAGTTTTTTATATCCATGAAGAGCTGCCTGAAATTAATTCCACAGGCAGTGTTTTGTCAAATATTTTTTGTTTGGGCCTTGCATGGCCACACTTGTCTAATTTCAGTTTGATTGTAGTTAATGAATATTTCCAAAGTATATTTGTGAAACCGACTCAAGTTTTATTTAAATATTGCATGAATTTTCATTATCAAGGGTTGGACGTTGTTAGATCCTACATTGTAAGAACTACTGCAATTTTGAAGCACCGTAATTTTGGATTTGGGCATCGATAATCAAAGACAGTTTACAGGATACTTGAGTTATGTTAAATGGTGATGTGTTATTTCTCTATGTTAAATGTTTCCACTATTTTCCTTATTGTGTATCTTTTCATCTGATTGTAAAAGAGAAATTTTAGATTAAGATATGTTGTCGGAGCACCTTAATTCCGTCTGCGTTTACAATCTTAATGTTTTCTGTTGAATTCTGATTAAATAATTCTTAACTGCTCTTTAGTCACTACTGAACCTTACTATTCCTTCCACCTCATAATACATACTGCTCTAAAGATCCATTTAGCACAGTTAGCTTTCCCTGTGACGCTCTTGAAAATTGATGTACCAATCTAGCCTTTTGACTCCATGGCCCAATGGATTAGTCCCTGCAAACCTGCTCATCCAACCAAAAAAATCACTCAAAACAACCAATACCACTATCACTATAACTAGCCTAACATCATCATTCATAATATTAAGGAAAAATTAAATCAGAAATAGAGACAACCCTCTCTGAGTCTAGGAAGACTAGGTCCTATATTCCAAAGCGGTTTGATGTTGTCCTCTATCGTTTATTCTTGCCAATATTATAAATTATAGGGCCACAATAGGATTAATGGATTTTTAGTTGATAAAAGCAATAGGAATTGTTGCTCCCCAACCAATTGGCAAAGGGAGATCCCTTCCCAATCCCGCTCCTTTAATTTGCACAATTTTTTTAGGAGCATCCTTCTTGCTGGGATATCATTCGACCTTTTTCTTCATATCATAGGGAACATTTATTTTCATACAATATTCCTCCTCCTGGAAGGAGATTTTGATATGAGAGAAGGTAAATAATGGACGGTTGGGGCAACATAATTCTTAGGCAACAATGGAATATTGAAATTGATAGGAGAGGATTTAGAACATAATGACCTTCTATGGAAACAAATTGGTTGTGTTTTAGATGCAATATGTGTAGAGCACTTGCTTTTGAAGGGGGGGATAACTTGGGAAATTTAGAGGGTGGGACATGTTTAGGACTTTTGCTTTTCAAGGGAGAAACAAAATGGTGTATTTGGGTGATAAAGACATGCTTAGGAGTTTTTTTTCCAAGGGAGAAAATATTTTGGGGAATTTGGAGGTTGTAACATTTTTTAGACTCTTTTTCTAGAGGTAATGAAAAATTTTCGAATTTAGAAATTTTATGACTCGTATAAAGCATGGGGTATTTCTAGAAGCATTGGATGGAACATAAATTTTAACCCTAGGAGGTTATCGAACTTTCATAACTGATGTTCTAATTGTCACTTTCAATGAAGGGGAAATTTTCTTTATCATTGGGGAATTTAGGCTGACTGGAGGTTCAAGAGTATCTATGTTTTAAGGAACTCATCCGTTTTCCACGGACAAAGGAGAATTCTGTCTAAATTCTCATTTTTCTTGCATGGAGGAGAAGACTATCTAAATTTTGGTTCACTATTACATAGGGTAGTGATTTTCAGGCTTTCTGTCGAGGTAGTAGTAGAACAGGTTGCACATCTGGTCCTTTGACAACGTCTGGTAGAATTATTTTGGTAATTAGAAGATGGGGGGAAAAATTTGGATTGGGAAACATGATTGTCTTATTGGACCTATGATTTGTAATCTATGGCTTTTTTGTTGGTGTAATCTGGTCAATTTTTATGAGAAGCTTTGGAGTAGCACCTATATGTTCTTCTATACCCCTTGCAAGAGTAGTGCAACAAGGAACAATTTCTCATGCAACAATAATTATGTTATTGAATAAAAACATTATTGAAGGGTAATTTTTTAATCAAGATTTTATTAGTGAAGGGTTAGTTTATTATGAGAACATCATTCTTGAAGGAAAAAAAATTAATAATGTTTCTTGACGGGAAGCATAAAATCCCAAAACATCAAAAAAAAATTATATAATAAGTAAAGGGAAATCCAAATTCCAACGGTGCCAGCAACACATTTGGGAAATGGAGTGACGATTCCTAAAATATTAGTTGAATTTGAAAATTAATGCGATATAACTTTGATATAACTTTAAAAACCATAAAAGTGCAGGCATAGTGAATAGAGAGAAAATATTGGAAGGGGAGTGTCCTAGGCCCTTCTAGACGATGATCAGTATTTATGTAGTTATAGCTCCATTAATGTATGGGGGAAGTATATTCCACTTGTTTTATTTTAGCAAGTACAAAATCTAACAGATGATATATACTGCCCTAGTGCATTAATGAAACTATAGCTCCAAAAATATTGGTTGCCCTTCGGGAAAAGGTAGTCGGTATATAGGGGCTTTAGCCAGAGTTATTTTCTACACATCACGTGTTTATTCTAACTATAGAAGCAGTAGCTTATTTCTATGAAGCAAAGTAGCCGTCTTAGCATACTAGACATTATCAACAGTTGGTTATTGTGTTGAACATAGAGTTGGAATTTCAAAACATATGATCCATTAAATTTGAATTCAAAACAGACTATCCATTAAATTTGATGGTTTTCAAATTTCATGGGCCAGTTTTGTAGTTTCAAAAAAATATCTTGACAATTTTGTAAATTTTCAAATTGTATTTGATGAGTAAATCACCCTATGGCATGTTTTTTTCCCGTCAAGTTCCATCGTTGGTTGAGCACATCTAATATAAAGTCATATTGTTGATTTTAGAGTTCAAAATGCTTAGCTTCAGTCCCATGAGTTTGATAGCAGGGTGGACTTATTAGGTGAAGGTCAATGAAAATGGACACAAATTGGTCCAACCTCATAATTTTGGTAGAATTATTTGTTGAGGGAGGGTATAGATTTGATTGTCACTAGGGAAAATTTAAGGATGGAAAATTATCTTGGTGAATCTCTCTAGTCCCTAATATAAAATGTTTATTGATGTATTTGTAAAATTATTCAAATTTATAATGATTTTATATATACCCTATATATAATGTTGGTGATTTTTAAGGTAAAATAATTTTATATTGTAAAATTTGGGCGAATCATTTTGGAAAAATCATGGAAAATTAGCCCATGGGAGAATTTGGGAGGATTCTAACATGTCAAATAATAATAATATACAAAATATACATTTTAAAGAAATTTATAACCTTATGAAAAGTAAGAATAACAGAGTTGTGCTCTTACTACCTACAAGGCCTAAACCCACTTGTATTTAGATTTAAGTATGAATGTATCAAACCCATCCTAGCCTTGATAACCATAAATTTGAGATTTCCATATCTAATCACAAAACTATTTTTCCCTCTAATCAAACTAATAAAGAGAACAATTTGATAAAAATATAGATCTATCACAAATGTATCAACTACTAAACTACTCTCACAATCAAAGAAAAAAATACTTTACCGGCACAACAAGAAAAATTTATTATTAGTTTCACAAACAAACAAGGGAAGCTACTTTACCAGCACAACAAGAAAAATTTATTATTAGTTTCACAAACAAACAAGGGGGTTTCATATGCCAATTTGATGTATGGCTTGGTTGTGACCTTAAAATTGAATAATAATAGTAATAAGTGACAATGACTCTATTGGTCTGGTTATAACAATAATTTGGTGTCCTCTATTAGTCTTTCATGCAACTCTCTACATATTCATGCATCCTCTGAAGGGTGAATGGTAAACCACCTGCGGCAGTAAATGACAACATACTAAATCACAATAGGATACTTGTTTAATTTTATATATCAGACAAAAGAAAAGCCAAAGTTTAATTTTATTTATCAACAAAAGAAAGGAAAAATATATGTATCAATCTTAATTTTATTTATCAACAAAAGAAAGGAAAAATATATGTATCAATCTTGCATTCATAAATATCGGAAGCATGTGCAAAAAGTATTGATCGAAATTAAGCATTTCATCATGCATCACACTGGAAAGAAGAGCAGACGAATAGGCATAAATAGATTTTGGAAGGAATGGATGAATCTGCTTGACAGTAATCCCTATATTCAAATAAAAAACAAGATTTTGTAAGAAAAACAAAAGTTTTGAAGGAATTTGAGCCATCCATGATGATGATGGACTCTCAATAAGCAAATAAAAAACAAGATTTCGTAAGAAAAACAAAATTTTTGAAGGCATTTGAGCCATCCATGATGACGATGGACTCTCAATAAGCAGACAAACTCGAAAAAGAAAGAATTTAGGAAACATCTAAAATGTTTGGTTCCAAAACTAGAACACTGAAACCATAACATCGGACATGCATTCATGGATTGAACTATATAACTGAGCTATTGGTACCAAAACTAGAAAACTGAGACCATAAAATCGAACAAGCATTCATGGATTGAACTATATAACTGAGCTATTATTTAGATTCGCTTTTTCTTAGAAGTGTTGCATTTTCATGTTCAAAAGACCAGCATCTTCTCAACGTATGGCAGAATTATTTCGGCAATCATAAGGTGAGGGAACAAAAACTGGATTGGGAAACATGATTACTTTATTGGACTTATGATTTGTAATATATCGTTTTTGTGCTGGTGTAATCTGGTCAACTTTTACCAGAAGCTTTGGGGCAGCACCTATATGTTTTTTTATACATTTTAAGGAGAAGTGTAGCAATGAATAAATGTTCATAATAATTATGTTATAGAAGGATATTTTTTTAATAAATTTTATAAGTGAAAGGCTAATTTATTGAAAACATCATTTTTAAGGAAAAAAACTGAAATATAATATTTTTTTGACCAGAAGCATGGAAACCAAAAAAACCAAAAAATAATCCAAAATTCCAATCCTTTGAGCAACACGTTTGAGAAATAGAGTGAAGATTCCTAAAATATTCGTTGAATTTGACCATTATTTAAGCAAAAATAACGATTCAAAATGCATAATAAATACTTTAAAAGGAATCGAAACTTAAAACTTAAAACTTAAAATTTCCCATTAAATAATACCTCCATCCATTGATGAATTATACCTTCTAGAAAAAGTAATTTTGCAGAGATGAAATCTGCACAAAGATCAGCGCTCCAAGAAGTGCTCCAATGAATGGTTTATTGCAGATTCTTCAAGGAAACGAAACAGTGTTTAATAAAACTATAATGCAGTAGCCAGAGCCTCAAGAGTTCTTCTCCACATTCACTTTTCTGCAACAAAGCCTCCTTAACATAGCCACTACACAACACTGCGTCCTCAATACCAACACTAAAGAAAATCTGAAGGCACTTCCAAGCTCTCCTCACTCTAACTTGATGGTGTAAGGCTGAAGGGGATTAAGTTAGTGAGCTTGGGGACCAAAAAGAAGAATTTATAGCCAAGCTTCCATCAAGATTCTGTTGGCTATTCGTTAAGTGTTCCAAAAATCATGGTAGATAACTGTAATGGGAGTAACGGACTAAATAACTGCAATGGGAGTAATGGATCACTTTAGAAGCTCCCAAAAAGAAATTAATTAACTTCAGTTGATTTCCTAATTTAAGGAAATAACTGCAGTTGGTTTCCATAATTTAAGGAAACAACTGCAGAGCAGTTTCTATAAATCGCACGTTGGGAGAGGGAGCTTAACATTCTCGCACTTGGTCCATACTTCCAATCTTAATGTCTCATCTTAAAACCCATTGAAAATCTGTATTAATTAATAGATACATGAATCATGGCGATAAGTCCTCTAATGACGAGTATTATCTTCCATGTATTACTATGTATTTATTTCTATTAAAATTTATGTGGCAACAATTTCTTAATGAATAAACCCTATGTTCATTCTTGGTCCTACATAGATGAATTCTCTCAAATCAAATTAAGGTGCACATAAATATGAGAAAAACATCACAATAATTAAGAATTTCATTAAAATAACATTGTTCATACAATGTGTTAGGTCCCTATATTACCAGTATAGTCCCTTATTGTTATTAGTGTAACCCCTTTATTATTATTATTGTACCCTTGTAACCCCCATTTTGTTATTATTGTGCTCTTAAATTATTATTGTTAGGTCGGCTAGGATTACATTGTGGCCCACTAGGATTACATTATTGCCACATGGACTCCTATATATAGAAAGGAGGTTTTGTAAATTGTATCATCTAATAATTGTTCATTCATGTAATGTATTGGAGGTTTCCCCCTCGAAGTGGCTTATTTCTAAGGCGTTGATATCTATTTTCTTCTATTTTTGGAGCTGGTTACACAACATTTGGTATCAGAGCTTTGGATTCTAGGGTTTCGCTGCTCCAAACAGGTCATCGTGGCATTTTCACTATAACATTTTTTCTACAAAGTTTCAGAAGCTGAAATGTTTAGGGTAGGAAGCCGAAATCCTGAGGAATATCGTCTAAAAATTTAAGAGTTTGGTTCGCAATATTTTCGGAGATATGATTTGTGGAATTTAGGACTTTTTTCAGGCTCATAAACAGGTCATCGTGGCATTTTCACTATAAATTTTTTTCTACGAAGGTTCAAAATCTGAAATTTTTAGGGTGCGAAGCTGAAATCTTGAGGAAACACATCAAAAAATTTGAGATCTTGATTCGCAATATTTTTGGAGATATGATCTGTGGAAAGTGGTGCTTTTTCAAGCTCTTAAATTTCATCTCAAAGAGGTGATCGTGGGAAAAGTTCAATAAATCTCTCTCTGAGCATCGGATTGGAGTGCCGTAAAAATTGGTCACAAGAACACGGAATTTAGTTTCTTGGCTATCAATTTTGGAGGTGAAGGATGAAATAGTGACACACGGCAAGTCGTACAAGTTCACTCTACTGAACTATTCCATAATTAGGTCATTGTGGGAGATTGGACATAACTTTGTCTTGGAGAATCCAAATCAGGTCAGACCTGTGGCATTCAAAAGATAATGCATAGGGCTACTTCACTGCTAAATTTCAGATATTGAAGAGCCGCAATCACAAAGATAATCAAATTTCAATATCAAGCTCCTCAAAAGCAAGAAAAAGGTGTGTATTTTTTTCTGAATTGCATAAGTCTTGTTTGAAAAATCAATTTGAATTGATTCCAAGGGCATATTGTAGAATAGATATCAGTATTGGGTTCTAAAAAATGCCCCGTAAAAATAATTCAACACCTATTAAGCCTTCAGAAGGCTCTAATATGACTCATGAAGATGAAGAATTGCAACATGATCTATCAAAATTACAAGAGCAAATGCACCAAATTTCGCTCTCACAAAGAGCAGCAAAAAATGAAATGGAAGTTTTGAAGAAAGACGTTGAATCTAAGATAGATGAGATGGAAGCTGGCATGGAAGCTTAAATGGAAAACATGAAGAATGATCTAAAAGCAGACATAGAAGGTTTGACAAAGTTGATACAAGAAATGTTTCCTAATGGCGAAAAGATAGTAGAAGAAACTCATGATGAGAACAAATTAAATGTGAATCGTGATTTCATAAAATCTAATGTTGGTGGGAAGAACCACCATATTCAAAAAATGGATATGAGGAAGTTTGATGGAAAGGATCTTGTAACATGGATACTACAAATGGAGCAATATTTTGATGTCCATAACATGCAAAACACACACAAGGTACACATTGCAACTTTACATTTAGAACAAAATACATTTATATGGTATCGATGGCTTTGTTCTCATAAAAAAATTGTCACTTGGTCAATTTTTATGGAGGAAATGATAGCACATTATGAGGATACAAAGAGAAACACCTTCTTTAGCCAAATGATAAATCTCAAACAAAAAGGGTTTAGTGGGGCAGCACATTGAGGACTTCCAAAAATTGAATATAAGGGTAACTGATATTCCATAGGAACATAGGATTGATCTCTTCATAGGTACTTTAAAGGATAACATCCAACATGAAGTTCACGTTTTGGAACTTGATTCATTGGAGAAGACATTCAGGTTGGCAAGGAAAATTGAATGTAAAATTATGGCGACAAGGAAGCCTACCACTCACTTCTATAAAGATGGAAGTATTTCTACTCCTAGATTTCCACAACCTACAAGGTTGACACCACAAAAATTTGAAGAAAAAAGAGCAAAAGGGCTTTGCTATAGTTGTGATAGAAAATACACTAAAGGTCATAAGTGTGCTTAGAAGAAATTATTTTACATAAATTGTGAAGAAGAAGAAGAAGAAAATGAACAAGAAGAGGATATACATCAGGAACCAGCCCTAGAAGAGGAAGAAATGAATCCGACCATATCGTGTAATGCACTGGTAGGCATTACCACTCCTCAAACTCTCAATATAGAAGGACATATCAAGAATAAGAAGGTAATAGTGTTGATTGATTCAGGTAGTACCCATAATTTTATTCATTGCAAGGTAGCCAAGGAATTAAATTGTTTCCTATACCCAGCACCAGAATGTCAAGTGATGGTGGCAAATGGAGGAACTATAAATTACTCTGAAAAATGCCATAATATTAAGCTAACCATGGGTGAATATGTATTGACTATTCCAATGCTTTCCATTCCTATGGGAGGTGCTGATGTTGTACTAGGAGTACAATGGTTACAATCTTTGGGGACGATAACTTTTAATTTTCAAAAACTTTTCTTGAATTTTTTTCAGAAGGAAAGGAAGTCGAATTACAGGTTATCGTAAGGAAGCTGGGAAAGATAATAAGCTTTAATGTCATGACAAAGCTTCTGAAGAAAGAACAACAAGGTGTAATAGCACAATTATGCTCTCTAGAAGTTCCAATGTCAAAATCATCTATTTCTCAAGATCTCCAAAAAGTCTTGGACAATCATTCTAAGTTGTTTGAAACTCCCAAAGGACTCCTACCTATTCATGATCACGATCATGCTATTCATTTGATTCCAGGAAGTGTTCCTCCAAACATCAGGCCTTACAGATATCCTTATGTCCAAAAGAGTGAAATTGAACGTATGATTGCGGAAATGTTAGAGGCTGGTATAATTCAACCTAGTCAAAGTTATTTCTCTGCTCCAGTAGTATTGGTGCACAAGAAGGATGGATCATGGCACATGTGTCCGGATTATGGGGAGCTCAATAAGCTCACTATTAAAGATAAATTTCTCATTCTTGTGATTGATGAATTATTGTATGAATTACATGGAGTAATTTATTTTACCAAGTTGGAACTTCGTTTATGATATCATCAAATTAGAATGAAGGCTCAAGATATTCCGAAAACGACATTTTGACATCATGAGGGTCATTATGAATTTTTGGTGATGCCTTTTGGCCTTACCAATGCACCTTCTACTTTTCAAGGGTTGATGAATTCCATTTTCAAACCCTTCCTTAGAAAATTTATGTCGTTATTTTTAGATGATATACTAATCTATAGCAAGTTTTGGAAGGATCATGTTGAACATGTTGATTGTAAGTGCTCAAAATATCATAGGAGAAACAATTATATGCAAAAATATCCAAATGTTTCTTGGAGTACAAGAGGTGGAACATCTGGGTCATATTGTATCTCAATTTCCAGGTGTTAAGGTAGACCCTAGCAAAATTAAAACCATTAAGGAATGGAAAGTCCCCACAACCATAAAGCAGCTACAAGAATTGCTCAGGTTAACAGGGTATTATCGCAAGTTTGTTAAGAATTATGGGAGAATAGCAGCACCTCAAACAACATTATTGAAGAAAGATGCATTTTCATGGACTCTTGAAGCAACTAAGGTCTTTGAACATCTTAAAGAGGGAAACTGTCTAGCACCGGTATTAGCTACGCCAGACTTCACAATTTTTTTTACTATGGAATGTGATGCCTATGGAAATTGAGTTGGTGTTTTTTTAATGCAAGAAGGAAGACCCATTGCTTTTCAAAGTCGTCCAATCAAACGAAAGTATTTACAGAAAGCTACTTATGAGAAGGAAATGTTAGCAATACTGCATGCACTAAAGAAATGGAGAACTTACCTAATGGGAAGACATTTCAAGGTAAAAATTGATCATGATAGTCTTAAACACTTTTTGGAACAAGGACTATCTTCTAAAGAGTAGCAAAACTGGGTCACAAAGATGTTGGGTTATGAATTTGAAATAATCTACAAAAAAAGAAAGCTTAATGTTGTTGCAGATGCACTCTGAAGAAAGGATGAAGAGGTGGAACCATTTCTTTGTGCCATTTCTATTATCCAACCAGATTGGATAACCGAAGCAAGGGATGAATGGAAGAAGGATGAAGAAGTTTGGGCACTCATTCAAAATTTGCAGCAAGATCCTGGTACAACTAATACATTTAGTTGGAAAAATGATTCCTTATGGTACAAAGATTGCTTATATATTTGCAATAATTCCCAATTAAAACAAAAGATTCTTTTGGAATTGCACACTTCTCCTTTAGGAGGACCCTCGAGATTTTTAAAAACTTACAACATGGTGAGGAAATATTTTTTTTGGGATGCCATTAAAACTAATATTCAAAAGTTTGTGGTGGAATGTTTGGTTTGCCAACAAAATAAAGTTAAGACAATTAAGACCCCGGGTCTTCTACAACCTTTATCCATTCCAAGTCAACTTTGGGAGGATATTCCAATGGATTTTATCATAGGTTTACCTAAGTCTGAAGGAAAGAATGTAATCATGGTGGTAGTTGATATAATTACCAATTATGCACATTTTTGTGCATTATCTCATCCATTTAAAGCAAGTACAATTGTGACTACATTTATGGGCACAACTCAAAAGCTACATGGATACCCAAAGGTAATTGTGAGTGACGGAGATCCTATTTTTACTGAAAATTTTTGGACGAGGTTATTTTCTTGTTTGGGTACTTAATTAGCTCATAGCTCATCTTATCATCCTCAATCCAATGGTCAAACTGAGATAGTAAATAAATTTTTGGAAGGATATCTTCATTTTTTGTATTTGATAAACAAGCATAATGGGTCAAGTGGTTACCTCTCACGAATGGTGGTTTAACACTTCCTTTCCACACTATAGAAGAAAGATGACCCCATTTATGGCACTTTGCGGATATCATCCACCATCTATCACATCATATTTAAGGAAAATTCGAGGGTTCGAGCAGTGGAAGCAAAGGGAAGATCACATACAGCACGCAAGAAGTTCTCCAACCTTAAAGGATAACCTAAATTTGGCAATAAAATCGAATGAAACAACAAAAGTGCATCAACATCGCAGTTGAGAGAAGTTTTGATGTAGGAGATTGGGTATTTTTATCGTTACAACCATACAAACAAATGTCCCTCAAGTAAGCTAAGAAGGATAATAAATTATCGCCAAAGTACTATGGTCCTTACAAGGTGTTGCAAAATATTGGTACTATGGCATACAAATTGGAACTTCCTGCTTCTTCATGAGTGCATCCAGTTTTCTATGTTTCATGCTTAAAGAAGGTTATAGGTGAAAATATTCCAATTCAAACAATATTGCCAGAACTTGATGAGGAAGGAAAAATCATATTGGAACCTGAAGCAGTGATGGAAACAGGAACTCGACAGCTACGAAATTGATCAATTTCAGAGTATCTCATCAAGTGGAAGAACTTACCCACTGAAGATTCTACATGGGAGGATGAGAATTTTATACAAAAGCACCCATAGCTACTCAAGCGTTGAGGACAACACTTTTTTGAAGGAGAGGGGCATGTTAGGTCCCTATATTACCAATATAGTCCCTTATTGTTATTAGTGTAACCCCTTTATTGTTATTATTGTACCCTTGTAACCCCCATTTTGTTATTATTGTGCCCTTAAATTATTATTGTTAGGTCGGCTAGGATTATATTGTGGCCCACTAGGATTACATTATTGCCACATGGACTCCTATATATAGAAATGAGGTTTTGTAAATTGTATCATCCAAGAATTGTTCATTCATGTAATGTATTGGAGGTTGCCCCCTCGAAGTGGCTTATTTCTAAGGCGTTGATATCTCTTTTCTTCTATTTTTGGAGCTAGTTACACAACACAATGAGAAACTACATAATGGAACCAAGTCCCATATTCATTACATGATCCTTGAATTTAAACGGTGGCATGCCCTTATTCAAAGGATCATCGATCATCAACTCAGTGCTAACGTGCTCAATGACCACTTTTCTTTCTTTAACACGTTCCCTTATAGCTAAATACTTAATGTCGATGTGTTTATTTTGACTCCCACTTTTGTTGTTCTTAGCCATAAAAACAGTAGCTAAATTGTCGCAATACATTCTCAATGGCTGAGAAATAGAATCCATAATTCTAAGCCCAGAAATGAAACTCTTAAGCCATACACCTTGTAAAGTAGCCTCAAAACAAGAGATGAACTCGGCTTCCATAGTGGAAGTGGCAATCAAGGTCTGCTTGGCACTCCTCCATGATACAGCTCCACCGACCATCATAAAAATGTATCCTGATGTTGATTTGTGTGAATCAACACATCCAGCAAAGTCAGAATCTGAGTAGCCAATTACTTCCAAATTGTCCATCCGTCTATACATAAGCATGCAGTTTTTGGTTCCTTGAAGGTACCTCATTACTTTCTTTGCAGCTCTCTAGTGGTATAAACCTGGATCACTCTGATATCGTCCCAACATTCCCACAACAAATGCAATGTCAGGTCTTGTGCAAACTTGAGCATACATTAGGCTTCCGACAGCAGAAGCATATGGAATGTTCTTCATTTGTTCCCTTTCAAATTCATTCTTTGGGCATTGGTTCAAATTGAACCTATCACCTTTCACAATGGGAGCAACACTTGGTGAACAATCCTTCATCCGAAATCTCTCTAAAATTTTATTAATATAGGTTTCCTGAGACAGACCCAAGACGCCTCGAAATCTGTCTCTATGGATCTTAATGCCGATGACATAAGATGCCTCACCCATATCCTTCATATCAAAATTTTTAGAGAGGAATTGTTTCACTTCATGCAGCAAACCCTTATCATTGGTTGCTAGCAAAATGTCATCCACATATAAAACAAGAAAATAGATTCCCACTGACTTTCAGGTATATACATTCATCCATAATGTTTTCTACAAAACCAAAAGAAGAAATTACATTATCAAATTTCAAATACCATTGGCAGGATGCTTTTTTTAATCTGTATAATGATTTCTTGAGCTTGAAAACCAATTTCTCACCATCACTAGAGGAGAATCCTTCAGGTTGTTTCATGTAAACCTCATCCTCTAGATCTCCATTGAGAAATGATGTTTTCACATCCATTTGGTGAAACTTTAAGACAAAATGGGCTACTAATGCCATAATAATGTGCAAGGAATCTTTCTTAGATACATGAGAGAAAGTCTTCGTGTAATCGATTCCTTCTTTATGAGTGAATCCCTTTGCAACGAGCCTTGCCTTGTATCTCTCAATGTTTCCCAATGAGTCTTTCTTTGTCTTAAAGACCCATTTACATCCAATGGCTTTTTCACCATTAGGAAACTCAACAAGATCCCAGAATTTGTTACGCTTCATAGAATTCATCTCTTCCTTCATGGCATCGTACCATAATTCTAATTCTTTGCAACTCATGGCTTGTGAAAAAGACTCGGGATCATTTTCGGCTCCAATGTTGTAGTCAGATTCTTGCAGATACACAATATAATCATCAGGTTTTGCTGACCTCTTTGGTCTAGTAGATCTTCTTAATGTTATACCACCATCTTCCTGAGAAGTATGTGGTTCAACTTATTGTTCAAAAATTATTGGAAATTCTTGAACTATCTAATCTACTGGAATGTCGTCAGCAGCTTGTGGAACTTCAACAATTGGTTGTTCAACACCAGTTTGTACTTAAGGTGTGCTATGAACAATAACCAATCTATCACTTGAGGTGGAAGGTTGAGATTTTGAATGATCCTTCTCAGAAACTATGTTCCTGGTTTGATCGCTCCCACTAATCAACTCATTTTCAAGAAACTTTGCATTTCTTGATTCCACAATCCTAGTGCTATGAGATGGACAATAAAATATGTAACCTTTAGACCTTTCAGCATATCCAATGAAATACCCACTAATGGTCCTTGGGTCCAGCTTCTTCTCTTTTGGATTATATATTCTCACTTCAGACGGGCATCCCCAAATGCGCATATGTCGCAAACTCGGTTTCCAACCTTTCCATAATTCAAATGGCATTTTAGGAATAGCCTTGGTTGGAACTCAGTTTAATATATACACTGTTGTCTTAAGTGCTTCAGTCCACAAGGATTTACGAATATTGGAGCTGCTAAGCATACTCTGCACCATGTCCAATAATGTTCGGTTTCTTCTTTCTGCTACACCATTATGGTCGGGTGAACCAGGCATGGTGTATTGGGCAACAATCCCATGCTCTTGAAGAAATTATGCGTGTTGGGGTTCCCATGTTTTGGCCAAATTGGCAAGACCAAAAGATGAGACAACATCAGAACCACTTTCAGACCTCAGGATCTAGCCCTCCTGGGTCTAGAGAGGGATCTCTCTATGATTGTTAAAGGTATATGACTTTGAAGCTCAAAGGTTAAGATATTAGGCTAGTTATAGGCACAGGGTTTGTTTGTTTGATTGTTTGTTTGGTTGTTGGTCATTAGGAGATAAGGGTTCAATATAAGACAAGGATGAGCAAAGAGGGTTTTAGGCAGAGGTGAAGTATTCCAGGGAGCATTCAAGACCATTGGGAAATGGAGTCAGGAAAGGGTTTACTTGCTATTCAATGTGCAGGCTTTCAGTTGGGCTAGTCATCTAAAACATTGGATCTTAAAGATGATAGTGTGGTATGGAATGGTAAGGGAGGAGGAAACAATAAAGATTTAGAACACAAAGTTAAAGACCTGAGATCAGAGAGAGACTTTGAACTCTCAATGCTTCGGCCTCCAGCTTGAGGGATCTTAGAAAGGTTCAATCAATTGAAAAGGATCCTAGTGAGATAGAAATAGGGTTCTAGACCTCCCAGTGTTCCCAATTCTTTCAATTAAATCCTAACAAGAACATCTAAGAACAGACTCATTTAATTCATACATCAGCTAGCAGGAAATAACATCCACTACACTGGTTAAATTAACTGAAATCAAATCTTAGATAACACATTTAGTAGAAAACATTGAAGGCAAGGAGAGCAGAAACATAAGGTACCTAACAAGGGTAAATCCTATGTCAATATTTTGATGCGAGCTAGTAGAAATGAAATGAAACGGAATGCAAGTTAAACACAAATACAGAGATAGAAAAACATCACCGCTACTTTAGATCAGGATCCAAAGCAATGTGCTTGTCATATTAAAAAGCAACACCAGTCAAGTACAACATTGCCAATAGCTGGATACTCAATCTGAAAACATCTTCCTCAACCTATCTTACAACTTTACACAGAGACTTTGTCTCAAAAGAAACAACTTCTAATTCTCTGATAACTTATCAACAACCATTACAATGAGTTCCTTCACGAATTTATAGCTCAAGTGGAGTAGAGAAAGTAGGTGAAAACTAAATGCAGCATTAAAACTCAAGAAAGGAAGAGGGTCGAGGCCCATTCTATTTAAATTCTGTGCATTTATCCATGGCGCTCTTTGGGTGAAAGAGTGGTCTTCTCCATGCTTCCATTTACTCCGGGCATGTCTCTGATGTACTTTGGCTACAACATTCTGTAGTACTTCCGGTGAATAAACAAAAAGGTAAATAAATGATGCTAGGGTCTGCCATACTGTGAATCAAATGCTCTGGTAGCATAGGACTATTGTCAGGGCTGGAAAATCTCTCTAGAACACGGCATAGGATGAGAATTGTATGGGCACCTTGTCCTTTTATGGAAGAACGTTCTGCTGATGTCAAAACCCTGCTATTATGGTTTTCTGTGCACTGGACCTTCTGAGCGATCCACGGGGTCTTTGATTCTGGTACCTTGTCTTTTAAACACTGGATTAAGGCTTAAGATCTTCAACAATGTGCCTTAGACCTTTAATTCTCTCACTGATACTCCTTGCCACTTTGAACTGTCTCTGTGAGTGAAAAACTGAGCTTTAATGGCACCGGAGAGGTTTTGCAGAGTTAGAACTTTGTCCTTTAATGAAATTTATGTTGCAGACACATATTGTTGTCATTTAATGACATTTCCTGTAATACCAGCCTCTGAATTTAGCTTCCTCTGTGCACTGTGCCATTACAATAGTGCGTACGGATCATGGTGGCTATCCGCCTGTCTGTAACCCTGCAAAACATGAAAACACGTTAAGAAATCATGCACGGGGAGGGTGAATGCAGCGGGGATGATGAGGACGGTCGTGCAGACTAGTAAAATGGCAGAAAAGTGCAGGATTACGGTGGAAAATGGTCGTGGCGAAAGTTGGCGGAATGCAGTCGGGGATGGCGAGAATGAAATTTTAACGTAAAACATTAAAATTGACCTTGGAATGCATATATGTACAGGGACAGGTGAGAAATACGATTAAACACGTGGAAAGGGTGACGTGGCGGGAGTGGTCAACGGCGGGACATGCAATCAAATCTGGACCGTCCGATCTCGGGAGGAGATCGACGGTTGAAAATGCAGCAGAGGGCGACAGATGGTGGGCCAGGGGTACGGATGCCTTGGGTTATCCCCCGTGCAACTTTGCGGCGCGAGGACCGTTGGATGGACGATCGCAGATCGGACGGTGTATATGCATATCGTGTCGGGTTTTCCACCGAACGCTAACGCGCAATGGGGAGGCGGTTTTCAAACAGTGCCGGTGCCACGTGTCATGCGATGAGTGGAATCGCTAGCCAAACGAAAATTACCGCTCACCCCTCAAAGGCGGTGAGATAGAAACCGGCGGATTTTGAACAGTGACCGTGGCGTGGGGACCACCGAGGTGGGCGGATTCCGGACCGTCGAATCAACGGGTAAATGAACGGTGGAGATGTGATGAACGGGCGGTGAAAGGGTTGAGCGATGGACGTTGTGGGGATCGCGACGACCGTCCAATTTGTATAGATCGACGGCTCAAAATGCTCCCTATATTCAATTGCGGTAAGCACCTTCTGCCTTGGCACCTAGTTCTAGTGCCGCAATCGCGTGGTGGAAAAGGTTAAGGGGGCTAGCCGAAAGGGGCTAAGACCAATACCTATGGAAAATATGGTTTTTGGCCCATTTTTAGTGCATTTTCAGGCCAAAAAAGGGTAACGATAGGGGAAATAAGGTGAAATAAAACCACACCATGGGTGTGTGTATGGTTTTGAGGGGATTTTGGGAAGGTTTAGAAGCCCTAGGGGAGGGAATTTGGGGGTAAAAAGGGGAACTTTGAAAAATGGAAAAAGGGATGAAATGGACAATTCTGCAGGGGTACCAGGGGCAAATGAAGGCCTTTTGGAGCACAATTTTTTGCAATCAGAGAGGCTTTATAATGGGAATCAGCAGAGGGGATTTCATCAAATGACAAAGGCACAAGGAGGCTTCAAGGATGATGTGTTTTCAAGGGAAATGCATTCCTTGAAGGCTCAAAAACATTTTAGCCCCCTGTTTTCTTGTCAAAAATTTATAGGGGGCTAACAGTGGCTCCACATGGGGATGGCTTCTTCTTGAAGGAGTCAAGAATTCAGAAAATAAATCTTTGGTGTAGGTCAGATGCCTGGTACTTGACTCATTCTTTTCTTCTCTTGGATCAGCTGCCAAAAATTATGAAGACATCAAATCAGCAGAAAAACTCTCAAACAATCTACCCACCCATCCTACAATCCTAGCATTTTTTCTTCCAGGGTGCATTTGGACTAGCAGACCCTTTACATCATTTTTTTTTTACAAACAAGAAAATAAACCTATTCTATTTCTACCCTTATTGCTCCATGAGACCAAATTAGACTGTTGGCCTCATAAATTTCCCTACCTACACTACTATCTGCTAGGATTAGACTGTCTAGTAGATTTCTTCTCTACATTCTAAGACAGAAATTGAAAACAGTCAAGCCAGGATTACACTGTCTGACTTGCTGGACTTTGCAGGAATTAAAAACAACTAACTACATGCTCACAGACTGAGCTTTATTGAGCTTTTCCTACCTACCCTACTCTAACTAGAATATCTACAAGTCTAGCTTACAAACAATGTCTTCCAATATAACCAGTCCATCAAGTGATCCCATGACTGGTCCTTTCTGCTCAGCTCCTTGAGCAGGCTGGATAGGCAGGGCAGCTCCCACTCTTTTTGTTCAATAACAGTAGCTTTGAAAATTTTTCTTTCTGTTTGCAACATGCTGCTCAAAAAGACCTTTGATCCTTCCTCAAATGTTTGCAGGAAATGAGCATAAGGATCATGAAAAGATACCTAGCTATGAATATTTGGAAGGCATGCTTCAGCTAGGATCTCTTCTTCTTCCACTGGATCAAGAAGAAGACTCTCTTGAGAGATAATATCTCCCTCATATTCTTTATTTTCTGAACTGGAGGACTCATCATATATTGCAGCTGAGTCCTCTTGGAGCTCTGATATGTTCTTCTCTGAGGTGCTGAGCTCTGTGAAGAGATCCATGTATTCTTGAGTAGGGGTTTGTTCTATTTCTTCCTCTATGTCAAGAGAAGGTTCCTTGTTTTCACCTTGCTCAAGAATCTCTTCTTTGCTTTCCTCCTCATCTTCTGAAAGGAAAAACTGCTGGTTACCAGTCTCACTGATGATCTATGGTAAAGCAGAATGAAGATTCAAGGAATCTTCATCTGCTATTATACTATCGTAGCTCTCCCCATCAGTGTCATAAATAGCCTGCATTGGCTCATTACTTTCTGGAAGTAAAGGGAATTGATTTTCCTCCCATAAATCTACTAATGATGACCCTGCAAGATTACCTTCTGTATGGAAAACATCATCATCAGATAGATCAAAAATAGGAAAATCATGAATATAAGTAATGCTGCCAACCGAGCATACTGGATTATCAGCAGGTTCTTCCTCACTTTGATCCGCAGAGGAGCTTTCTGGATCTGTACAATCAAACTCATAAGATGAATGGGAAAGAGTGTGTGTTCCATAGAAGATTTCTGAGGTGGACTGCTGATTTAGTATTTGATCAATCTCTTCTTCTGTCAAAGGAGAATATTGTTTTGCGTTCCTTTGTGCAGAAGTGCAGTAGCTCTCTGTTTCTTGTAGTAGCTGATTTGGAGGCAGGATTTCTTCTTGAACCTCTTCTAGAATATCTTCAGTTGTGCTTGCAGGGGAATCTTGAGGATCTTCTGATGTTTCTTGATCTCTTTCTGATTCAGACCAATCCTCGTGAACTTGATGATACTCGGTTAGACTACAAGGCTCATGCATGGTTTCTTCTTCCACATCAGATTCTGCATCTTCTATGTGGTCTCTTGTTTCCTCAAAGCAACATTCCCTATTAGCTTTTTCTATTAAGTCCTGATATTCTCTAGTCAGCGTAACACAAGACATAGGTAAGCAATCAGGCAGTTCCTGATCACTTTCCTCCTCATCTTCTATAAACTCCTGAGCATCATACATGTCTTGCTCATCTTCTCAGTCTTGAGTTTGTTCATGTTCTGGAAGAGGCATGGGCTGTTCTAAATAATCATCATTTGCATTCAGATTAGCCATGAGCATTTCCAGCACTTTACCAAACGTTTCTGTTAATTCATATAATTGGTCATACAAAGCATCATACTTTGTATCCATGTCCATTTCTAGATCCATATTTATGCAAAGAAGGCTACTGCTTCTTCTCAACCAGTTCAGAGTCCTCCACCAGTGGAGTCATTTGGTCTTTTGGGAGTTATGGAGTGTGGAGTCGCCAGGTGGATGTATATGAATGTTTGAAGTAGGATGATGTCCACCATCAGCAATTGACTGCCAATCTAACCAGAGATTCTGGGTCTTTTGAGTGACTAAGAGTATGTAATATAAATGCACTCAATTCCCCAGCGGAGTCGCCATTATGTTGGGGTTCCCGTGTTTTGGCCAGATTGGCAAGACCAAAAGATGAGACAACATCAGAACCAATTTCAGACCTCAGGATCTAGCCCTCCTGGGTCCAGAGAGGGATCTCTCTATGATTGTTAAAGGTATATGACTTTGAAGCTCAAAGGTTAAGATATTAGGCTAGTTATAGGCACAGGGTTTGTTTGTTTGATTGTTTGTTTGGTTGCTGGTCATCAGGAAACAAGGGTTCAATATAAGACAAGGATGAGCAAAGAGGGTTTTAGGCAGAGGTGAAGTATTCCAGGGAGCATTCAAGACCATTGGGAAATGGATTCAGGAAAGGGTTTACTTGTTATTCAATGTGCAGGCTTTCAGTTGGGCTAGTCATCTAAAACATTGGATCTTAAAGATGATAGTGTGGTATGGAATGGTAAGAGAGGAGGAAACAATAAAGATTCAGGACACAAAGTTAAAGACCTGATATCAGAGAGAGACTTTAAACTCTCAATGCTTTGGCCTCCAGCTTGAGGGATCTTAGAAAGGTTCAATCAATTTAAAAGGATCCTAGTGAGATAGAAACAGGGTTCTATACCTCCCAGTGTTCCCAATTCTTTCAATTAAATCCTAACAAGAACATCTAAGAACATATTCATTTAATTCATACATCAGATAGCAGGCAATAACATCCACTACACTGGTTAAATCAACTGAAATCAACTCTTAGATAACACATTTAGTAGAAAACATCAAAGGCAAGGAGAGCAAAAACATAGTCCTATGCCAGATTTCTGATGCGAGCCAGTAGAAATGAAATGAAACGGAATGTAAGTTAAACACAAATACAAAGATAGAAAAACATCACCGTTGCTTTAGATCAGGATCCAAAGAAATGTGCTTGTCATATTAAAAAGCAACACCAATCAAGTACAACATTGCCAATAGCTGGATACTCAGTTAGAAAACATCTTCCTCAACCTATCTTACAACTTTACACATAGACTATGTCTCAAAAGAAACATCTTGCAATTCTCTGATAACTGATCAACAACCTTTACAATGAGTTTCTTTATGAATTTATAGCTCAAGTGGAGCAGAGAAATTAGGTGAAAACTAAATGTAGCATTAAAACTCAGGAAAGGAAGAGGGTCGAGGCCCGTTCTATTTAAATTATGTGCATTTATCCATGGCACTCTTTGGGTGAAAGAGTGGTCTTCTCCAGGCTTCTATTTACTCCGGTATGTCTCTGATGTACTTTGGCTGCAGTACTCTATAGTACTTCTGGTGAATAAACAAAAAGGTAAATAAATGATGCTAGGGTCTGCTATACTGTATAACCAATGTACTGGTATCATAGGACTGTTGTCAGGGCTGAATTTCCTTAGGGACACGGTATAGAATGCAGACGGTATGGGCACCTTGTCATTTTATGAAAGAATGTTCTGCTGATGTCAAAACCCTACTATTATGGTTTTCTGTGCACTAGACCTTCTGAGCGATCCACGGGGTCTTCGATTCTGGTACCTTGCCTTTTAAACATTGGATTAAGGCTTAAGATCTTCAACAATGTGCCTTAGACCTTTAATTCTCTCACTGATACTCCTTGCCGCTTTGAACTGTCTCTGTAAGCAAAAGCTGAGCTTTAATGGCGCCAGAGAGGTTTTGCAGAGTTCGAACTCTGTCCTTTAATGAAATTTATGTTGCAGACACCTTTCTAGACATTTCCTGTAATACCAGGCTCTGAATTTAGCTTCCTCTGCGCACTATTCCATTACAATAGTGCGTACGGATCATGGTAGTTATCCGCCTGTCTATAACCTTGCAAAACACGAAAACACGTTAAGAAATCATGCACAGGGAGGGTGAATATAGCGGGGACGATGAGCACGGTCGTGCAGACTGGTAAAATGGTGGAAAAGTGCATGATTACGGTGGAAAATGGTCGTGGTGAAAGTTGGCGGAATGCATTCGGGGATGGCGAGAATGAAATTTTAACGTAAAACATTAAAATTGACCTTGGAATGCATATATGTACAGGGACGGGTGAGAAATACGATGAAACACGTGGAAGGGGTGACGTGGCGGGAGTGGTCAATGACGGGACATGCAATCAAATCTAGACCGTCCAATCTCGGGAGGAGATCGACGGCTGAAAATGAAATGGAGGGCGACGGATGGTGGGCCAGGGGTACAGATGCCTTGGGTTATCCCCCGTGCAACTTTGCGGCGCGAGGACCGTTGGATGGACAATCGCAGATCGGACGGTGTATATGCATATCGCATCGGGTTTTCCGCCGAACGATAACGTGCGATGGGGAGGTGTTTTTCAAAAAGTGCTAGTGCCACGTGTCATGCGATGAGTGGAATCGCTGGCCAAACGAAAATTACCGCTCACCCCTCAAAGGCGGTGCGATAGAAACTGGCGGATTTTGAATAGTGACCGTGGCGTGGGGAACACCGAGGCGGGCGGATTCCAGACCGTCGGATCAGTGGGTAAATGAACGATGGAGATGCGATGAACGGGCGGTGAAAGGGTTGAGCGACGGACGTTGTGGGGATCGCGACAACCGTCCGATCTGTATAGATCGATGGCTCAAAACGCTCCCGATATTCAATTGTGGTAAGCGCCTTCTGCCTTGGCGTCTGTTTCTAGCGCCGCAGTCGCGTGGTGGAAAAGGTTAAGGGGGCCGGCCGAAAGGGGCTAAGACCAATACCTATGGAAAATATGGTTTTTGGCCCATTTTTAGTGCATTTTCAGGCCAACAAAGGGTAACGATAGGGGAAATAAGGGGAAATAAAACCACACCAGGGGTGTGTGTATGGTTTTGAGGGGATTTTGGGAAGGTTTAGAAGGACTAGGGGAGGGAATTTGGGGGTAAAAAAGGGAACTTTGAAAAAGGGAAAAAGGGATGAAATGGACAATTCTGCAGGGGTACCAGGGGCAAATGAAGGCCTTTTGGAGCACAATTTTTTGCAATCAGAGAGGCTTTATAATGGGAATCAGCAGAGGGGATTTCATCAAATGACAAAGGCACAAGGAGGCTTCAAGGATGATGTGTTTTCAGGGGAAATGCATTCCTTGAAGGCTCAAAAACATTTTAGCCCCCTGTTTGCTTGTCAAAAATTTACAGGGGGCTAACATTGCGAATGGCCCAAGTGCTTGTCCATCTTCTTTGTATCTACCATAATATTCTCCACCTCTATCTGATCTCACGATCTTAATTTGCTTGCCGCATTGATTCTCTACTTCAGCCTTAAAGATCTTAAAGGCATCTAATGCTTCACTCTTTTTATGAATCATGTAGAGATACATATATCGTGAGTAATCATCTATAAAAGAGATGAAGTATCTCTGACCATGTGAGTCCATGTCTGGACTACATATATCAGTATGTATAATCTCTAATATGTCCGAACTTCTATTGGCACCTTTCTTTGACTTGTTGGTCTGCTTTCCCTTTATGCAATCCACACAAGTCTCAAAATCAGTAAAATCCAGAGTATTATGTACCACTTCATTTATCAATCATTTAATTCTTTCTATGGAGATATGAACTAGTATCTGGTGCCATAATTTAGAGAAATTTTCATTAATAACACATCTTTTAGTGCCAGTGTGAACATGCATTGAATCATAAGTGACATTGTTTTGTAAATTAATGCAGTAAAGACCATTAGACAAAATATCATTCCGAACACAATCATATTTATAAAATAAATTGAAGGATGTTTCTGAAAAGTTAAAGGAATATTCGAAAGGTACAAGCCTTGAAACTGAAATCAAGTTTCTAGAAAAAATTGGAACATAAAAGGTCTTTTCTAATTCTAAAACAAAGCCACTACGTAAAGTTAAATAGCATGTTCCTATAGATTCCACATACGATCCCATCTTGTTTCCTGATAAGATGTTTTACTCACTTCCCAATGGCTTCCTTAGGTTTTGCAAACCCCACAAGGAATTCGAAATGTGAATTGTTGATCTAGAATCAATCCACCAAGTGTTAATATTCACATTAACCATATTAGATTCATAATAAACAAACGATATTGGATTACCTTTGTCCGCAAGCCATTTCTGAAATTTGGTGCATTCCTTCTTCACGTGTCCCTTCTTTTTACAGAAGAAACACTTGTAATCCTTCTTGATATCGGCTTGGGGAGGTACTTTACCTTTCCCTTTCCGATTGGCTTGAGATTTGCCCTTTCCTCGCGTTGTCAGCATTGCACTTTCTCCCATTTCCATCACTAGTCTCTCTTCCTATTGAACACACATGGTCACGAGTTCATTAATTGACCATTTATCCTTATGTGTGTTGCATGAGATTTTGAAGGGTCCGTATTGGTGCAGAAGGGTGCTCAGGATGTATTGCACCAGGAAAGACTCCAATATTTCAACCTCGAGTTTCTTCAATTGAGTCACAGTGTCCCTCATTTGCATGATGTGATCGTGCACACCTTTCATAGTGGTGAGCCTTAGGGATGAGAACTTCATGATTAGGGTGCTTGCTAGTGCCTTGTATGAAGTGAAAAATTGATCATCGATGGCTTTCAGCAAGTCTCGGAACTTTTCATGTTGTTCAACGGAACCGCGAATACCAGCTGAAATTTTAGTCTTAATGAACATCATGATTAGGTGATTAGATCCTTCCCATCATTCATAAAGCGTGATGTCCGCTGCAGTGCTGGTATTATTGAGTGCCAGTGGTTCATCTTTCCTAATAGAATTGTCTATGTCCATCCACCCCAAATAAAGGAGAAATATCTCCTTCCATACCTTATAGTTATCTCCCTTAAGTTTAGGGATATCAGTACGAATTTCAGAGAAATTTGCAGGTTGTACAACTGCATAAAATTAAAGATCACATGTTTATGTTAAAATTGAGGCCTAAATAAAATTTCATGTTTTACCAATGTAAATCACGCTTAAAATTGAATCTAATGACATAAAAATTGTCTGTGGACTAAATTTTTATTTCAAGCAAATTCATTTATTCTTTATGATAGAATTTATCAAATTTTTCACTTAATTCATAGTTCTAAGGGTATATTATGATTATAATTTATTATAAATTCAATCTTAGTTTTGAACTTTATGATAAAACTATTAATTCATAATTCCTGTGGGTAAGTTATGAATATTTTTTCCTAATTAATTACATAAATATAACAAAAATTCCCGTGGGATAAAATTTATTATATTTAGTATAATTAATTACAATTAATGTCTAAAGTTTTGAACTTTATGATAAAACTATTAATTCATAATTCTTGTGGGTAAGTTATGAATATTTTATCCTAATTAATTACATAAATATAACAAAAATTCATATGGGATAAAATTTATTGTATTTAGTATAATTAATTACAATTAATGTCTAAATATTCTGTATGTGATCCTAATCAATCATAATATATATAATATTATTTAATTAGAGATGTTGTGGCTATTCTCTTAATCAATTAAAATTATATGGATCACTAAACATTATTTAAAAAAAAAATTAGCTTGACATGAGAATAATGATAATTTGCATAAATAAAATTACAATATTCATGGATAACTTTTAATGATGGGTCTCGTTTACTCATCCAAAATAGCATATTTTAAATAGAGAAATAATAACTAATTCATGCAAATTAAATTGCACAACAATTATTCAAATTGCACTAAATAAATATTATAATCATAAAATTGGAAAAAAATAAAATTAGACATATTTCCAAATAATTTAATTCAGAAAATTCTCAAAATATTTCTGTAATCACCAAGGAAGAGATAAAACCCCGCTCTGATACCAAATGTTAGCAAAAATAATGATTCAAAATGCGGAATAAATGCTTAAAAGGAATCGAAAATTAAAACTTAAAACTTAAAATTGCCCATTAAATAATACCTCCAGCCATTGATGAATTATACAATGTAGAAAAAGTAATTTTGCAGAGATGATATCTGCACAAAGATCAACGCTCCAAGAAGTGCTCCAACGAATGGTTTATTGTAGATTATTCTAGGAAATGAAACAAACTTTAATAAAACTATAACGCAGCAGCCAGAGCCTCAAGAGTTCTTCTCCATGTTCACTTTTCTGCAACAAAACCTCCTTAACGTAGTCACTACATAGCACTGCGTCCTCAACACCAACATTAAAGAAACTCTGAAGGCACTTCCAAGCTCTCCTCACTCTAACTTGATGGTGTAAGGCTGAAGGGGATTAAGTTAGAGAGCTTTGGGACCAAACAGAAGAATTTATAACCAAGCTTCCATCAAGATTTTGTTGGATATTCGTTAAGTGTTCCACAAATCTTGGTAGATAACTGTAATGGGAGTAATGGACTAGATAACTGCAATGGGAGTAATGGATCACTTCAGAAGCTCCCAAAAAGAAATTAATTAACTTTAGTTGATTTCCTAATTTAAGGAAATAACTGCAGTTGGTTTCCATAATTTAAGGAAACAACTGCAGATCAGTTTCCAGAAATCGCACGTTGGGAGAGGGAGCTTAACATGTTGGTCTTGCACATAGCTGATAGGGATTTTTTATTTTTTATTTTTTAAATCAGAGAATCGCTGATTTTGTGCACATATTTTTTCATATCAGATCTATCACAATTAAACCTATTTATTAAAGGAACAATGCATGTAGTCTTCATGTAATCTTAATATATTTAGTCAATTTTATGAAGACATCTTGAGTTGTATTTTATGGAATTATTATGGCTTCTTGATTATATATTGATATATTTAGTGGTATTTACTGATTGGCTTGACAATTCGATGTTTTACTGTTAATATCTTATATTTAGTGTTTGTTGTTGAGGACCTTTCATCATGATCTCTATGTATTGCTACATGACCTTAGATTATTCTTCTCAGTATCTATTTTTGCTGGAGAGTATAACTTATGCTATCACTATCTTTTCTATTGTTGTAAAAGGACATATTGTAATTCCTATGCTCATTCATGTAATATGTTTTGAGAAGGATATGTAATGCTCTGAACAAATCACAGTTTAGAAGGGTACTTGGATGGTCCATGTTAGAGTCCATGTATAGAAGGGTACTTGGATGGTCTTTGTCTTTCTGCCATGTAAGCACATATTAATGCTTAACTGTCCATGGAGTCTTTGATGTTAGTTGTTTTCTTAATCTATGTAAGATATCTATAAAGCCATGTAATTTATGGTCAAGTCTTTTCTCAAGAGTCAGCGCTATGGTCTTTGAGGTGGAACCTTTCAAAATTAAAGCTTTTATTGCATATTGTTGATGATGATGGTCACGGGAGCATGTCTAGTACATAGTCGATGATCAGATTTGTTTTGTTGTTGCTTCTCATGATATGTTAATGTAGATACTTATCATATGATGATATGTTTCAGAGAGGAAATTTTTTTTATTCATTGGTATAGATGGTTATGTTACTACTTGGGAGGATTTTGTTCCTTCCTGCTATTGCTAAGATACATTCATGAGTTGTTGAGTTGTGGTTATGATGTGGTGATGTTGTCTTGGTTGGAGAATATTTGTTAGTTATTTTTGTTTTTGTTACTTTATGAGATAAAGAGTTCTTGTTAGCGTTGTTTATTATATGATATTATTGAAAATATATGGTTGGTTTATATTAAGATGCTATTTGTGCTATTGCTACTATTGTTTGTTTCTATGAGGAGTGAATGAGATTGTTATTTGTTGATTCTGAAAGTGTCCAAGGGGAGCTATTGAGTATTTAGTTACCACTACCATGTACAGTCTCAATCCTTTGCCATTGATTTCAAATGGGGAGTGCTTGAAAAGGACGTAGAGGTTGGTATAAGTTGGATGATTCATCTAGGGTTGCCATCATTTCCAAAGGGGGATATTGTTGGCAATGATGATGTTGTTTTTAGTTGTAGTGATGGATGGTTGGCATTTATGTCACCCTTGGCATCTATTGCAGATGATTGTATTGCATCTTGGATTATGCGTGGTTATGACATATGATTGAGTTCCTCGCTTATGTATAAGTGTTATGATTATGTTTCTTGACATGTTAGTTGAAGGGTGCTTTGATAGTTGTGCATGTGCTATAAGAGTTGAAGAGCAGGTTGGCAGAGGCTTGAGCTAAGAAGTTTTTGTTTTTCCCTATACTCTACCTCAACTGTACACATTCAATATTATGCATGTGGTTTTAGGCTCTTAACCACATAGATTCAGTCTTGTGGGTGTTGTTGCAACCAATTTTTTCATGTGTTGAGGGTGCGGTTATGTGACTAGTCATGAGTACTAGTATTTGTCACTTGGTATTGGCATTACCCTAGTAGTTTAACTTGGTATTGGTTTGAAGTTAATTGATATTTTTTGTGTGTAGTCTAGGTCGACACTTGGTATTAGCATTACACGTATTTTTATTACCATGGTATTTTCCTATGGTATTAGCTTGGAGATTACCATGGTACGTGGGTCCATGGTATTTTCATAACCATGGTATTTACTCATGGTATTGACTTGGATATTACCATGGTATAGGTGTATGTGGTATTGGAATAACCATGATATTTACATATGGTATTAACTTGGAGATTACCATGGTACATGTGTCTGTGGTATTGAGATAACCATGGTATTTTCCTATGGTATTCATGTGGAGAATTGTTGAGGATATTTTTGAAAATAGTTGTGTGAGAGTATGGAGTTGCATGATTAATGGAGTGATTGTATGGGTGGAGTCAATGACTTATAAAATACCTTTCATAGATAATTGTACATCTATAGGTGATTTTAGAGGGTGTATATCAAATTTTATTATTGAGATCAGAGATGTTGTTGGGTTACTCATGTTGAGTAGATTTGAGAACCCAACCTGAAACATTTTGAAACATGGTTCAGATGGAGGAGTTGGAGGTGTAAAGACTTCATACTTTCAAAGAATAACATACAATGATTAGAGGAGGAGACTATCAATCCAATGGTAGTTGGATAGTGTGCTGGATGTTAGATGAGGCACATTAGATGTGGAGGCTTCCAGTAGATGTTTATCTATAAAGTCATGTGAGTAGGTACTTATCAACTGATGGATGTGAGCATACTTTTATAGGAGTCGAGTCTTCTAGCGAGCGGGTGTTATATACTTCATATATAAATTTTTTCAACTATTAATGGAATATTTCAGCAGCAACAACAAGTGTTTTTTTTCTCCTCGAGAGGGTTTCTTGTTGATTCTTCATGGTTTTTTTACATTGTTGTTGTAATTTTGCAATACGTTTTAATTGTCATTTGATGTTTCCTCACTAATCATTGGTTTCTTTGGTAAAAATATATAAAAATTAAATAAATCCTAGAAATACTGATTCACCTCCCCCCACCCCCTTCTTATTTGTAGTGAGCTCATTTCAAACAAAAATAAATGGTGGAAAATCCTTCGTTACACATGAGAGGAGGATAGCACTCATGGATTTTATTCTAGCTCTAGTTCTAAGAGATATCATCACCATCACTGCAAACATACTTATAGGATGAGTGAGAAGGGATATTTTCGAAAATAATTGAAGAAATCCAAGCCCCCTAACTTTGACGGGGAAACTAAGAAATCATAAGATCCAGACGAATTGATACTTGAGATGAAGAAATTATTCATATTTCATGATTAATCAAAGAACAAGAATGACAAAATAGATACCTTCAATCTCAAGGGAAAATAATATATTTTGTGGGAAAATGTTAAGCATCTCAGAGGCATCAAAGAAGAGGAGATAATTTGCGATGAGTTTAAAATAATCTTCAGGAATAAGTACCTATCTCAGAGGTATTATGATTGAAAGGCAAAGGAATTTTAAGAGCTCAGGATGGGTTCGATGATAGATGATGAGTACATAACCAAATTTCTAGAGTTGTTGATATATGTGCCTTATCTCAAGGATGAAAAAATGAAGATCCAAAGGTTCATCAACATATCTCTAGTAGCATTCAAAGAACAAGTTCAGTTTGATGAGACTCAATCATTGGAGGAAACCATCAGAAAGATGAAGAATTTTTATGAGAAATTAAAGTGTAAGCCTAAGTTCAAGTGTGACTATAAGGGTAATGAGAATACTAAAGGAGAATGGTATAAGAATAAAGGAATATCTTAGTATGTAAATGACAAGGACAATGTGGCACGTCATAAGAATTTAAAATTCAACTCAGAGAGGACATGGGTCTCAACTTGAGGAATAGAAAAATAAAGGTGATGGAAAGAAACCTTTGAGGTGTTTGACCTATGGTAGAGACCATCACAGCAGGGATTTTCTATCACATCAGGGTGCCAGGATTTAGATCTACAATGCTAGGGAGGTGCATACAATTGGGGATGTAGGTAAGAGAATTCCCCAGATCTATGCAACAATATATATTAGGTAATTATACCATCATGCATCAATTATTGAGATGGAAGGTAAGATTTTCAAACAAGTTGTTTCTATTTTGATTTAACCTAGATTGAATTATAGTTATATTAGTCCTCACTTGGTGGATCAGTGATGTTTGAATAAGGAAGTGCACGTAGAGTCTAAGTTTTTGTAGTTGGCTGCATGGAGCAAGAGAAGAGTTCATCATTGGGCGAGATATTGTGCATTTGAGCTGAATGGAATGCCTACATAAGTATGTTTATATGTGCTTCCTTTGGGTTGACATAGCATGCTTTTGGGCATGGAAAAAATTTTCATTCACCATACCAAGTTAGACTGCTATTTCAAGGCCATTGAGTGCATGAATGATGATGGAGAAAAGAGAGTTGTTCGTATGAAATTTATTGGAAGGTGTACCAAAAATATCTCACTTAATTCATGAGTGACTAGTGACCCTAAAAAAAATTGTGCTTGCTTATACTTCAGATCTACAAAAAATATGTGAGAAAAAGCTACAGAAAGATAGATGCATGCAAATCTAAGAGAACAAACAACATAAATAAATACGATGTAAAATCCAAATCTTGGAAAATATTTGAAAGAAAAATATTTATATTAATGACACCTAGTGAAGGATATTTACAAAGGGTTGTAAGTCCCCCCCAATGGATGGGTCCTTTGATGTCCTCATTTCTTTATTATTCATATCTTCTTCTCTCTCAAATGTTTGAAAACCAAAAAATGTAGAGCTAAAAATTGGGAGCTCAAAAGGCATGTGATGATAATAGTGACAATGATAATGATCATGGTGAGAAATGAATCAAAACTCTCTTATTTATAGAAAATTATCTGGTTGATCTCGAAAGTGGAGAAAAATAAAATATTATTGACCAAAATCCAGATCTAACCGCGTGGAATACTTTATTATATTTTTGGAGAAGGAAAAGATACTTAGAATGGTTAAATATATTTATTTACAAATAATTAACAAATGAAATGATTTATTGATTATTTTGCGAATAATAAGAAAGGTGTGAAGTTAAACAATTATAAAATAATTATTTATAATTATTCCAAAGTTAAGGAAAAATAAATAAATTATGATTTATTTAATTATTCCTAGGTGATATATTCGAATGTGACAAGGAATACTTATCAAAAAATGATTGATTAGTTATTCCTAGAGAAAATTAAATAATAATGATTTATTTAATTATTCTCATGGGTTTTAATCGAAAATAACTTAATAAAAGTGGTTTATTAAATTATTTCTTATAGTGAAACTAATTTCACTATGGTAAAATTAAACTCACATGGTGTATTTCGATCGACTTAGTTAGAAATGTTTAGGTGATAATTTTTTGGTGATAACAGATTGCCCCCCAATGTATGAACATTAGGAGAAAACCACATGAATAAAATAAGTTGTAAGTTACACTTCCACAAAACACCAAAGGGAGGTCAAAGAGAGAGAGAGATGACTAAAGAAATGCGAGGAAGGACAAAAATGGAGGGGGAAAGGCCTAATAAACAGATATAAGTCTTATTTTATGTGTGAGTGCATGACCTCAAATGAGTCGGGGGAAGCATACCCATATATGTTGATATAACTGAGTACAAAGAATAATGGCGAGCCCAACAATGTGGGACATAGCTACAAAGTACATAATACATGATCCACTGGCATCAATGGGCTAGGACATGATGCAATGCATCTCATATACATAATGCGCTTGGAAAAACATAGGCCTAGATTGAATATAATAACATATGAGTATATGAGACATGATTCCCCTCAATATGACATGAGGAGGGGGATCACAACCAAATAATCCCTGCTTAATAGGAAAGGGCTCTGAAGATCTGAATTTATCATGAGACATGCATGTTGTGGGCACTGCAAATGGCTGGTATTGACCCCATCAAATATGCGTAATTGCGTCTAGGGATGGAGCGTAATATAAGGTCATCCTGGCATGTGGGGGGCTATATGAAGGGCCACCCCATCATGAGGTATGAAACTTTTCGCACACACCGGAGAATCACTAGTAGAATCTACTGGATCACCGGACCATCAATTGTACGCTTGTTAATCGTGCGATAATGAGCTGGGGTCGAGTACGTGAAAAACAACCAAGTCAAATGGAAATGATGATTCCTTTTGCTTTATCTGAGTCACCAAAATATAATGAAAGCTGGAACCAAAGTACACCTCCCTCTAGATTTTTATTTTGGAATGAATATCTTGAAGTTGATAGAAGAGGGCTCGCCAGAGTCGAGGCAATAAGGAATCCTCAAATAAGGCACGGGGGATCATAGTAAATCGAATGATGGACTAACACTAGTGATAATAATGGAGGGAGATAAATTGAAAGGTAGACTGACGACTTCCCTTTCCAGAGCATAAAACACATGGTTGACTTGGCAACTATTGACTTGATTTTGGAGGGGATGGTCAAGTACTCATACGAAATATTTTCAATGAAAGACAATATATATGGAAGGAAATAATAGAAGCATGGGATGGATGTGATGCAAATATGGATGGAATACTATAAAAAAAAATAATGGGACTCAGATTAGACTCCATAATTGCAAGGGCAACTCATCTCGAATGTTGTGAGCAAGGGTGACTCATCTCAGATGTTGTGAGAAAGGGTGACTTAATGATGTTACCACATAGGATAGGCCCAGGGGGACCATAAAAACATGAGTAAATAATGGATGCCCATGAAGAAAATCGACACACAAAAATAAAAGTGCCAAGGAAAAGTGGTACCAAAGTACAAGCGACTCATATGAAGAAATTAGGTTTGAATTGGTGATAAAGTGAAACTTCGTGGAAAAAATGGCTTCCGGGTGAAGTGTAAAATTACTAAAAATAAAGATAGATCCATTATAGAAATCAATGAGAGCTTTCCAATACATTGATGGCTCATCAAACTAAGGTATGGTTTAGGCACAATGGGTAACTGAAAAACTAGGGGTTTTCCTATAAAAGGGTGATTTCCGTCCAAATCCAATTCATTTGACAAGTGAGTTGTGGAGAATTTGGAGAGGAGGAGAAGGCCCTAAATATTTTGGAGATCGTAGCAGAAAAACCAACCACCAGAATCAGGATCTGTGAATTTTGGGTAGGTTATTGTACTTATCTAAATATTTCCATAACGCTTCGTGGAAGGATGGTTCTTGGTGAAGTGTCAAGGTAAGAAAGGAATACAACAATGAACTGCTAGAGAAGTTCTAGGATCATCCTTTCCCACCAAGTGAAACATGGGGACCATATGGAAAATGTGGTATCACATAGAGTAGAATAGGTGAAGATATGGTATCAAGCATCCAAAATATGTTATGGGTATATGGCTTGCTTGAGAGACCAATAGAAAAAATTATTTGAGAAATGAAAGGATAATCGACCATACCTATTATTATTTGGGTATAGGCCAATAATTTTGTTGAGAAAGTGAGAATGTGTCTAGGGATTTCATCATGACCCCAAGAATGAGATACTTCCCCCAAGCATATGTGATGGAGGGGACTGATCTAGTATACAAAGGTGGGAATGAAGCCCCTAGCTAGAGGAGTTTGTGGAGGACCATGGTCTTCCAAGTTCTTGAATAAGGGATTCAAGCATTTAGTCTCACAGCACTAAATCATCAAGAGGATGGTGAGTATATATAGGGGCATATTTTCCCCCAATATTTCTATGGACATGGAAAGTGTATTTAGAATAGTGGAATCTAAACACATTTTTATGATGTGGTTCACCATTTGTTTATGTTATAGTTTTATTCCTATGGGAAGAATGGATAAATATAGTTAGAGAAAAGGAATAATGGATTACCAATCTCATTTGGCACTACATATATGAATCAAATAGACTGCATTTCTAGGTTCACATACATGGTGTCACTATACCAAAGAGTGGATTCAGATATAATGAATTGATGCTTATCGAGAAAACACAGTGGTTGAATAACAAAAATGGCGAAGGGAATTGGTTGTTGATGTAAGATGAAGGAATGATCAAGTGGATCATTCCTAGAGTAATCTAAAGTGATATGAGACTCTAGAGGTTCTTCTAAATGGGAAAGAATGACGGTACTATAGTTTGAGCTACCATATATATGAATTCTTTAGACTCAACAACATATTGGTCATGGGTCTGCTGCGGAAGTAAATATGCACGATGGTGCATATAGATTCATCGGATAATCAGGGGTGTTCATGGATTCCATGATGTCTTCATCTGAATGAAAGGTGTGAAGACAATAGGAATAAGAACCGCTTGATGTGGAGGGGCTATCTGAATAATTGTCATGAGAGATAAGGTTCACATGCGCACCAACAACAAGAGGGGATGAATAACTAGTAGATGGAATATCTACCAATGTTGAGATCAGGGTGTCCGGCGAATAATTTTCGATCAAATCATTATAGATAACTCAAAAAAGTATTTAGACAACGATCCCATGTATGGTGACAGGTAGAGAATAGGAGAAATTCTATCTATCATCTCAACATTGGGAGGAGGGATCACGATGTGTGCTTCATGTTCTTGCTCAATACTGCTTCGAGAATTCGTAGGTAGACAAGAGGTGGATTTTCTATGAGTGACCTCTATTTTTTGAATATCCTGATGGGTATCCTGAAAATCATCGAGATGAGGAAACTGGTGATAATAGTGGCCAAAATTATCGCACAAAGCACAGGGGTGATTCGTGCACAATGATTTGTTTTTCTTGGTTGACTCAGGTAAGGTAACATGGACCTCCAGAATGTTAGTGTCAGGAAATGTATTGTCGATCACCTCTTTGAGATGAGGGAGTTAAGTACAATTATTAGTTTCATTCCCAAAAACATCACACAAAGCACATGGGGGTATCAAATTTGAAGGCTTAGGAGGAGCTAGAGTTGTTTGGGTTGCGTTATCAATACTTCCCTATTTTTGGGCTTTTCTCCCCTCACTAGATGCTTTCACAACAAGTGTAGGCTCTTGCTAAGGTTTTTGTGTAACTTAAGAAAAATAAGGGGAAGGTACATCAGGTTGCACCAGGGTCAAAGCGGTGTAAGGTTTAAGTTGATCATATGGAGTGTTTGTGGGGAGATCGATCTACTGGACTAGGATCCCCAGAGTAATGTTAGGTAAATTCAAAATAAACTCAACGTAGCCATGACAATGGTCGAAAAAATTCCTAGTGGGGAAAATAAGAAAGTTATCTAAATCGAAGGGTAATGACCTGGCGAAACTATTCCTGGATGGTTGAGGCCTAGAGGAATGGTTCCTAGTTGAAATGGATTAGGAGAGAAACTAGAAAAAGGAAGTGGTCCCTGAGGAATTATACTTGTAAGCTGGGTTGAGTTGGGGATAACAAGTTGTGGAGGCACTAGATGTTGGATAGGTATACTAGGCCACTTGTGAGCATCCTATGACCCTTGCAACATGCAAAAACTCGACGAGTTGGGCACAAAAGGGGTAGGTGGTGGACCATAGTAGGCACCAAGTAAAGCATAATATTTATAGACTCCTAGCGAGAAATTGGTGAGGGATGAGATAGTCGTATCATCAATCATGGATGAAATGTTGGTTTGAGGAGAAGTTTGTGCCTTAGGATCATAATAAGTGAGTTGATCGATTGTGATGATATTTCCTTTTTTGGGAAAGCACATCTTACAAAAATTCGTAGATGCAAAATATGACATGGCATACGTTGTAGCTTATTTTTTCCAGTTGGAAAGAAAACAAATCCTTTTAAAAAAAATTCAGGAAAGTTTCAAAATACAAGATCTTATTGAACAAATCAAAGCTAACATGAATGTTTCTTTTGAAAAATTATTAGCTTGCAGATTCATGGTAGATTCTCCTCCACAACTTTAAAATTCTATGTTATATGATAATAGTACCCTCCAATACCAAAGAGACAGGGGACATGGCCTTCAAATTTTCGGTTCAAACATGAATACTAATATTTGTGATCATAAATTAAATTCATGAAATGAAGAAGAAGAATTTTCGTCTCAAACGATATTGGCATGAATGTAAATGAGAGGTAATGTTGGGTTTATTCTTTTTATTGTTGTTACTATATAATTTCTTGCAAGGGTGACAATGGTAGTGGCAAGCGATTTTACTATTGCAATAGAAGGGATAGAGAATAGTCACTTGTGTTGAGTGCAATGAGGGGGCTGAACATATTAACTACATCCAAAAACTCCTTGACGTTGTTCCTACAAATAATTTATTTTGTGAAGGGTGAAAGTTGAAACAAAAGTAAATCCTTAGTATATGTGAATTATCAATGAAGGATAATGCAAAACAATTACCTATTTTAGAATTAGTTGACGGGGATAGTGGGGATCCAATACTTTCCAATGATCCCACGACAATGTGGCAGTTTCAGTTGGAGAGGATCCAAAGTTAACAACATCAAGAAAAAAAACATATGTTTTATTAGTTTAGAGAACCAAACCAATGAGGGGAATTCTCCCAAAACCTCAGCATACATGTTGGTTGATAAAGCATCCAGATTGAAGTCAAATTCAGAATCATTGGTAGGTAGTTCGCATCTTGCTGAAGCTTCCTAAAAATATTGTATTTGAGATGGTTTCCTGGACCAAAAATATCAGGAAGGAGGTCAAATAACCTCGCCAGTGAAAGTGAAATGGATATTAGATACAAATACGTACCTCTCAAATGTTATAACTGGAATGCCTATTAATGGTCTTCTAAAGATCTATTTAGTTTGGAAGAGAGTATTGTAAAGCCTATGCCCCCATATTCAGTAGAAATTTTTTTGATAGAGAGGTGTTGGTGGAAACAAAGGTTGAAATATGCATGACTGCACTTGTAGATATGGTCAATCTTCCGACACTTTAGTTCCAACAGTTTTGATGTATTGTCGGAAAGCTCCCAATTTTTTCTCATTTTTTTTAATCCCGCAAAAAAGCGCCACTCTTGAGACACTACCCAAAAAGCATAAGAATACCGAAACTACCAAAAAGCATCAGAATAGTGATAGTAATAAAAAAATTCGGAATAATGACATCATTTGAAGAGCAACACTACCCAAAAATCGTCGCTTTTGTGACACTACCTAAAGCATCATAATAGTGACAAAACCTTAAAAACATTGGAATAGCGATGTCATCGGGTCGGGTTGTGTGAGGGTTAGGTCAGTTTGTGTTAGGTCGGGTCATGTGAGGGTTAGGTTGGGTCATGTCAGATCGAGTCACGTGAAGTCAGGTTGTGTGAGGGAGCACAAGGAAACATGTTCAGGTGGGTAGGGTCAGGTCGGGTCAGAATAGTGACATCGTTGGGTCGAGTCGTGTGAGGGCGCCCAAGGAAATGCGTTCAGGTGGGTTGGGTCAAGTTGATTCATGTGAGGGAGCCAAAGGAAACACGTTCGGGTGGGTCAAGTCAGGTTGAGTCATGTCGTGTGAGGGCACCCAAGGAAACACGTTCAATGTAATATTCCAAATTGAAAATAGTAGCAATACAAGACATCAAACTAGAAATAACAGTGAATAAAATTACACCAAAATGTGTGAAAACCATGGAACCATTTTATTATGTAAATTAGTAGCAAATAAGCACAATACAACTCAGATAATTAAGGCAAACAAGCCTCCCATGAATACATATGCCAAATATGAAATGATGCTATATAGTAGAATGTGCATGAACATGTACAATGCAGTCTTAGATGGTACACTACTACTGGAAATGTAAAATAGTATATATCTGAAATATATGGCTCATACAATGTTGGGAGTGAAGATCTAGATTCCCAAACTCAATTTCAAGACAATCCAGAAAGGATTTCCTAAAATATGCAAAAGTACAAAAATGCTGGAGTGCAGCCCTAGGGCTAAGTAGAAGCTACAACTCAAGAACTGGATGAAGATGGCTAAAGATGATACATGTGATGAATAAACGCCATCCAATAGATCCTTCAGGTGAAAGGCTGATTCAATCACTGAGATCTCACCCTCCAATCTAACACTACAACCCCTCATTGTAATTTCTCACTAAAATAATGCAATCATAGAGGGGTACTGCGTTTTAGGTAGGAGATATAAAATGTGTTGGCCAAGTGCCAAGATGTGAAATATTCTCTATAATCTTTGTCACTAATCTCCCAAAGGAAATAAAGCTTCCTCCTCTGAAAAACAAGCTCCGGAAGTGGTGTTATCAACGCTCCATTACAACACCTTGCAACACAACCCAACTCTAAACAGAATCTATGCTGTAGTTGAAGGAGGTAGCTTGGCCTCAAGCCTGGATGTGGATAAATAAAATACAAGATCCCTCAAGAGGCCTCTCAAGAAAGGAGAAGGAATTCCTAAACAGGAATGCCTTGTGCTAAGCAGCATAGAAATATCAACTAAATAGTTGAAGAAAGCACAATAGTCATGCAGACCACAAAATCAATAATCCATAACATGTCTTGCTATGGCTGCCTTTCCCTCCTTATATAAAAATTGAAGCCCTCTCACCTTGGTTCCCACTCATTAGTGTTTCCTCCACCAAGGAATGTTCCTCCCACTATCATTGTGTTGTCTCCAAAGATGATCTCCACCTCTTATCCCATCATTGTTGACATGGCCAAACTTGACCTTGTCCACATGAAAATGTCCCTTTTCACACATGAGGGTGTGAAATCCAGCTCCTATGATGATCCCTTTTCAAATTATGAGGGATTTTATTTATATTTTTAATATGCATGGGCATCCTTACCCATTTATTCAACTACTAGGTGATAAAAACAAAAATCAATATTCCAATTAGCAACATGCTAATTTTGGAATATTACAGTCCTCCCCTCCCAAATGTTGCTTGTCCTCAAGCAGCTACAAGGATAGAACTGAGAAGTCTCCCCTCCTCCTACTGTAGCATCCATGTATGATAAACTCCTCCAAGGAATGAGATGTTTTCTCATCAATACATATCCATATTTCCCCTCCCAAGCATGAAAGCTATCTAAATAGCTATCATCATGAATAAATAGAGTACTCAAGGAGGAAATAAGGTGTTGTAAAAAGTCCCTTTGAGGCATGGGATCTGCAATGCATTGGGAATCATCATTCCTGTGTGGATTCTCCATCCCCAAGCTATCTTACATATAAAATGAGTTACCTCCGAACATGGAAACTCCTGAAAAGTCTCCTCCACCTTTGACTCTTACAATGTAGGTGGGTTGAATAACTGAACATGGTATAAAAAATAGCCTACCCCACACTGTCCTCCTCTCCACTTATTATAAGTGTAGAGTACCTTCTGATCTTGGGCTGCAATAATATTTCCCTCAAGTGGCAAGAAGAAGACTGGATCTCCAAAGATCTCCTCTACCACGTTATGAATCACGCTGGCCCAAACCATTCCATATGTGATGGATAGGAAATTACCACCATATGGCATCCAAATAAGAGGAATAATTAAGGTTTCATGTAGTTCTGGAAGGTACCAACAGTTCCCTAAGTGGTCATAGTGTATTTTTCCTAACTTCTGCTTCAGAATATAACATGGCAAGTTATTTCTTGACAAATTGCTAGTTATGTATGTCATCACATCTACTAGTGAATAGTAAATGACTTGGTACATCAATTTAGCATACATGAAATAATATAACACTTGCTCAAGGCCACACAAAATATGGTTGTCTCCATCATATGATTTGGCCCAAAATTGACCATGGAGCCCAAAGAGAAGCTTGCCCTCTTGTGGAGCAATGCACTGTATAGAAATGGTAAGAGTATGCAAATACTATGTTAGGTATAGAAGAAAGGAATAACCTGTTATTGAGTTTTGTAATTACCCAACGTTTCGGACTGTCCAAGTGAGTCCATCATCAGGGGTAGACATCCAAAGTTCTTTGAAAAGAAGAGCAAATAGGGCAACGGGATGGAGGTATAAATAGTAGAAGATGAGGGGTTTCATGAAAGGTCGGCCTTTTTTTTTTTTTTTTTTTTTAATAAATATTATATGAGACACAACTATTGAAATTAATTTTATTTATTTATTTATATATTCATTTATTTTTATTATTATTTTATTTATTTTGTTTATTTTATTTATTAATTGTTATTTATTTTATTATTTTATTATTTATTTATTTATTTATTTATTTTTATTTATTTATTTCTTTATTTTATTTTATTTTATTTATTATTATTTATTTATTATTTTATTTATTTATTTATTTTTAATTTGTATTTATTTATTTATTAATAAACTAGATTATGCGTTTCTTTATTTATTTAATTTAATTTAATTTAATTTTATTATTATATATATATATATATATTTATTTATTTATTTATTATTATTATTATTATTATTATTATTATTTTTTTTTTTTAACCTATATAAATAAATAATCTATTATTAAAGAGCTTAATTTAATTTAATTTAATTTATTCGTATTCTTTCTTTCTTTTTTCTTTTTCTTTTTCTTTTTTTTTTTTTTATTATTATTATTATTATTATTATTATTATTATTATTAAGTATAAACCTAATTAAGTGTACAAATAAAACCTTATTAATTAAGTAGTAGAAATGTTTAAGAAGAGTAGAAGATGTATTTAAATTAATGAATTATTTAATTTGATATGTTAATTTAGATTATATAGATATCGAATAGTGTTTTTAAAATTGTTTAGTATGATATGTTTATTATTTATACAAATTTTGTATAGTATATAAATTGTTTTTATTTAATTAAATAATTATTTATTAAATTATCTATTTGTGTAATATATTTATATGTTTTATTTTTTATTTTCTATTCATTTATATTTATTTATTTATTTTATTTTTATTTTTATTTTTGAATTAAAATATCTATTTAATTTGTATATTTGTAATTGGTTAAATTATTTAATTAGTATTATTATTAATATTGTTAATTTTAAGGGGGGCCAGATGAATTTGTACTAGGTTTATATTAGCTTAAGATTTTAATGTCTTGAGAGGTGTTGGTGTATTAAGGGTTTCCAAGTGTTACTAATGGAAAGCCCATCGTCGCGATTTAAGTTGTTCCGTCTTTTCTCAATTTCTATAGCTTCTTTAATTTTCCTCTTTAGGTAATGGTCCTCTTTAACGACAAGTCTGGCATCCTCCATTTTTATGTAATGTGAGGATGAGAAGGCATGTTCAGCTAAGGCAGATTTGTCTGTTCTGTTATGGGATAAGTCTGCCGCATGTTCTTTTAGTCTAATGTAGAGGGATCTACCTGTTTCACCAATGTATTCCTTACCACAAGAGCAAGGTATGACATAAACACCTTTTTGAAGTTTAGGGTTTATAGGGTCTTTAGCAGATTCTACTATGTTTAAAATAGTATTAGGGGGAGTGAAGGCAATCTTAATGTTGTGTTTGTTAAGTATTCTAGAGATTTTATCAGTTGTTCCTTTTATGTAAGGTAAAGAGATTTTAGGTATGTCAAAGGGTCTTTTTAAGTTATTTTTATTAAGGGTTTGGAGAATAGTTTTGTTGATAACATGTTTATTATAACCATTTTGTTGAAAGACATTGCGAAGGTGGTTTATCTCATGTTCAAGGTGGTGGGAGTCTGAGATTCTAGACGCCCTGGTTGTTAGAGTTTTAATGATGCCAATTTTCTGTTTTGGGTGGTGATGTGAGTCGGCATGAAGGTATCTGTCTGTGTGAGTCTTTTTTCTGTATACCTTGGTGCTAAGTTTTCCATCTTTCTTCGTTAGCAGAATGTCTAGGAAAGGTAACTGGTTGTCTTTTTCAATTTCAATGGTAAATTTGATGTGATTTGAAAGACTATTAATGTGGGCTAGGAACTCATGTAACCTTAATAACTCGTGGGTCCATTTAGCGAAGATATCATCTACATATCGTTTCCATTCTTCAGGCGTGAAAGGAAAGGATTTAAGGGCCATTTGTTCAAAGTGTTCCATGTATATGTTGGCAATGATAGGAGATAGAGGCGAGCCCATGGCAACGCCATGAGTTTGCTCATAAATCCTTCCATTGAAACTGAAGAAGGAAGATTTAATACATACTTTTAAGAGGTCTATCGTTTCATTATCAGTGATAGTTTTTAGAATGTTGATGGCTTCGTCTATAGGTATCATGGTGTAAAGGGAGACAATGTCAAAACTTACCATGAGATCATCATTATGCATGTTTAGGTTTTTGGCCCATTGAACAAAGGATGTGGAGTCTTTGATATATGATGAGGTGTTTCCAGCAAGGGGGCGAAGTTTCTTGGCAAGATATTGAGCAAGGAGGTACGTAGGAGAGCCAATGGTGTTGACTATCGGTCTTAGGGGAACGCCTGCTTTGTGAATTTTGGGAGCACCATAAATTCTAGGGGTGATGGAACTGGTAGGGGTGATTCTTCTTTTAATGGTGTTATCAATAGAAGAGTCTTTTATTTTTTTGGTTACTTCTTTAAGAATTTTAGTACTAGGATCTTTATCCAAAATTTTATAGCAACCACTGTTGTTAAGGTGATCTTCCATTTTTTTAATGTATTCCACCCTGTCCATTATCACTGTTGCATTCCCTT